>JAJOZX010003046.1:0-380000 GCA_023014485.1 Bathynomus jamesi
AATTCATCTATGGCTCGATTTACTTGTTCCTGTGGAAGCTCTTCTCATTTTTGAATGATGATCTCGCGTAAATGAGCGACATTTTTATTCTAGTCCTCGTCGACTCGCTCTGCTAAGTTCTCCCATATTCCCATATCCCATATTCCCATATTCACAATTGATAATGTAGAAATATCCCCAAACTATGATATCAGACCACAAACATCATTGAAATAACAACTAATATAAAGGCACAGAAAAGGACAAGAACACGCACAACGGAAGAAGCAAATTCGAAATTTTAATTTTCACTCCAAAGCTATAAAACTGGGAAGATGTGACATCCAGCATGGAAGTAATAGATTGGAAAACCATTTTCGAGGCCAAGACAACGGAAGAGATGCTAATGACGTTAGAGGAGAAGACGTTGGAAATTGTGGAAAAACATGTCCCAAAGATACAACAAAGAGGAAAGAGAAGCAGGTTCGAAAGACAAAAGAGGGCATTGTTCCGAAAGAGAAAAAGAGTGACTGCAAAATTAAGTAATTGTAAAGATAACAACATCAGAAAAATATTAAATGATAAACTACAAAGTATCGATGTCGTCATACAGGAACTAATCGAGAAAGCATACAGAAAAAGAAGATGACGCTATAGAAGCGATAAAGGCTAACTCAAAGTACTTCTATAATTTCGCAAAAAGAAAGTCGAAAAACCATGCGACTATCGGACCTTTAAAAAATGAGAACAGTGATTTATCTGATGATCTAACAGAAGTATCTGAAATATTAAAAGCTCAGTATGAATCATCTTTCAGTATTCCAAAAACTGACAAATTGATATGCGATAGAAACGCGTTCTTTGAAGAAGAACCACAAGGGGAAAGATAACGGATTTCGACTTTACGACGGATGATATTACACAAGCCATAGGGAAAACTAAAAACACACTCAGCGGCAGGACCGGATAAATGGAATGCCACACTGATCAAAAAACTGCAAGAATGCAATCGCTGAGCCCCTATACTGGATATGGAGACGATCATTAGACACGGGAGAAATACCGGGCATCCTGAAGAGCGCGAACATAGTCCCAGTATATAAAGGAGGAGATCGATCCGAGGCCAAAAACTATAGGCCAGTGTCGCTTACATCTCATCTCACTAAAATATTTGAAAGAATAGTTAGACAGAAAATCTATGACTTTTTGGAAACTCAGAAAAAATTCAATGATAACCAACACGGGTTTCGGTCAGGCAGATCATGCCTATCACAACTAATGGAACACTACAATAACATTATTGATTCACTTGAAAGTAATGAAAACTATGATGTACTATACACAGACTTTGCTAAAGCGTTCGACAAGTGTGACCACGGAATCATAATACATAAACTGAAATATATGGGAAAACAGGAAAAGTAGGGAAATGGATATATAATTTCCTTAGTGAGCGGAGGCAAGTCGTTACAGTACAAGGAGTATCTTCATCAGAATCAGAGGTCCTCAGCTCGGTACCACAAGGAACAGTATTAGCTCCACTACTCTTCATAATCATGCTAACTGACATAGATGAGGACGTTACCAGAGACAGCACAGTAACATCCTTTGCGGATGACACAAAGATCAGTAGAAAAATAAGAAACCCAGAAGACATAGGATCTCTACAAACCGACATAAACAAAATCTACAAGTGGACGGAAGACAACAATATGAAGTTTAACACCGAGAAATTTCAGCTATTATGGTACGGAAAAGAGAAGCCTAAAATCCATGGAATATTATACCCCAAATGGACAGGAAATTCAGAGAAATTCTAGAGCAAAAGATTTAGGGGTTGTAATGACAGATGATACGAAATTTGAAACACAAAATAAGTAAACAGAGCAAAGAGAATAACGGGTCAGATATTGAGAACCTTTAAACGAAGGGATAGGAATGTAATGATTCCTCTACTGAAAACCCTGATCATACCCAAATTGGAATACTGTTCGGTCCTAACATCCCCATATAAAAAAGAAGACATTAGACAGCTGGAGGGGATCCAAAGAAGCTTCACAGCCAAGATCAATGGGTGCAAAGAACTAAATTACTGGGAAAGGTTACGAGAACTAGACCTATATTCACTGGAAAGGAGAAGAGAGAGATACACCATTATTTACACTTGGAAAATAATGGAGAAACTAGTCCCTAATCTTACTCTGAATCCTATAACTCCCCAAACAACGGTGGAAAGTAGAAGCAGTAGACTGTGTCGTATTCCCAAATTGAAGGTGAGACAGGGAACATCCTTAACCCTGAAAGAAAATAGTTTTGTAGTGAGAGGACCATAACTGTTTAATCAGTTGCCCAAAGACCTAAGAAACACGAAGGGAGTTGCAGTGAAAATCTTCAAAGGAAGACTAGACGCCTGGTTCAGAACAATCCCCGATGAGCCGGGCGTACCTGGCTATGTGAGGTGGAGAGCGCAAGAATCTAACTCACTACTTCACCAGGCCAACTCGAGAGGGCGACAAGCTTGACCTTCGCGAAATGAGAAATCATCGCGCGGAACCTTTTTAGGGTTGTAGGGTAGGGTAGGGTTATATATTTTGCCCCACCTTTTTTTTTCTTTCCAAGTTTCGTTATATGTTCCAGAAATTTTGTACACCTTCAGTGCCTTCTGGGAAGCAAGGAGATCAACCGCAATGTGATATATCTTTAGAGATAGATGTTCAAGCGGCAACTTCAAGTGAACCCCCAAATAATCAGGATCAACCCTCATCTACATCACAAAGTCACCCACCCACCCATCACCCACAGAGTCTGTTTAACGATTCTGGCAACTGGCCCGTTCCAATGACGGACAATTTGAGAATCGAACTCATTAAACGTGGACCATCACATTTGAAAAACATGAATGGACCCTTTCCAGCTGATTCAAACAATAGGTCAATGTCAAAAGTTTGGTATTTCAAAACTTTGGAAAATGGCGAAAAAATTGAAAGGTCATGGCTAATCTTCTCACCCTCAGAATGTAGCTTGCATTGTTTTTGCTGTCGTCTCTTCAACAACATCTCCAGTGCATTTGGAAAAGAAGAAGGATTTTTTGCCTGGAGGAAACTGAATCCAAGAGTACCTGAATATGAAAACAGTCCATATCATACCCGATGCTTTGAACAATGGAAAGAGTTGTCTATGCGCCTTCAGTTGAATGCTACAATAGATAATGCACATCAGTTGCAAATAAAACATGCTACTGCTAAGTGGAAAGAAATACTGAGACGAATTTATGACTGCATCATGTTCTTGGCAAAACAAGATCTTGCATTTTGAGGGCACTGAGAGAACTTAAATGAAGAAGCTGGGCTAGCTGGCAATTCTGGAAACTTTTTGGAGTTAATAAAACTAATGGGCAAATATGACCCAGTAATTAGGGAACATCTTACAAAAATACGAATGACTGACAAGATATCCACACGTATTTGTCACCTAACATTCAAAATGAGTTCATCACACTAATCGGCTGTAATGTTCGAAAATGTATAATTGATAATGTGTATAGTGCAGTGGTGCACAAACTTTTTTGATGTGAGGGCCAAGCGAAGAAAATAACTAAATGTATTAGCCTACTTACTTTCCATCTAAGTCATAAATTGGGTCACTTTTATATTTTAACTTTTTCATTTAATTGAAAAGACCCGTGGGGCCACTGAAAAGACCCGTGGGGGACACATTTGGCCCGCGGGCCAGGGTTTGTGCATCACTGGTCTAGTGCAAAGTACTTTGCAATAATTTTCGATAGTACACCAGATATATCGCATATTGATCAGATGTCTCAGGTAATTCGCTATGTGTCGATTAAAGATGGTAATGTAGAGGTGAAGGAATCCTTCGTTCATTTTATTAAATTAGAGGGGGAAGACTGCTGAGGCAGTTACTGATCTCATTGTCACTAAGCTCCGTGAGGATGGGCTGGATATCCAGAATTGTTATGGTCAAGGGTATGACAATGCTGCTACGATGGCAGGTATTCATCTTGGAGTTCAACGCAGAATTCTTGATGTTAGCAAACACGCTGTTTTCATTCCTTGCAATAACCACTCGCTGAACTTGGCTGGAGTTCATGCCGCGGGACTGAGTCCTAATGCTGTAACTTTCTTTGGAACAGTTGAACGAATTTTCGTCTACTTTTCTTCCTCTACTCATCGTTGGGATGTCTTAACAAAACATTCCAAAATCACTGTCAAGTGAGTCTCTGATACGCGGTGGAGTGCTAAGTATGATGCTGTTTCTAGTCTTAAGAAGAACTTGACTCACGTTGTTAGTGCCTTGGAAGAACTGAGTGAAGGGTTCTCCGAAAATCTGGACACAAAGGGCGATGCAGAAGCTCTGTTGACCTCCATCATGTCATACATATTCATTGTGTACTTATTTTTCTGGGATCCAGTGCTGAAAGAAATCAATGATGCTCAGCTATATTTTCAAAGAAAGGGACTTGCTTTGGACAAGTGTGCATTAAAAATGAACTCTTTATCCGTGTTTTTAACTAATGAACGAGAGGCAGTAGAATCAAACGCTGCAGATGCCGCCGAAGAGTTCTGTAATGAAATGGATATCAGTATAGACCGCAGAGTCAGGAGACGGAGAAGAATGCCTGGAGAGCAAGCTCGTGATGCTGGATTGACCGTGCAAGAGGATGTACGCAGAGAATTTTTTGAAATCATGGATCGTTTATTAGCAGAAATTGAAAAACGCACAGTTTGTCTTAAAAACATGAATGATCGCTTTGAATTTCTGTCTCCTAGGTACCTTTTGAATCAGTCCAAAGATGAAGAAATGAATACCAAGGTCAATAATTTTTCTTCCATCTACAATGACATTAATCCAGGAAGTCTACTGGAAGAAATAAAGCGTTTGCGCAGACATTTGCTCAGTTTCGAAAGCATAAGCGTCGACGATGATCCAAAGAACTGGGATATGTTAAAACTACTTCAGTGGATCGTTAAATGGGATCTAGTGGAATCTTTGCCTCATATAACAATTGCCCTCCGGATCTGTCTAACTACATGCATGTCCGTGGCAAGTTGCGAACGAAGTTTCTCGAAACTGAAACTTATAAAAACTTACCTCAGGTCAACTATAAATCAATCTAGACTGAGCAATTTGGCGATTATTTCAATTGAACGCGAAGTTGCAGAGACAATGGACATAGAAAAAATCATTCATGAATTTTCTGTTATGAAAGTCCGAAAATTTAACGAGGCATTATACATTATATAGTTATTGTTAAAATTATGTAGTGTATTATGTACGGTACATTATGTAGTATTGTTAAAATTGAAGTGCTTTATTTAAGTTTTTCTTCCAATAAAAGTTTTGTTTAGAAGTGTATTTTTGTAAAGGAATTGTTTTTAAAATTGAAAATTGTTGCAGGGGGGGGCAGCGTTGGCATTTTCGCCCCGAGCGGCAAAAAGTATTGGTACGCCTCTGGACTCCATCCTTTTCTACGGCTTTCCTCCACCTCGAAACAAGGGCCCTTATTCCTTGCTAGTAAAAGTCTGCTAGGTTCCGCTGGAGCCACCTCTTAACCTCCTCAACCACCTCATCGTCACTCTGAAACTTTCTTCCACGAATAGCATCTTTCATTGGCCCAAACAAGTGGAAATCTGAAGGTGCTAGATCCGGGCTGTATGGAGGGTGAGGTAACATAGTCAAGCGCATTTTTGTGATGGCCTCTCTTGTTTGCAAACTGTTGTGTGGTTTTGCGTTATCGTGCAAAAGAAGGACGTCTTCCAGTTTTCTCTACGGTCAAACTCGCTTTATACGTCTCTGGAGTCTCTGTAAGATAGCAATATATGCCTCTAAGTTCACTGTTATTTCTTTCTTCATAATGTCCACCAGAATCACCCCTTTCATGTCCCAGAATGTAGTGGGGAGTCTGCGTGATGCCACTCCATGGATTAGCGTTTTGTTTCAGGTTCAAAGTGGTGTACCCAAGTCTCATCCCCAGTCATAATTCGTGAAAGTAAGTCATCTCCTTCTGTCTCGTATCGAACCAACGACTCAGAAGCAATTTCTTTTCTTTGGGCTTTGTGATCTTCAGTCACTTCGCGAGGAACAAACCGTGAACACACTTTTGAGTATCCCAATTGCTGAATTATCGTATTCACACTTCCTTCACTAATTCCTAGCTCCAGTGATAGCTCCTTGTATGTGACGCGCCGATTTGATCGAATGATGCTGTTAGCACGTTGTACAGTGTGAGATGTCACAGCCGATGCCGGGCGACCGCTGAGTGGCTATCATCGAGGCTGTCTCTCCCTCTCTCCGATGATCTAACACGTTTAGACCAGCGTCCAACTGTACTTCGATCAACAACAGCATCTCCGTAAACGTTTTGTAGATCTTTGTGAATATTTCCAACTGTTTCCATCTCTATGGTTAAGAACTCGATAACAGCTCTCTGTTTACGACGCACATCATTGTCAGACGCCATTTTCGAAACTGCGTTAACCATCGGTTTTATAAAAGGGCGTTTAAAAGCGGTTTTATACAAGGAGGGGAGGTTCAAACTGGAAAAATCCGGTTATGTAACTTGCATAAAGTTCAAACTTACGGCCCAAAAGACATTCCAGCCCCATGGCCTATTATTTAGCTAAGAAAAAAGGGTAGGGCAAAATATATTGAGTGCCCCTAGTATATATATACAGGGTGTCCCATAAGTCCGGCATCATAGGAGAAATTCATATTTTTCTATTTCTACAAACCATAATTCATATGCTCGGGATGCCAATTTCCCGTCCACCATTCTGTTCAGTGACGTGGCTGTTTTTTGTGGAAATGGTGAGGTAAATCGACAGAACACCCGCTAGTGGTCTCAAAACAACCCTCACTGGTATACCTCTTCAAAGGAACAAGGTGCATCTCGGGTGATGGTATGGTGTGGCATTTGGAAGGATCGCATCATAGGCCCCCTCTTTTTCGATGGACATGTCACTGGAGGCACCTACCTACGTATGTTCAAGGAAGAAGCATTTCCCAGTGTCTTGAACGAAGAAGGAAATTTCCCAACATGGTTCCAGCAAGACGAACGCTCCTGCACATTACAGCACCCAAGCAAGGGAATACTTGTACCAACAATTCCATGGTCATTGGATAGGACGTCGAGGGCCTGTGGAATGGCCAGCTAGAAGCCCGGATCTCACGCCACTAGATTTTTATCTCTGGGGCCACTTGAAAGCGCTGGTATACGCAGAGAAAATTAGGAGTGTTGAACATTTGCGGCAGCGCATTATTGGGGCATGTAACACCATTACTCCTGACATCATTCACCGTGTGCTTGCTGACTGGGTATCACGTCTGAATTTGTGTATTGAAAACAATGATGGACATATTGAGCACGTTCTGTAAATAAAAGCTTTTGTTTTGCCTTTTTTTATTATTTTTCCTATGATGCCGGACTTATATATATATATATACACCCGGCTCATCTCGTACTGTCCTGAGCCAGGCATCTAGTCTTCTGTTGAAGACTTCAATTTGACCCCTGTAACGTTTCTGAGGTCCTTTGGAAGCTGGTTGAAAAGTCTTGGCCCCCTGACAACCAAGCTCTTTTCATTCAGTGTTGAGGAGGTCCCTTGTCGGGCCTTTAATTTGGGAACACTACATATTCTGCCTTTCCTATTTTGCAGCGTTGTTTGGATGGTAATTGGGTTTAGTTTGAGGTTTGATACCACTTTTTCAATCATTTTCCATATGTAGATTATGGTGTACCTCTATCTTCTTTCCAGGAATATAGATTTAGTTTACGTAGTCTTTCCCAGTAGTTGAGTTCTTTGCAGCCATCAATCTTGGCTGTGAAATGTCTCTCGTTTCTTCGTTTATTAATTTCTTCCTTCTTATATGGGGACATCATAACTGAGCAGTATTCAAGTTTTGGTATGATCACTGTTCTCAGCAGGGGAATCATTACTGTCGTGTCCCTCCTTTTGAACGTTCTTAGTACCTGTCCCACAACTCTTTTTGCTTTGTTTATTGCTATCTGATTTTGTGTCTCGAATTTGTCATCATCGGTCATTATTACCCCCAAGTCGACCGCTTTCGTGCTTCTCTGAATTTCCTGTCTATCTGGAGCATAATATGCAGCCTGTTTACGTTTCTCATTTCTACCATATCTCAAGAGCTGAAATTTCTCTGTGTTAAATGTCATATTGTTGTCTTCTGACCATTTGTATATTTTGTTCGTGTTTCTCTGCAAGGCCTCCACTTCATTTGCATCGCTGATTTTTCTGCTGATCTTTGTATCGTCCGCAAAGGATGTTTTGGTATGATCACTGTTCTCAGCAGGGGAATCATTACTGTCGTGTCCCTCCTTTTGAACGTTCTTAGTACCTGTCCCACAACTCTTTTTGCTTTGTTTATTGCTATCTGATTTTGTGTCTCGAATTTGTCATCATCGGTCATTATTACCCACAAGTCGACCGCTTTCGTGCTTCTCTGAATTTCCTGTCTATCTGGAGCATAATATGCAGCCTGTTTAAGTTTCTCATTTCTACCATATCTCAAGAGCTGAAATTTCTCTGTTAACTGTCATATTGTTGTCTTCTGACCATTTGTATATTTTGTTCGTGTTTCTCTGCAAGGCCTCCACTTCATTTGCATCACTGATTTTTCTGCTGATCTTTGTATCGTCCGCAAAGGATGTTACTATACTGTTGCTGTTTACTCCACTGTCTGTGTCTGTTAGCAGGATAATGAACAGGAGTGGGGCCAGTACTGCACTTTGTGGTACTGAGGTGCGTACTTCTGATTCTGATGATGATACACCTTGAATTTTGACGACATGTAGTCGTTCTCTGAGGAAGTTGTAGATCCATTTTCCAACTTTGCCTGTTATTCCCATATGTTTCATTTTATGTGCTATTATACCATGATCGCATTTGTCGAAAGCTTTAGCAAAATCCGTGTATATGACTTTGAAGTTTTCATTGCCTTCAAGTGCATCTAGGATATTGTCATCAGACATGGGCAGTAGGGCATATCATACTTTTCCGAGTCCGAATTTCACTCTGGCTAATATGTATTTTTATGTAATATTTAATTCTAAGAGGGGTTTCTTTTCTGCAACTTTTCCCAAAAATCGCGTTATCATGTTCAACATTGCGGTTTTCTGTTCTATGTTGAAATACCGAATATTCAATTGAACACAACCTCATATTTTTAACCCTTTGTCGTAATTTGTTGCCATTTAGACACATTAACTTACTTGGCCATAGATGGCATGAAAGTCTGGAGGGCCAAGGAGGAAGTAATGGCCTCATCAGTTGAAGCTCTCACGCAGAGGTCAGAGGAGGAGAAGATCTCTGGGATATGCTTTGATGGCAAGCAGGATAGGAACACAAAGGTGTTGAAATATGACGAAGTGACAGGGAGATTTCATCCTGGCAAAGTGATCGAGGAGCATTACACTATCACGTGGGAGCCTCAAGGAAAGTACCTCTTCCATTTCACTCCCGAGGAACCTGAGGAAGGAGAAAAGCCTGCTCATAAGATCGCTCAGGGCCTGTATGAGTGGCTTCTGGATCACGGAGCTGACGAGAGCCTTGTAATGATTGGAGGAGACTCTATCAACACCAACATGGAGTGGTCTGGAGGCGCCATAGCTCTATTGGAGAAGATGCTGGGTCGCAAGTGCCACTGGATGATCTGTCAGCTCCATGTGAACGAGCTCCCACTGAGGCACTTAATTATCAAGCTGGACGGCCCTGTAACTCCCCGATCAGGCTTCAGTGGGCCTATTGGAAAACTTCTTGAGAAAGTGAATGAACTTGAGGTCAACTTCAACTTCAAACCAGTGGAAGGAACTGAAGATATCATAGAGCTGCCAGTAGAGATAGTCAAATCTCTCTCCACAGACCAGCACAACTGCTATCTTCTGATCAAAGACATCAAGTCTGGAAGTTTCAGTCCACAGTTGGCTGGTCTCAAGTGCGGACCTCTGAACCAATCCAGGTGGCTCACTGCTGCACAGGCCATCTTGCTGTTGTGGATGAGGGAGCACGGACTGAAGGGGGAGGTGTTGAGGAGGCTCGAGGTCCTCGTGAAGTTCTGCCTTAACTTCTACTTCAAAATGTACTACGACATCAAAGTGAAGCACCACCTCAAATTTGGTCCTGCACACGTTTTTTCAAGCCTGAGGCTGCTGAGGAACCAGACTACCGAGGTCAGGAACATCATCTCTGCTGCATTGATAAGAGGAACTTACCACGCACCTCCTGAGAACATCCTGGCTTCATTCCTGTGTAGTGAGGATGAGCATCAGAGAGCTTTTGCTGTGAGCCAGATAGAGAAGATCAGAGAAGGAAGAGACTTTGGTGATACGACAGTGAGGCCCCATAAAAATCCCAAAGTCAATCTGCAAGCCACTTCACCTGAGGATCTCATCAACTGAGAATCAGAGAATATTTACGAGCCTATTTTCACCTGCAAGATCACCTTGACTGAGCTCGAGGATCTCAGGAAAACTCCACTCAAAGTGGACGCTTTCTCTGTTCATAACACTGGTCAACACTCATTTTATTGCCAATCATATTAGAGTGATTTTGGGGTAACTTTGTGGTGCTGATTCCGAATATGACATCGGTTTTGCTAGATTGGCTCTAATTTATGAGATAATTGGTACCCCATTGAAACACGTAAAAATGCAAAAAATTTAATGTTCAGGCGGAGCCTACTTACAAATCGCATTGAAATTGTCTCAAATCGTACAAAAGTAAACACATGAAATACATAATGGCATTTTATTCGGTCTCACCATCTAGAATGTTCCGGTAGTTTCCCATATGCACGCGTTATGGTTACGTTTCCTATTAATTGAGGGTATTCATTATCTCAAGAACTAGAGCCAAATCGGAAAAACTACTTTCATTTTGGAATTCAGCAACCCCAAAATACCCTAAATTCATACGAATTTCCTTGGCAACGAAAAAAAAATTTTTTTTTGTTAACCTGTGTAATCAATCCTGCGAGAGAGCTGTACAGGAAGTTTCAACTGCTTCCCAAGCTGTGTACGGTCACGAGAGGAGAGATGGGTGGGTGAGAGCCAGGAGACCATCGAGAAATGCTCCCAGTGTTCAGATCGAGGCAGGACATACTTAAGAGTTTTTCAGGTTCGAGTGGCTGATGAAGAGGCTGAAGCCATCGTTAATGCTCATAAGAGCTGAAAGTCCTCATAAGATCATAATATAAGATCTTATGAGGCTACGCTTTTCAGGGATCCAGGAAGAACAAGCGTGTAAACCTACACGTGGAGGTGGCAAGTCTCCCGCTACTCGATCAGAGTAGAGCTGGTGAGCCGCGCCTATTCTTTGAAGAAAAACTTAAAATTCTTAAGTTTTACGTGAAATCTAAACATTTTTTCAGCACCCAGAGGTGTTGAAACACGCAAGAAAGCAAGGATGAGGTCAGAAAAGCAGCTTTCAGACTAAATCATATGCAGAACAGCTGCGCGCTTTGGTTTGGGTGCCCTGAGGCTGCGTTCGGCAGCCTTCAAATCAGAAAATCGCGATTTTGACCATGAAAATGAGATTTTTCGGAAAAGTTGCAAATAATAAACACATCTTAGAATTAATTTTTACATAGGAATACATATTAGCCACTTTGTTTTTCCAAACGTTCAACCCTGAACCCAGAGTATGATATGCCCTAATGGGCAGTAATGTATTTGAAAATACTTAAGTACACATTTAAATACAAATGTATTTAAATACATGTACTTATCGATACTTTTTGGAGAGTATATTTAATTACGTATTTAAATACTTTCGAAAAGTATTTAGTATTTGTAAATATCTGTTTTTAAATACATTTTTAAGATACTTTTTTTGTGAACTGTTCAATTTTGCGAGGATGTACAATACTAACCACCCAGTATTTAACTGGTACCACAGAACACAGTAAAACATTTTTCAAGGTGCTTGTGCTTCCAAAAAGTTCCAGGCTCAGCAGGCTGGAAATTTCTGGAAGCACCTTGAAAAATGGAACTTCCAGCCTGCTCTAGTGGCGATTGTCACAGACTCACAGATGCAGTGCGGCAGCCGGCTGTCTATCCTGAGACATCGTCATAT
Organism: Bathynomus jamesi; assembly: GCA_023014485.1. Classification (NCBI taxonomy): domain Eukaryota; kingdom Metazoa; phylum Arthropoda; class Malacostraca; order Isopoda; family Cirolanidae; genus Bathynomus; species Bathynomus jamesi. The sequence continues at coordinate 12,087 of JAJOZX010003046.1, forward strand.
GTGGTTGTGTAAAGTTCAGCGCTAACTGTGCAATTAGCCTTAGCCTATTGATCATATTAGACGAGGACAATATTTGTAACATGGTTGCAGCAAGTGGAAGTGGTGGAAAAGAAGGTGGTAAAAAAGAAGTGTTGGTGGTGGAAGTGAAAATAAAAATAGCGAGTCACACCTGCACCCACTTTTTGATGGAAAATATTTCCGAATAACTCCCAAAGATGGTAGCAAAGTGAAGACTTTGTCTTCTGACCCACAAAACAATTGCAGCGTCTACTTCTGCAATTTCTCGATTTTATTTGACTCTAAGCTGATGTTAGTGATTTTATGTGCATTTTGAAAAGTATCTAAATTGTATTTGAAATGTATTTAAATACATTTTAGGAGTAATGTATTTAGTATTTAAATACTTTCTGAAAACCTGAATTTTATTTAGTATTTAATTACTTTTATTTTCAATTAATGTATTTATTATTTAAATACATCTAAAGTATTTACTGCCCATGTCTGATTGTTATAAATTGTGATAGGCATGATCTTTCGGATCGGAATCCGTGCTGATTTTCGTTGAATCTTTCCAGTGACTCCAAGAAGTCATAGATCTTCCCTCTGACTATTCTTTCAAATATTTTGGTGAGGAGGGACGTCAGTGACACTGGTCTATAGTTCTCTGCTTGAGATCTATCCCCTCCTTTATATAGAGGGACAATGTTTGCTCTTTTCAAGATGCTCGGTATTTCCCCAGTGTCTAGGGATGTTCTCCATATCCAGTATAAGGGTGAAGCTATTAATAGTGCGTTCCATTTGTCCGGACAGGCAACTGAATGTGATTTCATTTGTCCTATAGCTCTCAATACATCTTCTGGGGGTAAAATCAAAGTCTGTTATATATTCTCCTTGTAATTTCTCTTCAAAGAATACATCTATGTCAGGTGTCGCTTTGTCACTTTTATGGGGTACTGAAGACCGATTCATACTGGGCTCTCAATGTTTCAGATATTTCTTTTAGATCGTTTGTTAGTTCATTATTTCCTTTCCTTAAGGGCCCGATAGTAGCGCGCGTTTTTGTTTTCCCTTTCGCATAGCTGTAGAAGTATTTTGGATTTTCCTTTATTGCTTCTACCGCCGTTTCCTCTTCCCTCTCTGTATGGCACTTTATCAGCGTTTGTATTTCCCTATCGATACTCTCCAGTTTTTCTTGTATTACTTTCCTGGCATTATTGTCTCCGCAATTAGCTAACTTCGTCGCTACTCTCTTTCTTTTGCGGAATATTCTTCTCTTTTTCCTCTCTCGTCAGTTCCTCTTTCCTTTTGGCTGTGCTTTCGGAGCGTATTTTTCCAAAATTCTCAGCGTCTTTTCTTCCAAGGTTGTTTGCATTTCCTCAGTTGTTTTATTTTCTAAAACTGTTCTCCATTCTATTTGGGCCATGTGTGGTCTGAATTTTTCCCAATTTATGGTCTTGGAGTTTAAGTTAAAAGCCCCAAAATTGCTTCTTCCTTCCGTATGTGTATTGTCTTTTAAAGCTATCGCTATATTTGTTGATAACTCGATTATGTTGTGGTCTGAGATAATATTTGGGTTTATTTTTATATCGGCAATCAAGTTCGTGTTATTTGTGAATACCAGATCTAGGCAGTTATTTTTCGTGGTATTTTGTGTTATCTCCTGTGTCAGCATAAACTCGTTTGTGAGAACCATCAGCATTTTTGCTTGTGCCTGGTCCTCTCATGTGCCTCCCTTATCTTGCTGTGTAAATATATTTCTCCCCACCTTTTTGTATTTTATAAATGGGAAATTAAAATCGCCGCAGAGTATTATATTAGGGGATGGAGAGTTTACGGACTTTATTAGGGTTCTGATGTCATAAATGGCATCCGAAAATTTTTCATTTGGAGAGTTTGGAGGTACCACGTTTAGTTTCTCTATTTTCACTGCCAGGGTTTCCACGAAGCTGTTGGATTTACTTATTACCGTCTTTGTCATATGCCTCTCATGTATATAAATAGCACAGCCACCTTTACGTCTCGCTGTTCTATCCGCTCTTCGTAAGTTGAATTCATCGATATGCAATTCTTTCTTATCGATACAGTGTTCGCAGTTATCGCAGTTTCCTTGGCAATCTTTAAGATGTGTTTCTGTGAGGCATGCGATGTCCGCCTTTGTTTCGTCCATAAAATCTTTCAGGTACGAAAATTTGTTTAGTGAATTGTTTGGTTTTATTCTTTGAATATTTGCCAGGACAATGTTTATGTTCTTTGTTTAGCATTGCCCCTTGTGCATTTTAAGTTCGTTGTCCTTTGGTATTGCGTGTTTTGCAACTAGGATATTGTTATAATGCTCTATAAGTTGTGATAGATATGATCTTCCTGATCGGAATCCATACTGATTTTCGTTGAATCTTTCCAGTGTCTCCAAAAAATCATAGATTTTCTCTCTGACTATTCTTTCAAATATTTTGGTGAGGTGAGACGTCAATGACACTGGTCTATAGTGCTTTGCTTGAGATCTATCCCCTCCTTTATATGTAGGGAGTAGGGACAATGTTTGCTCTTTTCAAGATGCTTGGTATTTTCCCAGTGTCTAGGGATCTTCTACATATCTAGTATAAGGGTGTAACTATTTCATTTTTACAGTTTTTAATTAATAGTGCGTTTCATTTGTCCGGACCTGCAGCTGAATGTGATTTCATTTGTCCTATAGCTCTCGATACATCTTCTGGGATAAAATCAAAGTATATATATATATATATATATATATATATATATATATATATAAATTTTTGTTTCATTTTTAAAGGTTAGGTTTCTGGAAGGCGTATAGAATCTTCTTTAAGACAGGGTCTCCTCTCAAGTCAGTGACAATGTGACATTTTAGTTGACTTGTACATGTGATACATGTGATTTTAATAGTCAGAATAGGTTGAGCAAGCAGGCGTTTCTCAGTGTATCCTGATTATTGGAATATTATTAATGAATATTTATAGCACGCACTAAGAAAAGAGAACTTGTACAGAAGAATGCTGTAATAAATGTATCTAATTCTGACATGGATAAAAACGATATGAAATTATAAAACTATTGAAAGTTCAAAACAAATGTAAAAAATATCTATTTAGACTGACAAATCTTTGGATCTGTCATCATAGCAACAGCTAAATTGATGTAAATGCAAGGAAGCTCCCCCTATATACACTCTATTTGGAAAATCACTTTAATATGAAAGGTAAAATTCTCGTGCTAATAAGAGCACTATAAATAAATGCCCACAAAATTGCTCGCCGTTTGTGCATTTCAAAAGTAAAGATAGTTTTTTTACAAATGTATTATAGCTACGTTTACAATTCGTTTATTTAATATATTCAGTATTCTTTTGTTTTTTAATAAAACATGTTATGTGAATTGTGGATTCCTTAAAATGGGTAGAAGAGGAAGTGGTTCTAATGTCTGAAGTTATGATCGGAACGGATTTCCGATTGCAGTTCATGCGGAAGTAGCTACAGATTTGAAGTACTTGGTTTATGTTGATGTACGGGTTCTCGAGTAGGAAGTTTATATGATGTAAATATAATAAGCATTGCAGCTTTCGTCTGAAGGTTTATAGAGAGGGGCATGTACAAAGCTGTGCATACATGCTTGTCCTCGATTGAGCTTTCTTATTAGATTTGTAGACAAAAATCTGGAATGTTTCATCGGTTGGTTTGAAGTATTTACGTTAATTTTGACTTTTTTTTATATTTGGTTCTTTGTAAAAGTTCCTGTTGTTTTCTTTATTATTATGTGGGAATTTGAAGATATGTTAATTACACTGTAAAAAAGGTACTTTTATTTTCTTTACAATATTCATTGGACATAGAAGGATAAACAGATTCCATTGAACCAGGACATATTTTATAATTTAAAAAAAGGACATTAAAGGAAATTAAAAAAGACCACAAAATTTGAAGCGCGGTCTGTCTTCAATTTGTATAGATATCTTTCTACCACTACTGTTCTTAATATTCATTTGCAAAAACTAAACTACTTATTACATTTCAACGTTGTTACTGATGGTACTAATCTATATTTATTTGTCATAAACAAACGGTGAGTTCATTTTAACCCTTTCGAGACGGGGGCCTGAAGCAAACTGACGGAATTTGTGGCCAAAAACGGAAAGTTTCACAATGTTTATTGCTTAATTAAAACGTTGAATTACGATGTAAATTGATAGAAAAACTGAACTCTTTCGGTACTGCATAAGCAGGCGACACATATGTCCCACAGATGCCTTTACGCCCATTCAAATGCGGGCGTGAAAATTAAGATCGTACGGCGTACTTTGTAAGGTTTTAAAGGGTTAAACTTGAATAATGCTGAAACTTAAATTAATTTTCCAGCTACAATCATAATGCTGTTTAGCCTATTTCTTTTTTTATATGCATCTACTCGTATCTACTTTGGTTTGTCATTTGTCCATATCTTATTTACATAGGTAGGGGTATACGCCTAAACGGCCACGTTAATCTTCACCAAATTTAGTATACACATTTGGTCTTTGACCAGAACGGACGCACATTCGGAGCTCTGCAAAGCAATTTGAAAGTCGATCTTTTTCTGTGTGTCTAATTTATTGAAGTGCTTCATTTGCCTAATGTGTATTTTTTTAATATTTTGCTGATTAATGATTGAAATTACATGATATTAATATTTTAATTATTGCAGTGTTTAATGTGAAATTTATCGTTTATCGTTGCACGAAAGAACACAATTTGCTATTGTTTATTATTATTACAGCATTCCTGCTCTCTCTCTCTCTCTCTCTCTCTCTCTCTCTATATATATATATATATATATATATATATATATATATACATATATATATTGTTGTGACGGCAAATTTGTATGCCGAAATCTCTTACGAAAAGAGGAGCAGAAATTTTAGTTTTAAGATTTTGTTGTTTAAATCTCTAAAGCAAGGTAGTTTAGAGTATGGTTATTGAAGAATATCAATAGGTTTCTTGTTACAGGGTTAAAAATAAAAATGTTTCAGATTGTTTAACGTTCGTTCGATTTTTATTTTTGTATTCTCACGGTAAGAATATAACCCAGGACAGCCTCGCAGTAAAGATTTATGGTGGGGTCGAGGAGCGGCCCTAGCTTCAAAGAGAAGGGAAAACAAACTGGCCGGGTTCAGATGTAAAATGGTTTGTTTTCTCTTCGCTTCGTGGTTAAACTTTTGGAAAACAGACTTCGAATCCACTTGTTAAATTGGACCATGACGTTGTTCATAAATTTGAGAAACCAAGTGGCTTCGAAGAGGGAACTTTATTTTAAGTTGATTTTAAGGAAAAGGAGGAGCTTTGTTTTTGGAAGGGAATATCAATATCCAATCAAAGGACAATGATTTTTGTAACACCCAGTGAGGAAAAAGAAAAGCTCCTTCTGTCCTTATGTATGGATGAAAGCTTTCGTAGGGACGACCTTATGTAATGAAAATGTTTTTGATAGGTCATTCAGAATATTGTAAGGCGGAGTCCTTGAAATTTTAAGGTGTAAGTTAGATTTCGAAGTTAGTTGTAGTTCGGTCCTGTAAAAATAAAGTGGCTTGTAAAGAATGAATCTTTAGGCTCTGTGGCGTGTTTGAAAATTTCTAAGTTGTAGCTCCGTCCCCGAAAGTTAAAAGTGGCTTGTAAGAATAACTCCTTAAAATCTGTGACACGCTTGAAAATTTCTAAGTTGATTTTAAATTGTCTCAAGTTGTTCTAAAATCTGAATTTCCTTCGTTTACGCGAACTTCTGTGTAAGAGCTTTATTGTTAGCGACCGGAAAAAAAGAACTTTGTGGAATTTCTTTTAACTTAATTTTGTTCAAATTAAATGTTAAACTGTAAGTTTGCGACATATTAGGTTTCCTCAGGGAAGAGTCAATATCTTGTGTTGAAGTTGGTTCCTGTGGAAACCCGGGAAGTTAGTGCATGACCATTCAGTTATTGTGAGAATCTAATTTATTTGACGGACTTTTTTCCTGGAAAAAACTGCGGAACTTGCGCAGAACTGTTGAGAGTAAATCTCCAAAATTTTTGTAAGTAAACTTCTTAGATTACAAAATTTGAATTTAGTGCTGGTTTTAAAGTTACACACAAATAGAAAAACCCCTCTGCATAAATGTTTTTTGAGACTTAAATACTTGCAAACATTTTCTTTAAATTAAGAATTTGATTTTTTAAACAAAATTTGTAATCGCATATCCGTATACTTCTTTCAATTTATGTCTTAATTGGAGTGAAATTAATAAACTTTATAAGAGGGAGTGTGTCGTTTCTATGCTACCTTTGCAATGGGCCTCTCTTGTAAGCTGAGGGTAAATTAACATTCAAAGTTTGAAATTCAAAGTGGGCTTCAAGTAAGCCGAGGGAAACTACGCGTATAAAATTGAAAGGCCATCCGACTGGATAGGCAGAGTCATCCTGAAATAAACGAACCACGCGCGTACGAAATAAGCGCAATCGGAAAAGGGTGCGCACCACATAAATGAAGGGGTTGCTCAGAACTATATATATATATATATATATATACACAGTATATATATATATATATATATATATATATATATATATATATATATATATATATATATATATTAGGGTGTCCCAATTTTTTTTCTTAAGACGACCTGACCAATCGTGTCATGCCCGGATGTGGTTTGGGCTAAAGCATTGGCTGTGTGATTTTCAACTCGATCAGATGATATTTAGAGGTCCCGACGTTTGATGACTTTTTTTTTGGTTTTCAGAATTGATCATTATGGCGTTGACAAGATCAAACATCAAGTTGTGGCTTCTTCAGAGGTCTCCGATAGCAGAGCTGGCTAAATCTCGATTACCAAGTAATATGGACGTGTTGCTCCTTTTCTTCTACCATCACCGCGACCAAAAGAAGACAGATTCCAACAGTGTCAAGGCTGTAATATCGGCTGTATTAGAAATCTGGGCTAGAGCCAACTCGAATCTGGCAACAACCTCCGTTCATGCCTCGACTAAACTGAAAGCTTTGGTTCAGAGGTATCGAAATTTGCATAAAAACAAGAACAAGACTGGAATGACTTCCAATATGCAGCGGGATGTATTCTTGGCTGATATGGAGAATATTTTTGATGTCGCCCGCTCAGACGTTCTGGATCGGGGAGATATCCCTCTTGAAGACAAGGAATTCCTCATTTCCCAAAGGGCAGATCGACGTACGAGTTACATGGGAGGTGAAGATAGAAAATATAATGCAGCCACAATGAAAAGACAGGAAAGGGAAAGAGCTCTTGAGCGGGCACACCGGCGTCAAACGGAGGAGGCTGTAGCTGTAGGAGTCACAGAAGAGGCTACCGACAGCAGTTCTAGCACATCGTCAGCTGACAGTGGAAACGAAGCCGTCACTTGTGGACTTAAACCTTTGAAAGCTCCCAAACATGACAGACTAAAAGAAAGTCTGAGTGATCTTGACCTGGCAGCAACTTGGGATCGCGAGGGCCTTTCTGTTCGACAGGCAACATCAGCGTTTGCTGCGACTGCAAAATCCCTAGCTCTCGGTCCTGACAGTGTTCCATCAAAGAGCACGGTTCACCGCTTCCGACAAAAGGCCCGTACAATGATAGGGACCAATGTTATTGGCCACCTCGAGCAGCTTCCACCTCGACTGCAGATACACTGGGACACAAAGATACTCACTGACATCGAACATGAGGGTAAGTCAGTCGATCGGATTGCTGTTGTGGTGACTGGGGATGGTGTGGAAGAGCTATTAGGAGCACCGAAAATAATAGACGGCACAGGACAGCAAATGGCAAGCGCAGTCCATCAAGCACTCACCCTAGTCGGAATTGAGGACAAGATCATAGGCATGGTGTTTGACACGACGGCATCAAACACGGGGATAGTGCAAGGTGCGTGTGCGCGTTTGGAAGCGGCATTGGGAAGATCTCTTTTATGGCTTGCTTGCCGTCATCACGTTCACGAAGTGATTCTCAAGGATGTCTTCGTCGTGTGCCTAGGAACACCACCAAGTCCTCAAATCCCACTTTTCAGGAGATTCAAGGAGGCCTGGCCATCAATGAACCACTGTCAGTTGGATGCATTTGACAAGGACGAGGTGGCTAAAGCCTTCATAAATGACAATGCTTGCCTTTCACAAATGCGACTTGAGGTAATAGACTATCTCCGCGATGCCCTAAGAAGTGGTAATCATCCTCGAGAGGATTATGAAGAACTTCTTCGACTGAGTCTCTTGTACCTCGGAGACGACGTAGGACGTTACAAGCTTCGGCCTCCAGGGGCTTACCATCAGGCCAGATGGATGGCCAAAGGTATTTACTGCCTGAAAATAGCATTACTGCAGTCCCAGTTCTCCGAACTTCGTCTCCAAGAACTGCAAGGGGTTCGCCGTATGGCTCTCTTCGTGAGCCTTGTATACGTGCGTCACTGGCACGAGGCTCCCATCGCCATCAAATCTCCCAAAAATGACGTTAGGCTGTGCAATTTTCTTGTAGGACGTTGGAAACACAGCTTACCGGGCTGTGCTCCGTCATCTGTGGTATATCTCGGAGGACTTAATCTGTCTTGCACTGTTTGATGACAGAGTTGACGACAATGAAAAGCGTAACATGACGGCTAACCTGAAAAAGCGCCCTGGGAAAGGACTCAAACGGGTCCAAGGCAAGGGACTGCAAGTGGATGGCCGTTTAAGTCCGTGGGTGACGAGTCGATCCACCACACTCTTCCAGTTTCTCCAAGTTGAGCCCACGTTCCTCACCAAAGACCCTGAAACATGGCCTACTGACGAAAACTACCGTCTGGCAAAGAGCCGAGCTGCAAAACTGATGGTGGTCAATGATGCAGCAGAGCGAGGCATCGCCCTCATTGAGAAATACACAAGCAGACCTCTGTGCCGTGATGAAGAAGACCTCCAGTTCCTCCTTCGAACTGTCCACTCACACCGACGGAATGTGAGCCGGAAGGGAACAAAAACGGATCTCATGAAACACGTGTTTAGTTAAAATGCATAAATGTGATGCTTTGAAATTGTTGTTTGTGTGTTAAGATTAAAATACATGTTTATTTTGTATAATCATCTTTGTGATGGAACTTTTGAGAGAAATATTTCAGTTAATTTGCCTTTCAGTTAAGAGGAGAAATAAAGTGTTCAAAGTTCGGGACCTTTAAATTTCCTTCGATCTCTCTGAAATTTTACAGGAAGACTTCTAATGGGAAACATCAAAAGAGCGCAACACGAGCGGATTTGTATCCCGAACAAATATTTGGCCCCCTATGAGTTTGGGACACCCTAATATATATATACACTGAGCGACAGAAAAATCGGCCCACTTGGAATATCGCGAAAAGCAAAAAAGTGGGCGAGCTCCTGTTTATAAAAGTTTTAAAATTCGAAAATATAGTGTATGAGGCAAACAAATAAAGAGACAAAACAACGTCAGCTGCGAACACACTAACTTCTAATTCTTTTGGGTTTCAGAATTGGACATTAACAATGGATTTGAGTGCCGTGAACGTCGCAAGAGTCGTCGCCCTAATTGAAGATGGTCGGAGCCAGCGTTACGTCGCCAATGCGCTAGGAATTCCAAGAACAACGGTTCGACGTGTCTACCAACGTTATGTGGAGACAGCAGAGTACACCAGAAGACCAGAATCTGTAAGATCGCGCTGCACATCTGCCCGTGACGATCGTTTCATCGTCTTGAGTGCTTTGCGAGATCGTCGCTTGACTGCCACAAACGTCCGTAATAAGCTGGAAAGGTCTCGAGACGTCATTGTATCGGAGCGAACCGTTAGAAGGAGACTTATGGAAAGTGGCTTACATGCTAGACGTGCAGCAATGGGCCCAGAATTGCTCCCACACCACCGCAATACTCTTCTTGCTTTCGTTCGTGAGCATGTCAATTGGACTATGGTCCACTGGGGACGAGTATTGTTCACGGACGAATCAAGATTTAATCTTCGAACATCCAATGGACGGGAAAGAGTGTGGAGAAGAACAGGAGAAAGAATCGCCCCGTGCACTTTTACGAGAGAGTTGCTTTTGGAGGAGGCTCAGTCATGGTCTGGGGTGGTATCACTTCAAACTCGCACACAGAACTCGTCGTTGTTGGTGGTGCGTCATTGACGTCTGCAAGATACGTGGAAGAGATCTCGCTGGAGCATGTGGTCCCTTTTGCTCCTTTCGTTGGCTAAAACCTCCTTCTACAGCACGATAACGCTAGACCCCATGCGGCAAGAGCCGTTAGCGATTTCCTTGACGAAGCTGGAATTTGTCGAATAGAGTGACCTTCCCGAAGTCCGGACCTGAACCCCATAGAATATCTCTGGGACACGAGGGGACGGCTTCTTAGGGCTCGTCTAGTAGCCCCTAACACTCTACAGGAGCTACAACAAGCTTTAACTGAAGAGTGGGAGGGAATCACACAGGATGTGATCGCCGATCTCATTCATAGGATGAATCGACGAATGGTTGCAGTCATTCAAGCTAGGGGAGGCAATACCTCTTATTAACCCTGGATCACAAGTTGTTGTTTTTTTTCGTTGTTTTATTGTTTTTTTTAATTTTTGGATGAAATCTTTGTTTTTTTTAGTTACAATTTTTGGTATAGTATTTTTTTTTTAATAATAAATTGTATTAAGCAGGTGTTTGAAGATTTTTAATGTCCTCATAGACTAAATTTTTGAATTTTAAAACTTTTATAAATAGAAGCTTGCCCATTTTTTTTGCTTTTCGCGATATTCTAAGTGGGTCGATTTTTCTGCCACTCAGTGTTTATGTATATATATCAGGAGCGACGCCAGTCTTTTGTGGATACTCAGGATCAAACCTTTCAAGCATATATATATATATAATATATATATGTATATATATATATATGTATATATACTGTATAATTTGATACTTGTTTCACTGTGATATGTATTATGTATGATAATTAATTAGAATATTTTTACTGGCCTAAATTTAGGAAATAAAACATCGCCTTACCTTATTTATTTATACATGAACTCCAATCTTCTTTGTTTTAATGGAAATTCTTCAACTACTTTGTCGTGCAACATTTTATTCTTCTCTAGCGATATTACAATTCCTTTCTCTATGCAATTCTTGCTAAACTAGACAGCCTTTCCTCTGACATGGTATTCCGTAGCATATGCATATGGGATGGCACTTTACTAGGGGGGCGGAAAAAATTTGTCCTGAAAATTTTCAGGGTGCTTTGATTTCCGCATAAGCACCATGTGTAGCATAAAATGACACGAAGGTTAGAGTATGAGTAACATATATTGAAGCCTTTATGATTTTGCTACAACATTTCTAAATGACAAGCAAAACTGCGGCATTGCAGTTGATATAGAATTCAGTAAGTCCTCAACTTACGTTTTAATTATTAACTGCAAGTATAGTTGCAAGAAATTAATTCACTTCAAGAAGTAAAAAAAAAAAAGAAGGAATGTCAGGAAAAATCTGCCCTGAAAATTTCAGTATTTTCCCTGAAAATGCTCAATTCCCTAGTCCGTTGACACACTGGTTACAGGGATTGTCAAAAAGAGCCGAATTAATTTGATTGTTTCAGGTAAGGCTGTTGTAAGTCCAAGTGGAAGACAAAGGTTTAAGGGGAGTGGAATTTGTCCTGTGTCGAGTGATTTCCTCCATAGTAAGTATAGCGCTTTGGCAATACTCTCTTTACATTTCTTCAGAAAGTGGCACTCCATGTGTCTGTCCCTGGCGCTGAATTGTCTCGCATCTGTGATAAGGCCGTAATTACATCTCTTCCGAGAACTCGAAGTCCATTAATAGGTTTGTGCCCGAATTTGTTCTTGGTTGATTTGTTTCTATGTCGAAAATTTCGTCTGCGTTTTCCACTTCCATCTCGGACTTATGGGTGCTAAACACAGAGTTAAATTGTTCCCTAAGCAGTTCACTTATTTCTTTCGGGTCATTTGTGTATTCGGCCTCCCCGTCTATCAACGGACCAATACTCTCCTTACACTGCATTTTCCTTTTCGCAAACGTGTTGAAGTATTTTGGGTTATTTTTATGTTTTCTGCTACCTTGTTTTCCTCCTCGTTTGTCTTATGTATGAATGTTTGCTTTAGGTCCATTTCTATTTCGCCAAGTTTCCTCTCTAGTTTCAGTCTCTTTGCATCAGTTCTGCATCTGTGGAGATGTTTTACTGTTTGTTTTCGTTGCCTGAATAGAGTCCTGATTTTCCTCTCGAGCTTGCTACGTTTTCTTTCCTGTCTCTCTGGAATATGTTTCAGTATTATAGGTTTGGTTTCAGTCTCTATTATACATAGTATTTCTTGTGGAGTCTTTTCGTGAAGTAGCAAGTCCCACTTTACCTCCTTTAAATCTTTATTTACGTTTACCCAATTTACTTTCTTTGAATTTATGTTTAAGCCTTCAAATATTCCTTCTGACTCTCTACGATGCGTTTTCGAACCTCTGGGTGCTAACTTCAATTGTATATCGATGAGGTTATGGTCGGAGAACTTTGTGTGCGTTACTTTTTTATTTATTATTATCTCGTTGTTTGTGAAGATTAAATCCAAACGTTCTTTTTTCTCGTGTCTTCCTGGGTAAGGGCGTAATGTTCCATAATATCTAATAGCATTGTTGCTTGGGTTCTATCATCTTTTGTAATGTTGCCATGAAACTTTTCGATATAACTTCGTCATTTTTCTTCCATGTTATGAATGGGAAATTAAAATCTCCGAAACTTGGAATATTTGTTGCTGGAGTTGCAAGTAATTTTAATATTTTTTCTATTTCATTTGTAGCAAGTTCGAATTCACCTTTTGTGGTGTTTGGTAGTCTGTAGATGTTCATAATTGTGAGGTTCACTTCTTTTACTGCTAATATAACACTGTCCAACAAAAAAAAAATTTTTGCTGCTGATTTAATTCTAAGACCTGTTTCTGGATAATAATGTGCTGATTTCAAAAATCACCTTAGATTTTGTCCATCACATCAGGTTTTCGTGCAATGCAATATGCCTATTTTGGGTGATCCATGAAGGGCGCTTATCAAAATTGATGATTTTTGAGACCTGTTAACAGCTGTTTTGCTGTTAAAATTTTATCTGTGGAATACGCAAATCTATGCATTGAATCTAAAGGTCATGTACAACATATTAAAATCTTGGGTATGTGTGATTTCCCCAGGTGTGAGCGTGACGTCATGATCCAAAAAGTCTGAAAATTATAAAGATCTTGTAAAGGATTTACTTGTAAACTTTCAGCAGTTGGGTTGCAACATGAGCATTAAAGTTCACTATCTCAACAGTCATCTGGATAAATTTCCAGAAAATCTTGGTGATGTTAGTGAAGAGCAAGGTGAAAGGTTCCACCAAGATATCAAAGTGATGGAAGAACGATACCAAGGAAGATGGGATACCCATATGATGGCTGACTACTGCTGGAGCCTGCAAAGAGATTGTCTTGACATCTCTCATTCTAGGAAGTCCTATAAGAGAAAATTTATCAGCACTGAAAAGTAAGAAAACAAGAAAAAGACAATGTTAAGAAAACTGTTCCCGCGCTTGCTTTAATATGGATTCAGTTTTTGCTTATTTAAACACTTTTAATCACTTTGTGTCAATATTACCATTGTATATTAAAGTTCACTCCCTGCACAATTGTTTACTTTTCCATGCTGATTCTGAGTATGTAAAAACTTATTTATTGAAAAGAAAAAAAATTGGGCATAACCCTGCCAAAATGCGATATCTCCAAAATATCCGTATTTGATTGCTCGAAAACCTGACGTGATAGGCAAAAACTAAGGTGATTTTTTAAATCAGCACACCAAAGTTACCTAAAAACAGGTGTTAGAATTAAATCAGCAAAATTGGTGTTGGGCAGTGTAATCAGTAAGAGGCGGGGAATTGATGAGACGAAAAGCCTTTTATTCGACCCGGTCAAGTACGGCTGTGTGGGTTGACCCACCCTACACATGAGAAGCATACTCCATACAGGGGCGAATAAAACCCCTGTACAGAGACAGCAACTGAGTATGGGTGAAAAAACCGGGGAGGCGTTACAGCACACCTAACCTCTTAGAAGCTGTTTTAGAAAGAGAGTGTATGTAATCTTTCCAGTAAAGATCACGAGAAAAGGAAACGCCAAGAATATTAAGAGAAGAGAAAGGATTGAGATGTGTGTTGTTGAAGGTAAGGGGATAGTTATGTAGAAGATTGTGACGAGTAGACAGATGGAGGAACCGAGTTTTTGAGGTATTGAAAGCCACAAGATTTTCTCTGCCCCAATCAGATATAGCAGAAAGGTCAGAGGTCAGGTGTCCCATAGCCGTCCTACGCGAATCATGAAATGACTGCTGTGAGGAACGCTTTGGGAAGCGGGTGGAGAAGTGCGTATCCGTATCTGTTTTCATATCCTTATTCAACTGACTGAATTTTCGTTAATTTGTGTATATATTGTTATGTATGGGAATAATATGATATTAATTAATTACTGGTTATAAATTAACCCACAAACAAAATTGATCATGCAAACAGAATGAATTGTATGTGTAAATACCAAGCTGAAAACAAAGCAACGAACAGAAATGGCGGCTCCGTCTTTTTCGTTTTTGAAAGGACATTTTATAAATTTTTGAGTACATGAAATTAAAAACATATGCATGTTACTCATGTAATTTAGGGAAAAAGACATGGATTTAATTGTCTATTTAATTCTGAATAAGTTTCGATAAAAAGACCATATATAGGTTACCCAAAAACTAGGAAAATAACTAATGTAAAATACAAACGTAGCATGAGGATTTGACTCGGTTCGTGGAGGCGTTCGAAAACTGAAACGCCGAATCGAAATCATACTTTTGTATAAAATGCGAAAACTCCGTTAGAATTATATTGTTACATTATTAAGTTTAATGGCATGTTAAAATTACACCTTCTGAAAGGTTAATAATTCTTAAAAATAAGATGAATCAAAAAGAGAATCGTATTTGGGTATGTAAGTAAATCTTAGCCTGGCTGCCTTGCGCGGCAACAGGTGGTCATAGGCCGAAAAGAGAAGTTGTCATGTATAAATCAAATGGTATTAAAGCAGTGAACGAGAATGAAATTCATATCAAATTACTCTTTACCCATTCCTGAATAACGTAGTATAAATTATGTAAGTTAAAAGATGGTATTAAGGTCTTCCATTATATAAAACGCGAAGCAAAAGGCGCCAAATGAGAAGCAATCAACCCCGCTGGGGTGAGGTAGTGCGTCTCGAGGCTTGTGAACGAATGTTCTCCTACAAAATCTGTGCTGAAATTTAAATGAGAAAATTCAACTTATTTCTCCTTTTAAGAACAAAAAACGAGTTCTTAGTGGAAGTTTGCTCAAGTATATAAATATACATATGTTGTGCAGTACGGGAGAATTTCAAATCGTGTGTGGCACATAGAAGCAAAATTGTTCTTCTAATTTTGAGTAAATTACTCGCAAAGCTGAAATAGTCTTTCCTTAAAATGTAACGGAAGAAAATGTAGAACTCCAGGTTACATTTTCGTAACTAAAAAGACTCAAAAAAATAGTTTACCATATCTTCCCGTAAAGAAAACGGGTACCGAGTTCTTTCGATTTGTAACGGCTAATCCGAACTAGAAAGGCCTACCTGGCAGATAAGTGGTTCTAATTGCAACTAAAATAATACAAAAATTAATTTATTCTAATCGCATTATGTATGTTTGCTAATGTGGTAGACGGCCAAACAGGATTGTAACTTAAATTGTTATTGGTCCATTCATTTTGGTGGTCCTCCGTGTTACAGTTACGGCTTATTGTGTTTTGCTTTACAGTACCAAATATAATAATAAATTAAATTGAATGCCCGGTTAGGTCAACTGTACGCCCTTGACGATTGGTTACGTTAAGTCGTGATATTTTCGTTAGTTTTAACGAAGATATCAAGTGATCCGTATCAAGTGTCATTCCTCAACAAATTTTTATTACTGTCAAAAAGTTCATTTGTGCATTGTAATTGTAATATTTTATCTGTGACGAATACACTATTTTTGTAAAAGGCTTTTCAATTATTCCCCTACGGAATGACAGAGAAATAAGACTATATAACAAGTTATATATATAACCTTGGGTTAAAATTATATAATGTGGTTTACAAGAAAACAGGTTAAATTAAAAATATAAATCATACAGTAAATGTAGAATATAAAACCACTTATTATAACAAGATATATATATATATATATATATATATATACACTCGTATATGTATATATTTACTTTTGTTTACTTTTGTTGAGTTTGAACGACGGTTCAGGATCGACCTGCAGTCAACCCCTCTGCAGCATCCCACCTCATTTGCGGGATTTAGTGAAGGAGGAAATTGCTGTCTGATCTCCTCCTGCCCTCGTAGCCAGCCACGCATGGCTGGTCAGGGACTTTGCACAGGAATCTGTCCAGCTGGTTCTTGAAGTTATTGAGGTCGGTGTGCTGGAGATTCCTCACTTCTTTTGGAAGGACATTGAAAAGCTTTGGGCCCCGTATTCTGAGTGTATTTCCCATCCTAGTTTTTATGGCCCCTTGTCCCACACCAGCTGGGACCGTACAAAATCTGCCCCTTCTCTCATTCCAGTTTGTTTCTATTTCATTTCTAAGGCTAGGGACAGAGCCCTCAAGTATTTTCCATATGTATTATGTACCACTCGCGCCTTCTTTCGAGAGAGTAGAGTTCCAGGGTTTGTAGTCGAGACCAGTAGTCTTCACCTTCCTTAGATATAAATGTCCCTTGTATAGCTTCAATATTCGCAATGTCCCGCTTTCTGTGTGGGCTTGTGAGTACTGAGCAATATTCAATTATTGGTAGGACTAGACGCTTCCATAATTTGAGCATGATGTTTGCTTTTCTGCTGCCGAAGCTCCTCCAGATGATTCCCATTATTTTTCTAGCCGTTGTGATTTTGATTTTATAGTGCTCTCTGAATTCTGCATCCGACGACATTATTACTCCAAGATTCCTGACTTGTTGAATTGGTGCTATCTGTTTGGCTTGCATAGTTTTGTACCCTTTTTCCTGTAGCTGTTTGTTATTACCATATCTTAAAAGTTGGAATTTTTCTTCGTTGAACTTCATATTGTTGTCTTCTGCCCACTGGAATAACGTTTCAATGTCGTTTTGTAATTTTCTTGTCATCTTCGTTCAATATTTCCTTACATATTTTTGTGTCATCTGCGAAGCATGATACAATTTTGTCATTAATATCTGCATCAATATCTGCAATCATTATTATGAACAGCAAGGGAGCTAATACTGTCCCTTGTGGGACAGAGCTCACGACTTCTGAGACTTCCAATTTAAATCCGTTTACCACCACTCTTTGCGTTCTTTGCGTCAAGAATATATATATATATATATATATATATGCTGCTTTAAACCCTAGATCCATGTCCCCAAAGCTGGATCCTGTCTGCTTTGCAGATAGCTAGTGAGGGAAGCTATATTTATGGGACCTCTTTGCGAGTGACCCGTTGCCCACGTTGGGCTAGCCTCATGAAAAAGAAAAACTATGGTATTTGTCATTTACCATTACTTATTCGGACTATAATGGATTTAATTATCCTAGAAGAGTTCCTTGTTCCATGCACGGTCTGTGTGTATCATAAAAAACCTCAGGGAACCATTCTGATTTCATTCATATATATATATATATATATATATATATATAATATATATATATATATATATATATAAAGCTTTCAAATGTTCCGTGCGATGATTCCTCATTTCACGAAGGTCAAGTTTGTTGCACCTCCTCATACGTTTATTTAATCATTATTTTTATACATTTATCTATTTATATATATTCATTAATAATAATAAAAAAAATAAAATAAAATAAACTATTTGCAGGAGACTTCTTTGCACTTTGGACCATGATGGGAATGAACCTTTGACGAAATTCATCAGATAATGGAGAAACCACTACTCAGATTCATAAGAGAAATAGAAGTGCCGCCATTTTAAAATGATGATTTAATAGCATCATTTTATTTCGACCCGCGATATTTTAATTTATTGAAAGAAGAAAAAGTTTGAAAACAAAGAAATATTAGGGGGTATTTTTGTAATAATTACACTTGAAAAGACGCAACAAAAACTAGAGTTAAGTTTTTCTCGAAATGTTGTGGAATTTGATTTTTTATTATCTAGCAGATTTCCAATTGTGGTCTTCGAAACTAGGTTTAGTATAGTTAGGTTAGGTTAGGTAAAATTAAGTTCACCTAAGTTAGATCAAATTTCGTTAGTTAGATTAGACGATTGTATAAGTCATTTTGTGTTTCAGCTTCTTTGTTAGTGCGAATCCAAGCATTTTTTACGAGAAATTTTTCCTTCGAAAAAATTCCCCGACGATTCGAGAATTTTGACCGTTCGTCAAAAGTCTTGGCTTTGAAAAGGTTCCAGCGCCAAAAAATATTCAGCTTCTTTATCGATTTATTAAACGTTTCATTCAGCTATCGGTCTTCAGGTTTTTAACTTCGATGCCATAAAGAGTAGGAATTATAATATAATTAGGGAGGATATCGCAATACGTTTTTCAGAAAGAGGGAGGAGCATGTTATTACGTACAAGAGTGGAGGCAGAACATCGCAAATTGATTTCATACTGTATAGGAGGGCGCAATTGGCCGAGGTGAGGGACTGCAAAGTTATTCCAGGAGACCATGTGACGCCACAACACCGGTTGGTAGTCATGGATGTGATGTTAAAAAGAGGAAGAAAGACCCGAGGAACAACAGTGAGGAGAATTAGGTGGTACAAACTGAGAGAGGAGGGGAAGAAACGGGAATTTAGAGAGAGAGTGTTGAGTGAAATCCATGTTGTTGAACAGAATGTACAGGATTGGTGGGTACATAATGCGAATGTCATGAGAACGGCAGGTAGAGACATATTGGGGGAAACATCAGGTAAAGTGTGGGAAGATAAGGAAGGATGGTGGTGGAGTGATGAGATCCAAAGCACTACGAAGTAAGAGAGAAACTAAGAAGTTATGGGAAGAATCGAGGCGTGAAGAGTGTAAGGTGGTATATAAAGAAGCAAAGAAACAGGCAAAGAGAGCAGTGGCGAGAGCAAAGGCGGAGGCATATCGGCAGATGTATGAGGATTTAGAGGATCGTGAAGGACAAAAGAAGATATACAGATTGGCTAAGAGCAGAAATAGAGCGACAAAAGACTTTACACAGGTAAAACAAATTAAGGGAAGGGAGGGGGCGGTGCTGCAAAGAGATGAAGAGATAAAGGATAGATGGAAGGAATATTTTGAGGAATTATTAAATAAAGAAAACCCAAGATCTTTCTATGAGGATGGATTACCAAATGTAGCTATGACAGAACAAGTGGGGAGGATGGAAGTGAGTCGTGCTCTGAATAGGATGAAAAATAACAAAGCGACTGGCCCAGACGAGACACCATCCGAGGCATGGAAGGCACTGGGAGATGAGGGGGTGGATCTGGTGTGGGATCTAATGCAGAAGTTGTTTGACCAGGAGGTGATTCCGGATGAGTGGCGGACCAGCATCATAGTGCCTATATTCAAAGAGAAGGGAGATGTACAAGATTGCACGAATTATAGAGGGATCAAGCTAATATCACATACAATGAAGATATGGGAGCGAATAGTGGAGAGTAGGTTGAGAGACGAAACGGAAGTGTCAGTGGAACAGTTTGGATTTATGCCGGGAAGGAGAACGACAGATGCAGTTTTTGCATTGAAACAGTTGGCAGAGAGGTACAGAGAAGGGCAGAAGGCGTTGCACATGGTTTTTATTGACTTGGAGGAGGCATATGATAGGATACCACGGCAGAAAGTTTGGAGATACTTAAGGGAAAAGATGGTACCGGAGAAGTATGTTAAACTGATCAAGGGGATGTACAGGGGAGTAACAACTAAGGTGAGGAGTAGCGTGGGTGTGTCAGAGAGTTTTGGGGTGGAAGTTGGTCTGCACCAAGGATCAGCTTTGAGACCCTTCCTTTTCAATGTGGTATTCGATGTGTTGACGGACAGGATTAGAGGGGAGGCGCCGTGGTGCATGATGTATGCAGACGATGTTGTGTTGAGTGAGGAGACGAAAGAGGAGGTGGAGCAGCAGTTGGAAAATTGGAGAGAGGCGTTGGAAAGTAGGGGGATGAGAATTAGCCGAAAGAAGCCCGAATATATGAGATGTGATGTGCAGCAGGACCGAGGAGGGGAAGTGACATTGAGTGGAGAGCGTGTTAAGACGGTGGAGTATTTTAAATACTTGGGGTCAACAGTGGATGCAGAGGGGGGAGCAGAGAGAGAGATAAAATGTAGAATACAGTCGGGGTGGAAGAACTGGAGAGACATATCAGGGGTGCTCTGTGATAAGAGGGTCCCAGTGAAACTGAAGGGAAAGGTATTCAAAACAGTGGTGAGGCCGGCAATGTTGTATGGAATGGAGACTGTGCCAATGAAGAAGAGCAATGAAAGAAAAATCGATGTGGCTGAAATGAAGATGTTGAGATGGATGTGTGGAGTGACGAGGAGGGATAGGGTCAGAAATGAGCATATAAGAGGAACAGTGAAGGTGGCGGAAGCATCTAAGAAGGTGCAGGAGGCCAGGCTGAGGTGGTATGGACACGTCAGGAGAAGAGAGGAGGAGTATGTGGGGCGCAGAGTGCTGGAGATGGAGTTGCCGGGACGGAGAAGAAGAGGAAGACCGAAGACGAGATGGAGGGACTGTGTGGTGGCGGACATCAGGGAGAAGGACTTGGAGGAGGACGTGGTATACGACAGAGGAGAGTGGAGAAGACGAACCAAAAACAGCGACCCCATGTAAAGATGGGATAATAAGCTGCGGAAGAAGAATCGCAATTAAGAATAATATGGCTACATTAAACAATTTTAATTAAGACTTGATTCCCTATACAGATTAAACGAGCCATAGTTATCGTAAAGTCTCTGTGCTACTTTACTCTTACCAGTGAAGAACCAGAACTATATAAGAACCAAAACTGCCCACTCCACATTACAAACAACTGAAGAAGCAATGACTGGTGATTCTGAACTTTCTAACGAGGAAAAAATTAGAGAAGAATATTTTGAAAGAATAATCATGAAGAAGCGACGCATAGGAGGGAAAAATGTTATTTTTACAATTACAGAAATAAAAAAACATTAAATTTAAGTACTACCTATACATATATAGATATATAGATATATAGACTATAGAGTTACTGATAAATAACTTTGGAACAAAATGAATTGAAATAAATTACAGTTCAAAGAATGAAAAAACGCTTTGCTGTACATTATAAATTCATTATGAAATCATGAAATTTGGAAGATCATTAACAGTTTTAATGTGGGGGGGGTTTCAGTGTTTAAGTTTCAGAAGAGTAGCAGATAGGTTTGCCAGTTGGGGACAAAACTGAGAAAGGGCTGAACTTGATGACTATGAAGGAAAGGCTATTACAGCTGTCACAAGTTGCATCGTTGGTCAATAATGGAACAAAAATATATGATAATTATTTTCTCGGACTCCAAAGGATGTACCGTATACAGTCAAATCATTACCAGTTACCAGTTTATGTCGAAAGAAATTTTTTCAGGTCTTCACTATATGTTGAAGCCATTAAGAAATAAAATGAATAATGAAACGTTAAGAGATGTTTTATTTCTTGATATGAAAAAAAATAAAGTGTCATAACTAAAAGAATGCGAGTTAAAATGTAATATTTTTTTATACTCGGAAACTTCTTCAAAATTCTAAGAAATACTTTATATTTAAGCAATTTAATTTTCTGCTAAATAATATAAAGAAAAATTTAAAATTTTACATACGATTGTTACAGTAATATTGCTTCAAAATATTTCAGTTATTAAAGATACGAAAGAAACATTTTCAATTTTTAGCCTTCTTTTCGAAACATTTAAAAGCTAATACAGTGTTATAAAAATAACAATAGGTACAGGTATAGAACGGTATAGGCAGAGATGGGCAAGATCACCAACTTTGGTGATCTTGAAGATCAAGATCTGATCACCAGAAAAATGTGATCTTGAAGATCAAGATCAGATCACCAGAAAAATGTGATCTTGAAGATCCAGATCAAGATCGTGATCTTGAAGATCACTTTTCAAGATCACTTTTTAAGATCACTTTTATATGAATTGAAAAAAGTTGTACTCTTGTAGAGTAAACAAAAACAAATTATTTGTTAATCACTCCTGAAAAGTATCACTCCTAATACTCCCCTGAGGGCTGAGGCAATACAAGCATCGCATCCTACCCATGTCACCTGATCTAAACCACGGGGATTGACGATTCCCCTTTCAGTTTTTCAGGTGGTAAACTTAAAACTTAGTATTATCATAACTTATCAGCAAAGAAAAAACTATTAAATGACCTACATATAGTTTTTAGTTCTATTTTTCTCAATTCTCACTTCACCAGGTCCATAACCCATATCAATGAATGGTCAGCATATATAAGTAAACATTTTTTACATAGAATTTAATTTTACAGTTTTACTGCAGTACGCAATTACTGACAATATAAGGGTAAAAACCGCAAGTTAAGAGTGTTAATTTAATGTTCAACCGCTGTAAACATTTGCTTTCAGCAAAACCAATTGTTCAAAGTTACCATCCGAAAGACGACTTCGTTTGGGGCTATGAACCATGCCAGCAAACGAAAACAACCGTTCCACTGGTGCAGAGGAAGGTAGCGTGGTGTTATACCTCTTGAAGATCTTCTTTATAGCAGGATACCTATCTAAAGAGTCGAGTGCCTTACTGGTGTCCTGCAAATAATTGAGGACTTCCAAGTCTTCCTTGTTGTTAGGAGCAGAGAATGAGCCGTCCATAGTTCTGAAGAAATCGTCTTCAGATGATGAGTCTGAGTTCACCGAACTATTACCACTGCTGTCAGAATTACAATTTCTTACAGCCATTTGCAGCTTGTCTTTTACTTGAGACTTGATTGCTTCATGATCGCCGAAATTAGGCCCTTGCAACAATGATATCCATCTAAGTTTGAAATACGGATGAGATACTGAGGCCAAAACGGCATCAGTTACCTCGGGGCTCAACGACAAAAAATGACCAAATCTGGCATTGAAGCCAGAGACGACTGCTGCCAGTAATGGCATGCAGTGTCTCAAGCGCAGGTCGTTTGGTTGGATAGGCTCCAATCTTGCGAGGGCATCTTGAGTCACTAGGACTGTTGGAAGAAGACAACCGTAGTAGCATTCTTTCTCTGCCTGTAATTTGTTGAGGGCTGCTGCAATTGGTTTTAGAACAGACAAATATTCTGAAATAAATTCCAATTCATTGTCTTTGAGGATGGGTAGATTCAGTTCTTCAAGAGCTACATTCACGTCGTTCTTATGTTTATATATTTGGCTTAATGAGTCGTACATTGAGTTCCATCGGGTGACGCATGGGTACCTAAATTGGACGCCAGTTATTTCCTGTATTTTTTCTGCTGACTTGGGTTTACCAGCAGCATTCCACAGCGCCGAACATTTTCCCATTGCAGAATGCTTTATCTTCTTTAGTCCAGGTGAATTCAGTCCTTTATCTGCATCAGTTGTTGCTACCAAGTTCAATGTGTGGGAGGCACATCGAATATGGGATGATAGTTTCACTGACTCCTCTCCATGCTCTCCTGAATGTTCAGGAAAGTTGCTGATGATAACCTCTTCATCTGAATCTTTTTCATCATCATCTTCATCTGCATCATCTTCATCAATGTCGTCAGTACGATTCTGAACACGAACACCGAACTCTTTAAAGCATTTCACCATGTTCGATGCATTGTCGGTGACTGTAGATACAACTTTTCTATAAGATAAACCATGCTCCGAGTTGATCCTGTCCAATATTCCAGCAATTTTATCAAAGCTATGTGTTCCACGAAATCTTCGGCATGCCAGTGCAGCTGATCCTCGCGACAAGTCATCATTGATCTGTGATGTAAGAATATAAAATCAATGTTTGTATGAACATTTTTTTAAGCTTAATTTAATAATATTGGTTAGACACGCACCAGCTAAACTGCGCCACCAAACATTGAAGAGAAGAACTATGTGATATAAAGGAGGCAATTCAGCGATGAGTCGCCTACCATACCACCACATCAGTGACCCATCCCATAAGAGCAAAATGTGGAAGAGTCCATATTCACAGCCTGTGAATATGGACTCTTCCACATTTTGCTGTGAATCAGACACAATGACAGATGACAGAATCAGTGAATTAGTGTGAAATTACTGTGAATCACAGCAAAATGAAGACTCACCAAATTAATGAATGAGGAACACATGTCGAATAATTGAAAAGATTATACTATAAGTCTATCAGACTATCAGTCTATCACCAATGGTCAATTTATCAATTATATAAAAATAATACACTAAATCAATAGCATACCCAATGCGCAGTGACTCCCATGAAACTGCGGTGATTAGTTGACCATATGTCGCATGTAACACACACATGGTCAACTGCTGCCAGTTTTGCTTGTATGTCTTCCTTCATTGTACTGGTTGTTGTTGCAAGAGATCTAGCCAGGGTGCGTCTAGATGGCACCTGAAAGCCGGGTTGACGTCTGAAAAAAATATTTAAAAATTAAAACAAATACAATAGATTAGCTATGGAAAAAATATCAAAATATTTAGCTAGGCTAGCGATAGTCTAATGTTCATACAAATAATATGATTAATTATTTTAATCAGATATTAGCTATGGAAAAAATAGCAAAATATTTGAGTTATACTAACATGAAAGAAGATCCTTAAATTCATGTAGTTCAACTAGGCTCAATGGTAGGAGCCCATTAGCCACAAGCGAGAGAATCTTCTTTTCAAGGATATCCTTGCATATTGGTGGTCCTGGTTTTTGCTTGGAAATGTGGAACATGCTTAGTGTTGACTGCTTGGCAATTTTGGCAGGGCCAGCATTGCTGCCGCTGGCATCTTCTTCTTTAGCTGGACGCTTGCGAGATTTCTTCTCCGATTCATATTCACCCAAAAGATCCGAATGTAGTTTCTGCACAAGAAAATAAATTATTATCATGCGGAGAGACTTCTTGAACACCCTGTATAATATTTATCAGAGTATCAAACTTCTAGTTGAAATTAATACTTAACAAGATTCTAAAATTTGTTATCTTTAACTAAAATTATTTTCACCATGATCAGTGCATTTTTATCCTATGTTAAATTGAAAGCCGAATTTCGTCCTTCAGTAACTAAATAGGAGAAATTACAGACATGGATCAGACAGAGAGAAAGACAGATACACCTGGCGTTTTATTATAGTTGGATATCGGCAGTTTTTAATGTAGTTACTAGTCCATAATCTATTAATATCTGAAGTGCACAATATATTCAAATGGACGTCTATGTAAATGTAGCATTAGTCTTGTATGGCACCAGTCACTTAAAATATGACTTGAACCATTATGTTAATGTTGCTACTTACTACTTAGTTACTAAGTAGTACTAACCCTGAGGTGCCTCAGAAGATTGCTTGTTGAGTCGAGGCCAGCAGACAGAATTGTAGTTTTCTTTGTACACTGCCTACAAATAACTTTGATACTGTTTCCAGTTTTTTCGACAATTTGAAAATATTTTCCGTTCAATAGCACAGATTGATCCTTATTACCAACATTGTTATCTAAATATATTGAATACTGTTCTGGTGACAACCTAGAATATTTGGTTCCCTTGGGAGCCTGTTGAAGTTGTAAAATTGCACTCATTATTAAAAAATTCAATCTGTAAATAAAATATGTTTAGAATTAATTTATTATGAATACGGACCTATAGGCTATATTTTATGCCTATATATAATAATATATTAATAGAACACTTTTAACATAATTGCACAGTAAATTACACTTTTTATGAGCCTAAATTCCACAGCAACTACACCTTCCATGAGCCCACGCATGACGCAAGTCACCCAACTAACAGAAAACATAAACAGTCGGTGTTGAACAAAGTTGCCACCAGATGTCGCTTGGACAAAAAACAAATGACATTCGCATAGCGGCATATTTAAGAATCTGAAATTAAAAGTGATCTTGAAGTCTAAAGTGATCTTCAAGATCAAGATCACAAGAAATAAAGTGATCTTAGATCAAGATCAAGATCACCATAATAAAAGTGATCTTCAAGATCAAGATCAGATCACGATCTTGATCTTCAAGATCACGATCTGATCTTGAAGATCAAGATCGTGCCCATCTCTGGGTATACAGTAGGTATAGGGATAATTTGCTTAGAGATATGGAAATACTATACAATCTGATACCTAAGATTATTTCTGGCAGGATATATGTATATAGGGTTTCCCCCAAAATATGTCTCTGTTTTATTTGTCCGTTATTTTATAATGGATGTATATTTTATTATTGGGGTTTCTTCTTCAGAAAGGTAACAGACTGGGATTTTCATTCCGCGTATACCAAGATGCATATACCTATACATTTCCAATGTTTCATTACTTAGTAACTAATAAATATTGTATATTAAAACCGTTCTTTTACCATTTCATACTTAAAACAATAACTTTTCCTAATTTCTAAGAAATCAGGCAATATCACGAATTTCTAAGAAATTAGGCAAAGACGATATCGCTACCAATAAATTATAGCCCGGTAAGGCCATAGAAGGCCTTACTAGGTTATAGTCTTTAATGAAAGCTAAGTCTTGACTGAGCCTCCTTAAGAGCCTCGTCAGACGAGGCTCGTCTACACGGAATAATATGGCTGAACCCTCAAACAGTGATGCCGCGTCTGCGGCTGGAATAGAAAATCAAGATCGCTGAGTGATTTCATGTGACAAATTCTGTGACGCAGGTGCAGAAGAACTTTTGCAGAGAATATGGATGCAGAGATCCACCCAATAAAAAGACAATATCACGAATTGTTAGAAAATTTTAAACAAAAGGCTATATAAGCAGTCAACATAAGGGTAATAGTAGTAGGCGACGATCCACAAGAACTGTGCAACACGTTAATATGGTTAATGAAATTACTGCGCGCAGTCCGCAAAATTCAATTTGACGTTTGTCAGCAGAAGTAAATATTTCACGAACATTTGTGCATCGTATTCTTTGTACGGAATCAAATTTTTTTCCCTACACAATTCACTCACAAGCTTTACTGATTAATGTTCAAAAACAAAAACGAATGGAATTCGCAACATCGATGTTAGCAAAGCTAGAAAAACTCCACTTAACTGAAAAGTGTTATGCACATTTGTCTAGGGCATGGGTCGGGGAACTTTTTTGGGTATTACCCAAAAATCTATTTGAGTAAAATGAAATTACCCCAGACTTCAAAGTAAACAAAAACAAGCCAATTGCTCTTAAAATTGTTGCATATGGTGTATCTCATACCGCACGCATTACCCCCAAAATTTTTAAATGTACCCCCATTTGGGGTAATTTACCCCTGTTCGCCGACCACTGGTCTAGGGAGATTAATAAGCAGAACTTTCGTTACTGGGGAAGTCATACTGACGCTCTAACAGAGCTTCCACGCAGTGTTGCTAAACTCAACATTTGGGTCACTTTTGGGTGGTATGGTGTAGTAGGTCCCTACTTCTTTAAGAATGAAACCGGAAAAGCAGTAACAGTTACGCAAAATTCATATCGTCAGATGCCACAAGATTTCTACTCATCACAACTAATTACTTTGTCCCGTAAAAGAAATAACTGCATTCACAGTATTTTTAGCAGGATGGAGCACCTCCACACACTACTTGTGAAACTCACAGGAAGCATTTTTCCTGGCGACTAAGTTCCCTTTATGAGCCACTGGAATGGGCCCCATACTCACCTGACCTCATACCCCCTGACATTTTTGTGGGGTTACATAAAAGACATGATTTATTCTACCAAGCCTAAGACAGTTGAAGACCTAAATACCAAAGTCTATGAGGTAATCATCAACATCCCAGCTGAGAATTTCCAAAAATTATGTAAAAATATTGTGTAAGGTTGAATATTGCATTAGAAAAAAATGGCCATTACACTGAACATGTTTACTTAAGATTAATAAACTCCTATGTTTTACATACCTGTAGAGAACAGACAGAGAAACAGACAAAGAAAGAGACAAAAAAATAGCCAAAGGAATTCTTTTCCCCGCCATTCTCAAACATCTTGGAATCATCAAGAATCGAACAACACACGTGGTTTTGTCAGAGAGAGAAATAACAGGACGCTTGTTTGGGCGTCTCAAAAGACCGCGAATATTAGCGTCCTACTAGGGTATATAAGGCGTAGTTCACTGTCATTCATCCTCACTCCGCTCGTACTTCCCCCTCGAACGTCTACTCTCTCTACGCAGTGCCATCATCGACTTTAGCCGGCTGCATACCAAGTCACACTTCAACCGTATACTGTGCAAGAACGAAGCAACACTTGAAGTACTCTAAAATTACTTCATGCAAGAAAGAACCTCATTGCAGTAGGCGTCCCGTTGTTTTCTTACCAGTTCTCGACCGGCTTTCAATTTTTATTCCTCAAGGATACCGGCAAGTTTCACCACGCTACAGAAGCCTCTTTCGAGGAACAGGTTCGTAAACTTTCTATTAGGCTACAAGCCCCAAATCATTTCGCTTCGCTCATCTTCCACCACTTTACGATCGGCGCCCGTTCAACAAATTTTCAATAGGCCCCGCTACCGGCTTCAAGGTCATCCTCGACGTGCCAGACTCATACGGTCAACCTCATCTAGGCCTTCAGTCTACGGAGTCATAACTGCCCAGATATCGGTCAACCCAACAAGTAGGTCTTTCCGTCTCCCAAGGTATTCATCATTTATGGTAAGCTCCATTTGCCTCGTCTTAAACAATCCTCACTAGACCTACCGTTGCCTTGTACGTCTTGCTTCCACAAGCTCTGCATAATCGCGTAGACCCCAAAAGTGTTTTCAATACCGTTCAAACTAACTTTCTGGTTAGAATTGCAGTAGGCCTATTTCAAGTGTCATTTACCGTAATTGTGTATCACCCTGTTATTGTGTTCTTTCATGTAATTCATTTTATTTAGCATTCGTTTGTTTATGTGATCTTTTAAGCATTTCTTTCTTGACGGCTTAATCCACGATCTCCATAACCTCTTTATCGGAGTCGTTGGCATAATCCCAGACTTCACTATAACTTTGTGCCAAATGGACGTTCCCTTTGCTGGTATTCTGCGCAAACTTTCCACAAAGACTGTTTAGACACGCTGAATATAAACCGTTTTTTCATCTTCGGTATCAACCCCACGCGGATATCCTGACGCCTCAACCTTATCCTTCAAAAAAGCGTTTATATATGGTGTGAAAAGGTTGGGTAGCTTCTGAAACCTCCACACCTCATGTATCTTCAATATTCTATACCCATGGCGAACGGCTAGGTCCAGCTCAGGGCTTGTATATACACACCTCTGATCTTACGCTGGTGGGTTGTATGGTCACAATCACCGTTGTTCTCTTCTGCGCACTTCACGCACAGGGGAAACATGAGCTTGTGGTCTATAACGACGGGTAAGATCGGCATCCATAAATCGCGAGGGGGGGGCACGTCTACGAAAGAGAGTCCGAAGTAGCACTCATTCAAGTTAGCTGAAAACTCCTCGATGGTTGGTATGGTGGGACGCACCATTTTTTCAGGTGCACCTACGGGGTACGGATTGTTCTTCATCACGTTGGGGTATAAAGAACAGAAGTCGTAGTAATGGAGTTTCACGCCCTCCGTAGGCGGAAAGTATAGGTGGAAGGGATTTGTACGCCCTCCGAACAAGCTATCACCGCGTTTGAGAGGATCAAGCACCATTGAACGTTTGATCGTGTTTATTTCTTCACGTTACTGTCCATCTGTTTCCATCCGTACATCATACTCATGCTCCCAAAAGACTTTGTGAGTGAACTGGGAGCCTATAAGTTGATCGCGGGTGCGGGTCCACGCAAGACAGTCGGCAGGAGATCTACCGTGGATATCTCCGACGATTCCACACTCAAGACGGGGGCATCCGTGCCACCAGCAACCGTTAAAGGAGTACACAGTCTTCTCACCAGTGGAACGGTTTTCGCTTAGACCATCAACCCAAGAAACACGACCATTAACCTTAATGGGTACTTCACCCGTGTTGCGGGCATGCTTTACGTATACACCTGTCTGCTGCTGTAGGTGTATGAGCCAGTAAATAGCCTTGTGCCCATAACTGCGGGGATTGTTTCTGTGAGTAACGGCTAAGGTGTCTTTAGGCATGAAGTTATTCTTGAACACCGTAAAACATAATGAGGCGATTGTGGTTGCGACTTGCAACGGATCGCATTTGAAACGACCTATGTACATCATTCTAAAGGCCTGGAAACATACTCTAAGCACGCGCACATCATTCACGCAATTACGCTCACATTCATCAGCTATATTATAAAGATTACATTCATTAAAACTGTTGTAGTATCGGTCAAAATCTTCACGTTCATCTGTACTCATACATTCATAGATAAAGTAATGTTTGGGTGGAGGTAGTCCTACCTAATTTAAAGTTTCGCTACTGAGGAATGTGTAAGGGAAATATCCTTTTGAAACTTCAGCGGCTACGCCCATCACCTTGGGTAGCTTTACTAATTTACAAGGTGTGAATAATAAAGTTTCCTTAAACTGTACATTACCTATTATTTGCATCTGTATTAGTTTGCTGCCTCTTTTCAAGGGATCACCTGTAAATATCTCAGATGACTCGTGCTCAAGTAACTCCTTATAAAGGAACTGTGTGTCAAATTTTTCCCCGTTATGGGCGAGAATATACACAGTCATTTTTTTTAACTTGTCCGCTAACTTGACAATAGAGGACACAAAGAGTTTCACAGAGCTATCGTGGGCATTCGTTTTAAAAACGTTTGTCCGTTTACCACATTTGTGACACTCATCACACTCGCTCTCCATACACTTATCACAGATAGTCTGGCTTACAAGTAAATGTGGAATAACCTCTTTGGTTTCAGCGTTCGTATATGTTTCTACATCGTGTTACACAGTTATACGAGGGCTGTTTTTAGGCTTGGCGTCTTTCATATAACATACATGCTTTACAATAACCTCTTTGGTTTCAGCGTTCGTATATGTTTCTATATCGTGTTACACAGTTATACGAGGGCTGTTTTTAGGCTTGGCGTCTTTCATATAACATACATGCTTTACTTCAACCGTCTTATATTTCTCATGGCATGTAGAACAGTGAATTTCATCACATTTTTGCTTGAAATTCCCCCAATTATCCATCATATGAAACATATCACATTCACAGATTCTCATTTTGCTGCACGTGCCAATTGATTTATGGAGCTCAAAACAGTTATCACTGAAAAATGTGCGTCTACACACATGACAATCCCTCTTCTCAGCTTCAACTACACGGCTTTCACATTTGGAGCTTTCACACTGCTCACATACCATGTGGCAATATTTACAATGTTTCACTGTATCATCTGCAAACTCGATACAACCCTTACACAAATCATGATGTCGTCCATATTTTCGACTTTTATCATAACTCGCGTAAAGGTCCCTTATATTACGGACGGGTAGATATGTTGTTCCTGAAAGCCCTAAAATAAGTAGAGGTCTTGTACGATCTCTCACACTGCTTTTAAAAACATACACAGTCCTACGACGATCATCCATTCCAAATACAACTATACTAGCATTCATTTCCTGTTCTACCCTTCTCAGCTCTTCAGGACCCATATTACACTCAAATTCAAGTTTACAGTCTACAGCTAGTTTACGGGCACGCTCCACTACCCTAGGCAACCAAATGTTTTTGATCCGTGTATTTAGTACAGCAAACATACGGGCCAAGACTACTGCTATAAAGCCGCAACCACGTTCGGCGTTTATATGCCGTCTATAAATAGCCTGGGAATTGAAGTTTAGAGTATAAGGTGTGACACTCTGACCCGCAACACTGAAAACACCGTCAATATTTACCGTGAAGTTGTCCATATTGAAGGCTATACTACTTTGAGAGGCCTGCATTATACTGCCTAATATATACTCTATATCTTCAGCTGCCAAGCGTCTGAACGGTAATATTACCCAAAAATCATCCACATCTCCATCATCTGACACGAATCCGAAGGACAGTCTCGTCCTGACTTCACGTTCGTCGCGGTTCTGAAGGGCAAATTCTACAATACGTTCAACTATGCGCCGTAGTCCGTGTTCAACACCATTGCTATACATGGATCTAGGATCAACCCTGACTATATACCGATTTCTAGTCAAGGCAGGGGTGGGGGTTGCGGTGCGCACCAACTCAAATGTTATACCATCCTCAACAGAACGAGAAGCTGCTGTGGAGGATGTACCCGGAATTGAATAAGGGGGTATATTTGATGACGGTACTATTGTGGGGGTTGTGTTGTAAGTCATAGAAGATTGGGGCTCTATTACTGATGGTCTAACAACAGGCTCAACCCGCGTGCTACAGGCATCGCTGGTGAGGATTCGTCAGCGGGGATGGATTCTGTAGCTGCACGGTCAACGGGGTCGTCTGTGATATCGATGATGAGGTGCTGTACCTCGTCGTCATTCACGGTTCTGTGGAAGAAGAAAACAAAATATAAGGAGCAGCCCTCAAAATTTGTAATATTTTGTAAATGGCCCAATTAGGAGTGTGACGTGTTGGAAATGAGTTCTGTAGAAAAATTCAGGTTCACGAGCCCATCCACATGTATTATATCTGGACCTACAGGATGTGGTAAAACTGTGTTTATGCTTAAAATCATTAAAGAAAAGGGAGAGATGTTCTCAAAACGTGTGCATAAAGTTATATGGTGCTATTCGACGTATCAATCAGTGTTCAACGAGTACCAAGATGAAATTTTGTTCCACAAAAGGGTCAATACGTTAATTCGTTAAAGGAAAATGAACATACAGTCATTGTAATTGACGATCCCATGTTGGAGATGGATAAAACGTTTGCCGAGACAGTTACAGTATTCTCCCACCATCTTAACATAAGCGTGTTCTTCATCAATCAGAATCTATTTTTCAAAAATAGATACATGCGCGATGTGTCGCTAAATACACAATATCTACTCTTATTCACGCAACGTAGAGATGTATCACAAACTGGGGTTTCAGCCAATCAAATGTTCCCGAATCAGCGTAAGGAGTTTTGGGAGGTTTATAAAGAGAACACAAATCAGCGTTATGGATATTTGCTTTGTGACCTTCACCCATGAAACACGTTTAGGGTGCTTCTGAGGACGAATATATTCCCAAGCGAACCTGAAACGGTGTATATTCCACAATGACAAATAGGCTAAAGAAATACCGTGAATTAATAAAAATCTTTCAGTGATTGCCCCGGGCACTGCAACAGATGTTTGTTAAAAATATCGACTCTGACTTTTTTAAATGCATCTGTGAAATCTGTCTTAATGTTATAAAATGTAATGTGCCAATGAAACTCTCTCAGAAGGATCGCTTACGTCGTTACAAGAACATAATACGTGCGCTCGCTCATAAAAGTCAAACTGTGGGTAAGAAAAAGTATATTATTATACAAAGAGGAGGATCATTCCTACCCATCTTATTTTCAGTTTTGGGTCCTTTACTGACTAGATTAATATAATGAAGAAGGTGGTTGTGATTCCGCACGAGGTGTATGCTTCATTGCAAAGTTCAAAGACTCCAGACACATCTCTAGAATCTCGTAAAAGTAGGCTTAAACGAATGGAAAGCGAGTTGCTAGCCCTATTGAACAGTGAAAAGTCACCTGATGAGAAAAGGATCTTGTACCAAGAGGCTTTGCAGAAATTTCTTCATGAGTACGAAGATTATAAGAATCCGACGGATTTCCCCGGGGTCATTAGGCACAGCGCGAGTAGTGCTGATCACAGCGACACAGGACCTGGCTCAGACGTTAGAGATGACCAAACCAAAGAACAACGGAACACAACACTTCGAACATGTGCTAAAAACAGCCTCCCACATACATTGAGGAATAAAGGCTTAAGTCTTTATAATCTATTGAGTGAGGACCCCATCATACAGTGGGCCGATACAAGCGAGGTCATTGTTGAAGGAACAAGGATACAAGGATCCAGTATCGTTGATATTGTTCATGATCTGGTGAGAAAGTGGGACAGACCCTCGCCAACAGGATGGAAGAATATTAAAGCTAGACTACAACAAATAAATGTATGTCCCCAAAATATTGATAGGTAATCTGAATAGGTTAAAAGATTTGGATGAAGTCTCGCATGTGTCACAACTGAGTATGCCATCGCCCCCAGCAGCAGCGTCTCTGAAGAGGAGAAAGAAGAGGACAAACGGCCAGCCTTATCCACGTGTCTAAAATATGCAAATGGCTAACATATTAAGTAAACGCTATTATGACATTTCTTATCCCGCCTCCTACCTTGGCGTTAATAGACTGTACAGAGGTGTATACGGTGTAAGGAAAAAAGATGTTCGGCTTATACACTTCATAAACCGGTCAGAAAAAGGTTTAAAACGGCCAAGACAACCGCGGATTCGATTGACTCTATTTGGCTAGTGGATTTAACAGACATGCAAAGATATTCAGTGTATAATGACGGATACCGCTACATCCTATTCGTAATAGATGTATTCTCTAGATATCTGTGGCTAATTCCCCTGAAAATAAATCGCCTGAAACAGTTTGCTAAAGCGACCAAAACGTTGGTGTTAAAAGAAGATGTTAAAAGTGTGTTTAAAATTGAAAAAATTTTAGGCAGCAAAAAAAAAAAAAGTTCAGGAAAGAGAAAAATGTACCTGGTGAAATGGCTGGGTTACCCAGAAAGCTTCAACACCTATATAAAAGCTGCTGCAATAATGAAGCTTAAATAGTATGCAACATGGCGCCTAGCCACTTCTATGTCACATTTCCGTCCTCTTCATCTCTGTCTGTACATCTTAACAACACCCTCGCCAACTTTGTGACAGAACTCCAGGGACCCATTGAATTGGAGCGTGATTCGTATGAGGTGGAGTTATGTGAACTCCAGTTAGCCACCAAATTTTTAACTCTTGAAAATGAGCAAATCATATTTCTAATCATTAGAAGATTCGGTGAGTGCGAAAAATTAGGCATAACCTTAGACAATACTATGCGTTCAGTCCTGTTCGGTGAGGAACGGTACTATAGCACAAATGTATCGCTAGGAATCGGCCATTATGATACAGCTATTGACATTGTGACGACGGGGTTAAACAAGAGTCTTGAAAGTCGTACCTGACATACGATTTACTTTTTGAAGTCATAAACATAGACACGCCTGCATGCACATTGAAGTTAAAATCAACGCTTAGTAGAAATATTAAAGATAAAGAGCTGTTCACAATTGTGGCTGAGGGCCGGTATAGCACAGCTCTCCAAAGAGATACCTTTCACGAGGCACATCATGACTTGTCCAGCTTAATGTATCAGTTGAAGATGGAGAAAATGGGTGAAAGCTCTCCGCCCCCAGACATGTGCTATATTTACAGCAATATCATAGAGCACCAATTTGTTGGGGACACCCATGCGCGCCTGCTGGGCATTGCGCACATCCCCAACCACAAAGGAAAAAGTTTGAGCATTACATATGACAAGCCCCATTATGTGAATGTTGCGACTAATCTATTAACCAACATCTCGATATATATAAGAACGATTGAGGGAAAAAATTTCCCATTCGGTGATGGGAGCTTAACAGTGAAACTACACTTTCGCCGTTTATAATGACTCGAAGACCATTCATAGTCTACCGAGGGGTGAGATACGAGCGTGGGAGTGGACTTGGATCCATTCTTTCATCCATACTACGCGCCGCTGTCCCACTTTTGAAGAGGGGTGCCAGGTACCTAGAGCGGAAGGCGTTAGAAACAGGTTTTAACGCGGCAGAAGACATAATGGGCGGAACAAAGCCTAAAGAAGCTCTAAAAAAACATTTAAAACGTACACGGGACGAAATCATCAAAGATGCAAAGAGAAAAATGCGTGGTGGCGGAAAGAAGAGATCTGCCAGGAAGAAGGGGTTACCATCACGTGGCGCTAAACGTAAAAGGAAATAAAAAATAAGTGCTATAAGCGTATGAAACCTATGGCTGATCATTTTTTAACTGATATAAGCTGAGGACACTACTCTCACGAATCATAGGTTGACTAGTACTTGTCGAGGGAGATGGCACTATTTCTGACTCGTCATGGGCGTTTCATTCATCCGTATAGTTCACAATGCTGTAAATCGGAACTGTCCCTCTTTGATATGCCCCCTACTGAGGTCTCTATTGAGCATAGCGACTTTATTACAATTAACCCATTAAACACAATTAGTTCACCCAGTGCCCCTATAGAATTCGTGATACCCAGTTCAGGCCCTTACTTTTTGACCCGAGCTGCATGCACATGTGTCCCGTAGTGTAAACCCGTACGGTACAAACGAGTTCGTCTCCGACGAATTGCGTTCTAACATTGAACCCAAAATTCCTTCGTTCTGACATCATAGAGTGTGCATTCTTTCATACGCGGAGTAACCCCATGTAATCCGCAGTAACCCCACGTAATCCGTAGTACCCCATGTAATCCGCGGTAACCCCATGAAATCCCAGTAATCCCAACCTAAATTATTAGATGCGAGGTGCATATGAAAATATGCACATCGCATGAATTCCTCGATCCCTCCGCGTCTCCATTATTGTCAGCATCACGCGATGCAAGGCAAGCGTCTATAAACACATCAGTCTTTTGATTTTTTTATTATTAAATTTTTCTAAAATCTTGACCTATTCCCATAGATAAAGCATAATTGTGTCAACCTATAGACCACCTGACTTCCCCTAGCTCGACCTACTCGCATACCAAATTTCAGCTCTCTCTAACCCCTATTTCTCTTTTCCAAAAAAAATCACGCAAATTGGTTATCTCGAACATGAGATTCATTTGCGCTCTATAACTTCCTTCCAAATCGTTTCCCTTTTGTACGGGTTCGACCCGCCTTTCATGCCACCCCTCTGGCGCCTCTTGATCCTACAATTATGCTTTATTATCAAAAGAAAACTGTAAACTCCGCGAAACCTATTTTGATCATGATTGGTTCGCCCCCGGAACTCTCCCGAAGTACAATCTCCCAATCGAAGCTGTCAACTAAAGTCGCCTCCGCCTATATTTGAATATCGAAAACTATTATAGGCGCTTGCTGTTAGACTCCGCCCGTAAGAGGGTGACCCTTAGTTTACCTCGTCTCCGCCTACCCCGAGGTTATAAAAACCCCGAGAGCGTCGGTAACGAGGTTCTTTGCTTTCTGACCATCTTCATACCACGCAAACTCTGTGATTTAATCCTGTAATTAATCGTGCAGTGGCACTACCCTTCCGGATCAAATTAGCTTCCATTTGATAATTGAACTTAACTTCAATATATAAACTTTGCTGCCGATTGCTTTAAGAAAGAATCAGCAGCCTAAATTGTACCTTGTGCTTTAGTTAACTTGTTCCCGACTTATCTGTGTATTAAGTCTCACCTTAAGAGCTATATATAATCTTCATTTTTTTACGTAGCCAAATTTAATTTAATTTAATTTAATTTAATTTAATTTAATTTTTACTATCAAAAGAATTTTGTACTCAAAGTGAATTAATAAAAAGACTGTTAAATTGAGTTAGTCGTTTCCATTCACCGCATAAACTCGGTACAACCCCCGTACGGAAGCACTCGAAGGTAATCTTCCGAAACTTTACAACCAATTGAGGTAAGAATGGTCAGTGACATCCACACACATTTTTTTGACAAGGCGCGAGCGCCGAGTGCATCCACTGGTGTCGACGTGAGACGCGACACCTCCAAGGAGTTTTTCTTGGGAGTTCGCATAACCCGAGAGTGACGTTGTCCATCATCCTTCGGATACAATTCCGACTCCAACCAAGGGGACCGCCTCCGGAATTCATAGTCCATCGTCGTCTTCTACATTCGAGCGGCCCATTTTGGGACACGGCTCGACACTGGAGGTCCCACCGAGACGCCGAGGACCCAGGACCCCCAGGACCCGGAATTTGGGTGAACGAAGTCTTGCCCATTTCGCCCCGGGTTCTCCCTCACTCCTCTCGGACGACGCCACGGCTGTACATGACGTCACCGTTCCTCCCTTGTCTCCTCTGCAAGTGACCTTCAAATCGAGAGGCGCCGCTGATGCCACGCAGCCGACTCAGTTTCTTCTCTCGATCCACCTCACGCAAACGTTTTTTTACGTTTGAGTGATAGAGTCACGTAACTATTAAGTATCACTGATTTACCCTTAACCCAATTATAAAATTAAATTGTGTTTGTGGAATATTGATAAATTGTGTACCCAGTTTATACACTAATCATTAACAATACTCTTTCCACAGTAATAATTCACGGTTCACGGTGAATGGTGACTAAAAACAAACTTTTAGCAATTTTTATTTGTTTTCTCTTTGAGAAGTGGGATCAGTGAAGTGATTTTAACCACTTAATAATTTTCGTAGTTATCATACTTACTTTAAAGTAACAAGTAATTTTAATTAATTACTGGATAGTGAGATACGCTATTAATATGACCTTGCAGTCATTTATTCATATTTAATATTAATAACCGTCTTTAATTTTTTTTATTTTTTTTGTTTACGATTTTTAATAATTTTAATTATTTTAAATTCGTTTTGATTACTGAATTACCGTGTGTAATATTTTAGTACTTTTTATTTTTTGTAATTGAATAGGTTAGGTAGGGTTAGGAATTTTATTTTTTTAGTTTTATTGTTTTACTTTGTGCTACCGGAATTACGCTTGTGACGTAATTGCAGGCCACATACGTGAATACGATTGGAGCACGACTGGCGGTACTTCCTTGCGGACTCAGGCTGAGGGCAGGATCCACCACCGCTGGAACTCACGTTTCTATCGTTAGGATCAAGGATACGGAAAGGGACTTTGTGTGGGACTCTTCATCCATTGGAGACCAATGATTCGACCATCGGATTTACAAGTAACCTTTTGCTATCACAACCTTCATCTTTTTCTCATATTCTTTTTTTATTACTCTTATATCACCTACTTTATGAGAGCGATAGAACAATGCTGGCATAACTTTTTTTTTTTAGCAATCCCGTCGTTCCTGAAATACGATATTTTAGTGTTTTACTGCATTGTTGAGGGTTCCTCGATTGCTTTGCGTTTGATTAAGTTAACCAAATTTTTAAACTTCTATTTTTTTTTTATTGAATAATTAGTAGTTTACTTAATTTGGACCCCCCCCCAAAACAAAACAAAAACAAAAACAAAAAAAATATATATATATATATATATACACACTACTTTACAGTGACAAATTTTCTTCACCCCTTGCAACATTTTTTCCGATTGTTTTGTTTTGTGTTTCGAATTTTATTTTTTTATTTTTTTTATATATATATCTTGTTTAGTGTACACACGCCGATACTGTACATACTAGGACCACACTGCCAAAACACACTTCATTTGTTTATTCTCGCGCGCGACGTGTATGCCACATTCCGATTCCGATTCCGATTCCGACCGGGAATTTTTCTTACCACTTACACCTCCACGTCCGTCCTTCCCCAAACGTCGCCGTATTCCCAACACCAACATGGCCGACACTAACGATACTGCTTCCACTGCTGCTGCTGCTGCTGCGCCTGCCGCGAGCGTACCTATCACGAATATTATGGTTTCCAGGGTACTCAACTTGCCGACGTCCGTTCCAAAATTTAAGGGAACCGTCGCGGGAAAGGCCACCGAGCCACTTGTTCAACACTGGCTCCACAAACTGGAGATATATTTCGAAAATGAGAAGGTCATCGCGGACAAGGACAAAATTTCTGAAGCACAGCGGTTTGTTGACTTACAGAGGGGTCAGCCTCCAAGTTTGTCGACACTAACCCCGACTTAGGAGCGGCCACTACGTGGACCAGTATCGTCGGATTCTCTTGGACAATTTCAGAGATGTCAGCGACACTCAACCGTTCGTGGCCATGACCAACTTGTTCCGATTGCGCTGGCAGGATGGTGAAGATTTTATGGAATTTAGGAATCGCATTCAAAGCGCTATGAATAGTGTCATCTTAGCCATCGACGGTGCTTTTGATTATAAAATGCCCTCACAAATGGCGAAGATATTGTCCTTTTCGGCATGTATGCGAACCTACCAAGTCACCACCAAAGTCAGATTCCAAAACACGCGGATCTTACCGCGTCGTTAGCAACTGTCGTGAACAAACTGAAGGAGTCGTGTCCAAACTCGACTGACTTAGTATTCGTCGACCGCGGGAAGAACGATCTAAAACCTCCCAGTCCATCCGTTATGCAGCAGCAAACAGGAAGGCCCCAGAAGCAAAATTCTGCTTCTGCAACGCCCGCGCCGTCGAACCGGTCTCGACCAACCTCATCACGACAGCCCCCCCGATTCCAACCACAGACTCCACCGAGTCCGCCCCTACGGTGCTACAATTGCTGCCAAGCCATGGAATAAAACAGTGCAGGGCGGCTGCATATTGTGATTACTGCAGAGAGTCCGGTCACCGGCGGGAGAACGTTCCAAATGCCGGGAGAAGGGTGCTCCGCCCCAGCGACAACGGAATGCGTGGTCCAAAGGATCTCGACCTCCCGCGAGGCCACCGCAACAAGGATACCCTGAGGGAACTCCCTCCTATGTAACCAACCCTACCCGTAAT
Organism: Bathynomus jamesi; assembly: GCA_023014485.1. Classification (NCBI taxonomy): domain Eukaryota; kingdom Metazoa; phylum Arthropoda; class Malacostraca; order Isopoda; family Cirolanidae; genus Bathynomus; species Bathynomus jamesi. The sequence goes on from JAJOZX010003046.1 coordinate 52,833, forward strand.
CTATCGAACCAGGAAGTTCGACATATTTTCACGGAATGTTTGACCGAGATGGGATACGCCAGACCACCAGCCTTACCACTGGAAAGTCAGGAGGCTACCGGCCAACCCGATGATTTTTTAGAGGACCCGCCGGCTCCAGGATTCCCGTATCGGGACGAGCCGGGTTGCCCTCCCCGGAGTAGCTATTCCTGCTCGGGAAAAACCAGGAGTTACTACTCCACTTAAGGACCCCAAGGGCCCTGCACGAAATAATCCAGATACCACTGTAGAATCCTATAAGTTTCCTTTTTCAGAAACCCCTTGCATTGAACCCGAGACCTATGAGTCTCGCCCGCTGCACAGAGACCTGTGGTAAACCCTGTTGACGTTCCTACGTCATACGTTTGCACAATTAGTAATACGTTTGAAGATGCTGTCATTCCACTTCGCGTTCGAAGTGTAGATATGTTTGGTCTGCTAGACACAGGTAGCAATGCTAACCTGATTAAACAGTCTAGTTTGAATAGAATTCCGGGAGTTTCCAATTGGAACTTTCCCGTCAAAGGTTGTTTTAAAAAGCGTTAATGGAGGAACCATACCCTCCGTAGGGCAAGTTAGGCTAAAACTGAAACTCGGCAAATTAGGCTTCGATGCCGATTGCGTATAGTACAAGACTCTATGCACTTTCCTACCGACATTTTACTCGGTTACCCCTTCCTTAAGGGAAATGGTTGGGATCTTAAGTTTGAATCAAACGTTGTCCAAGTGCAAGGACAACTTATTCCGTTAGTGAATACGGAGTCGAACCCAAGGTTCGTTTCTCTACTGCTGTTGAAGCAGGTTTTAAGGACATTTCGGGCGTTCCCGTTCCCGACCTTGTTGGAACCCTACAGGATTGTTGTTATCCTGATCATGGAGGGATTCCATTTTTTCCGGCTTTGTTGCCGTGTGATTGTTTAGAGTCGGGTGAAAATCCCGTTGCTGCACGCCATGTCCGGCGTTCATTGAAATTTAGTTCAGAGTCTGTTCCCACCGATGAGTTTCAGTTGAGGGTTAAAGAAGAATTCGTTATTGAGCCCAACCAACAGGTCTGCTTCCGCGTAATTGTTACCTTTAACGATGGTACTTACGTGGATCCTGCGACTTCGGTAGTCGTGGAGAATGTTCTTGAGAATCAAGTACAACATTCGGGCTTAGTAATTGCACGCAGTCTGTGTACCAGCGAAAGTGCAACATCCCTTTACTGTGCGCTAATGTTGGTTCCGAATCCATTACGTTAAAACCTAATACTTTAATAGGCAAAGCCTATTTGGCCCAATCTGAGCCTATTCTATTCCTCACGCCATACGCAGGTGTACCCCTGAAGGCGTACCTCCTCAAAAATTACGTGCTACTTATAAAGCATGTCTAGAGTCCGATCCCGCAAATTCTTTCCTTTGCAGCGACCCGGACTTGTTTAACCAATTACTAGACTTCTTAGTCGAACACAAAAGCATCATCGCACTCAAGGGTGATGCTTTGGGACGTTCGAACCTCGTCCCATTTCACATTAATCTCACGGAAAACACAAAGCCAATCTACATTCCGCCATATCGCGTTCCGCACTCCCAGCAGCTGGTTGTTGAGGAACACGTAAAGGAAATGTTAGATTTGGGTGTTATCCGACCGTCGGTTAGTCCTTGGTCTTCTCCGTTGATCCTAGTCAAGAAGAAAGACGGAACGTTAAGGCCGTGCATTGATACCGACGCCTGAACAAAGTGACTATCCCAGACCGATTTCCGCTTCCCAACATGCAGGAGGTCATTCAATACGTTGGTAAAGCTAAATATTTTACCTCTCTGGATTTAGCTTCAGGGTACTGGCAAATGTCTCTGTCTCCGGAGTCACGGCCATGTACTGCTTTCACTACCAACCAGGGCCATTACGAGTGGAATGTTTTGCCATTCGGATGCCGAAATGGTCCTGCGAACTTCTCTCGACTCATGAACATTGTGTTGTCCGGATTATTAGGTTCTCATGCCTTAGTCTATCTAGATGACATAGTGATCTACAGCGACACCGTAGAAGAACATTTCTTACGTCTTGCCAAAGTCTTCACACGTCTTTCGAACGAGAATCTCAAACTAAAACTGGCAAGTGCCAATTTTTCCGATCCTCTCTTGTATATTTAGGATTTCTTCTTTCCTCTGACGGAATCCGACCGGATCCCGCCAAACTTCAGTTCTCCTAAATTACCCTATTCCTCGAAACGTGATGAAGTACGAACCTTTATCGGGTTTGTAGGTTTTATCGCAATTTCATTCCCAAATTTTCGGACATAGCCGCTCCTTTGACCAATTTGTTCAAAAAGAAAGCTACTTTTGAATGGAATTCTGAGCATCAGAAAGCTTTTACTGATCTTCGCGACAAACTCCTACAAGAACCCATACTGCAGTTCCCAGATTTTGCAAACCCTTCATAGTAGCCACGGACGCTTCTAACTACGGGTTAGGTGCCGTACTACTCCAAGAAGTAGATGGTACCGAACTACCTGTGGCTTACGCTAGTCGGTTACTATCCAAGCCCGAACGTAACTATTCAGGGACTGAACGAGAAGCTTTAGCCATCGTATGGGCCCTGAAGAAGTTTAAGAACATCATCTACGGGTATAAAATATAGTAAAAACGGACCATGCTCCGTTAACATCTATATTTTCCAAGAAACTACCCGACGGACGATTAGGTCGCTGGGCTCTTACCGTCCAGGACTTTAGCCCCGAATACGTTCACCGTCCCGGTAAACTCAACGTTCTCCCGGACTGTTTATCCCGAATAAACAAACCCGAAGAGGTCTGTGGAATTCATCGTATTGAGACTATTCCCAATTTCGATAGAAACACACTCTTCGAGGCACAACGCAAGGACTCGTATATCTCCAAATTGGTTCAGCAATTAAAAGCACAACCAAATTCGGAACTTCACCAGTTGTATGCTTTCCAGGATCAAATTTTGAATTACCAAATTTCTCCTGGGCAATACGTGGCAGAAGTTCCCGAGAGTCTTCAAGGCGTGGCGATCAAACTTTGCCACGACAGCGTTTGTGCTGGGCACCCTGGAATTGAACGGACACTGAAATTGGTCCAAGCGCGTTACCATTTCCCACTTATGCGCACCAAGGTAACAGAGCACTGCAAGGCGTGCTCACCTTGTGCCAGGCATAAAGGAGCGCGTCCGCCCACCGCGCATATGCATACGTACCCCGTTCCTGTTAGACCTTGGGAACGCGTAGGAATGGACGTGCTGGGCCCCTTTGTCCAAAGTCGAAACGGAAATAAATACGTTGTCGTTTTCACCGACCATTTTACCAGGTATAATGAAGTTGTACCGGTGCCTGCCCATACATCGGAGATCATCGCCAAATGTTTACTCGAACGAGTAATCCAACGGCACAATACACCGGCCGTGCTCTCGGACAACGCTCGGGAGTTTACCTCCGCGATGTTCGTAGAGTTGTGCAAACGTCTCCATATACAAAAGGTACAAATAACACCGTACCATCCGGCAGCAAATGGTCTGGTTGAGAGGCAGAACGAAAAAATCCTTAACGTCCTACGACATCTCGTGGACGCGGACCAACGTAATTGGGACGAGTGCATCCCTATGGTACAGTGGACTGTTAACAACACCTATAGTCAACTCATCGATGACACCCCTCATTTTAGGCTGTATCATTACGATGCAAGATTTCCTTTCGACCTCCCAAACGACTCCACAGAAGAGGGATTTGACCTACAGGAACCCCAACGCTATGCGGACGACCTGGCTCGCCATTCGTTCCAAGTTTTCGAAGACACACGACGTTGTCTAAACTATGAGACCGACCGAATGGTCCACTACCAACACAAACGGTACCCTAAGCAACGGACCATTATACCGGGAAACCGTTGCTGGTTGGCAGGTACGAAGCCTCCGCGCCTCAGTAGTAAACTCTATCCAAAATGGGTAGGGCCATATCGCGTCCTCGAAGACCTGGGGCACAACACCTTCACCATCCAACACTTGCAAACCTAAAGAAAAAGGTTGTCCATGCCAACCAAATTAAGGTTACGATTGAGGATCCTAATCCCCCTCAACCGAGTCGTCCCGACCAAAGGTGGATACAACCCAACCCCGCGTTACCGATACCGAACCCGAGGATTCGGACGAGTGGGAATACTGCCTAAGGCCACCTCGGACCACCCTGTCCGCACAGCCTGATGAAGTTATCCTGGAACCCCTCGAACCTGACATCGAACCGGAGCCACTCCCTGCTGCTCCTTCCACACCAGTTTGAAGTCCCGGAGACAACTCCAGACTTTAAAGTTTTACCGGAGGGCCCCGCAGCCAGTGAGGAGCCCCCCGACTCACCATCACCACCCTCACCTATCGACGACCCTGAAAAAGACCCTACAGTGACGTACCGATTTCGACCCAGGAGTCGTCGCAAGGCCCGTGGACTCGCTCCCGATCGCGAATACCCGAGTCACTAGAACACACACATAGCCCTATACTAGAGCCAAGCTCCGACCCCGTACCCACACTCCACTCCGTCCCTAAACCCTCACGTGAAACACATTCCCATCACAAGACACCTACACAAAGTCCCTCCCTACCACCGAAAACACCCCTGCTGCCATCGACTCGGCCTGCTCCAACTGCGCGAATACCCGAGTCACTAGCCACTGCTTCGACGACCCATCCACCTCACCCCCTTCGTCCCCCGGACCGACCTTCGGTCAAACCCAAGGTGAGACCCAAATTCCCTTCCTGGAGAACTTCTCGGAAGTAACCGCTAACACACCCAAAATTATTAGCAATGTTAACTTCGTCTAGTATGCTTACCTTGTCTTCATTCTTTTTCCTGTTTCTAGTAGTACCTACCACATCGTCCCCGGTGCTGTGGTCGAAACCTTATCGGATAGCCATTTTTTAAAGGCCACCTGAATGTGATTTTCGACCTACGAGCCCCGCACGTTATTTTCCGTACGCTAACGCCTGCCAACGAAAATTACTCTCCCACGCTAGCTATTGCAAAGGCACCTATCCACCCACCATACTCTACTCCGACTAGGTCGTTTACCACATATAAACAACTACTCTCCTCCACCTATGCTCACACTTTAGAAAACATACACGCTACACAATACAAACTCAACGATACGCTGGCCCTACCTTGGATTCAGCAGTATCGTCCAAACAGCCCCTCAAATCGTACTAAACGCGGTTTCTTCGATCTCGGCGGGCAGTTGCTGAAAACCATCTTCGGCGTCGCTATTTCAGCAGATGTGCGTAGCGTGCGACGCGAAATCCAACTGCTAGCGAGCGACAATATCGTTAAAGGCGATGTGTTAAAACGTACTGTCTTCGCAGCAAAACGAAATTTTCACCTTCTCCGCAATCTCACACACACCTAAACGAGCTGGATTCCTTAATTGCTTTACAGCGCCGAAATTATAATCAAATTGAATATGTCCACCTTATAAACCTCCAAATTACTGTCATTGATAAGTATCTCGATCAAGTTCACGAGACACATCAAATCGTAATGGCCGCACTTAACGCTGCCATGTTAAAACAAACACCCCATTCACTAATTCCCTATAAGACCCTAAATACATTAATAACTGAAGCAGTAAGGAACTAGCTCTAACCCCAATTTATCCGTTACACCCATCCAACGCCCATCATTTTCTCGACCTCACCTGGACGTTACTTGGTAGCTCTCCATTCTCCATTATTATTGTCATACCTTTTTTCGATGCTCAAGTTACAACACCTATCTATTTCACCCCTTTCCCACGGTCTACTCTATGAGGGAAAACGTGACCCGTTTCATCTTACACACTGAACACCCATACTTTTTCCTCTCCAAAACCTACCAACAATACACCCTGTTTACCACTCGCGACATTACTCACTGTAGGACACCTCTGTCAACTAAATTCCTAATTTGCCCTCCACTCCAACCCTTTGTTTCAATACATTTTCAGAAACCATGTTACTTAATGCTGTTACAAAATTCGTCCCGTTCAAATTGCACGTTCCGGCCATTCGACCCTTCAACCCCCGTTCAGCTACAAATAAGTTCCGACCTCCTCCTGTCCATTCCCAAAAAACGTGAAGCAACTCTGGATTGCCCGAACAACCGTAGTATGATACAATTGGATCCAGTTAGTAGAATTCCCTCCGGTTGTTCTATTATTACCTCTAGCTTTATATCGTCAAACCCCAAATTACTCTCCATTAACAACACGCCTCATCTTGTACACCCTATGGCTCACCTCCCACCAATTCCTATCTTCAACCTTCCTCTTGCCTCTGTAACTCTTGTACCTTCCTTAACTATCCCCCTTGGGATCAGCAATTGGATCGTATCAACGAAACCCTCCAAGAACGGTCTCATGTCTTATCCCACGTTCAGCCCCTCACCTACGTCAACGCCTCCACTGTCATACTAATCCTAATAATCATCTTCCTTGCTTGCCGCCCGTGTCGACGACTGAAGTGGAATGCCCCTACTTCGGAGCCCTCACCTTCGGAAGAAGCCCCGGACGGTCTGCCCCAATCTTCGGCCCCCCGTTAGCTGTCGCTACACCGAGAAATCCAAATTTTAATTAGTTAGCTAGCACGTAAATATTAGTTTTTGTTTCTGCTTAAAACTGTTAATCTTATTATTATTTTTTGTTTACTTGTCACTTCTGCAGAAGGGGAGGTAGTGTCCCGTAGTGTAAACCCTTACGGTACAAACGAGTTCGTCTCCGACGAATTGCGTTCTAACATTGAACCCAAAATTCCTTCGTTCTGACATCACAGAGTGTGCATTCTTTCATACGCGGAGTAACCCCATGTAATCCGCAGTAACCCCAGTAATCCGTAGTACCCCATGTAATCCGCGTAACCCATGAAATCCCAGTAATCCCAACCTAAATTATTAGATGCGAGGTGCATATGAAAATATGCACATCGCATGAATTCTTCGATCCCTCCGCGTCTCCATTATTGTCAGCATCACGCGATGCAAGGCAAGCGTCTATAAACACATCAGTCTTTTATTTTTTTATTATTAAATTTTCTAAAATCTTGACCTATTCCCATAGATAAAGCATAATTGTGTCAACCTATAGACCACCTCCCCTAGCTCGACCTACTCGCATACCAAATTTCAGCTCTCTAACCCCTATTTCTCTTTTCCAAAAAATCACGCAAATTGGTTATCTCGAACATGAGATTCATTTGCGCTCTATAACTTCCTTCCAAATCGTTCCCTTTTGTACGGGTTCGACCCCTTTCATGCCGCCCCTCTGGCGCCTCTTGATCCTACAATTATGCTTTATTATCAAAAGAAAATGTAAACTCCGCGAAACCTATTTCGATCATGATTGGTTCGCCCCGGAACTCTCCCGAAGTACAATCTCCAATCGAAGCTGTCAACTAAAGTCGCCTCCGCCTAAATTTGAATATCGAAAACTATTATAGGCGCTTGCTGTTAGACTCCGCCCGTAAGAGGGTGACCCTTAGTTTACCTCGTCTCCGCCTACCCCGAGGTTTTAAAAACCCCGAGAGCGTCGGTAACGAGGTTCTTTGCTTTCTGACCATCTTCATACCACGCAAACTCTGTGATTTAATCCTGTAATTAATCGTGCAGTGGCACTACCCCTCCGGATCAAATTAGCTTCCATTTGATAATTGAACTTAACTTCAATATATAAACTTTGCTGCCGATTGCTTTAAGAAAGAATCAGCAGCCTAAATTGTACTTGTGCTTTAGTTAACTTGTTCCCGATTTATCTGTGTATTAAGTCTCACCTTAAGAGCTAATATAATCTTCATTTTTTTACGTAGCCAATTTAATTTAATTTAATTTAATTTAATTTAATTTAATTTTTACTATCAAAAGAATTTTGTACTCAAAGTGAATTAATAAAAAGACTGTTAAATTGAGTTAGTCGTTTCCATTCACCGCATAAACTCGGTACAACCCCCGTACGGAAGCACTCGAAGGTAATCTTCCGAAACTTTACAACAATTGAGGTAAGTGTGGTCAGTGACATCCACACACATTTTTTTGACAAGGCGCGAGCGCCGAGTGCATCCACTGGTGTCGACGTGAGACGCGACACCTCCAAGGAGTTTTTCTTGGGAGTTCGCATAACCCGAGAGTGACGTTGTCCATCATCCTTCGGATACAATTCCGACTCCAACCAAGGGGACCGCCTCCGGAATTCATAGTCCATCGTCGTCTTCTACATTCGAGCGGCCCATTTTGGGACACGGCTCGACACATGTACGCTAAACTGCATATAGCCCATTCTGATGGAACGGACTGCGATAATAGTTACTCTGCCTACCCTGAAACCAACTTTTACACTCCATATTCAGCCAGTATGAAGTGTATTTAAACCAGGTTAACATTTCGGCAGGAACGGGGTTCTACAACCTACGAGCCTATCTGGAAAATGTCCTCAACTTTTCAAAAGAAGCGAAGGACACCTTTTTAACCTCCGAGGGATATTACCGTACTAAAGATGAAAATGGAATAAAGGATAAATTTTAAAATTCTAAAACAAAGATATACGAATGTTTTGGACGTCTTCATACAGATTTCATATTCCAGGAGAAACTGCTTATGAACCGGATGGATATGAAGTTGAAGCTTACCCGCACGATTCCTGAGATCTGCATAAATCTGGGGCCTGACCAAGAAGAGGGCGCGAAACCCGTTGTGATTCACATCATGGAGACGTATTTGCGTATACGCCGAGTGAAATTAAGTTCCCCGAAACAAATAGAAATTGAGAAAGACTTAATATATGCCACAGTAAAATACCCAATTAACAGGGTACAGATCAAACTATACACGGTCCCCGCCGGGTTGGCCTCGAAGCAACTAGAAAACGTGGCCCTTGGATGCTACCTAAAAGGATATTAATTGGAATGCAGGAACACGCCTCGACGAATGGAAAATATAAAAAGAGTGCCTTTAAATTCGAGAATTTCGGCCTTAAAAATATTACTCTATACGCAAATGGCAAATGGCATCGCTTTGGGTGGGACCATGATTACGGACTATTCATCAGACGCTGTGTTCCCGCTCTGCGCGAGAGCATATAGTAGTCTGGCTCATAATACAGGCGCCTGTGACGAATTTGGGTTTGGTGTAATGCAGAAAGAATTTTCGAAGAATTTAACATTTATTCATTTGATATTACGCCTGACATGTCTGCTGGCGCAAATACGCATTTAAGTCCACAGCAAAGTGGGAATATCTCAGTCAGGTTGGAATTTGCCAAGCCTATAGACGCGCCTATAAGTGTACTCGTGTACCTCGAATCACAGGCACTAATACAAGTTGATCGTTTCAGGAACGTGGTCACGGACTTTTAAAATAGACGCGAATACACTCCAGAGAGTAATGAAAAGTAACCGTTTCACACGCTCAAAATTTATCGGTGTGCTTGCGAAGAATGAAATATTGAAGCTGCCAAGTAGGAGAAACTGGTACGGGATTATCGTTAACACCGACATTGTTGCGGGTGAGGGGATTCATTGGTTTGCAATCTATTTTAAAAATAGGGAAATAATGTACTATTTTGATTCACTCGGATTTCAGCCCTGGAATAATTCGGTCATTTTGCAGTTCATCGCGCAATTACATGTACCTGAGATTGTTTGGAACCCATATCGTTTTCAAGGATATTACAGTGAAACGTGCGGGATGTATTGCATTTCATTTCTCCTGCACATGCCACGTGGAAAGGGATTTATAAATTGTTTTAAATTATTCGATTTGTGCGACACAGAGATGAACAATAAAAGTGTATACAAACAGATAAAAAAAAGGTTTCCATATGTTAGCACCCCCTGTAATGTGTAAAGGTGTATATCTATATTGTGTAAAGATGTGTATACATTTGTAACTGTAAAATGTAGCCATTAAGACTTTTTTTAACGGACACTGGTTCCACTTTGTACATGTTTTCTGCCATTTAATAAATGAAAATACAATGTGTTTTGTTCTTACCCTCAAAAATACTTACATTAGTTACTCGATGATCTGACACTCGCTTGACCGGATGTGAGCCAATACCTCGACTTATGTATTCAGGTCACTGGGTCGGCTGTGCGGAGAAGCATCCATATCATTTATTCCCCTTTCATCAAAAGTAGCTATAACACGATCAAGTTCCGCATCGGTCCTCTAAGGTTAAGTAAAAATAAAGAGCTACAACAAAAGAAATGCCACGAATTTAAAAAATTATAATTAAAAGACAGATAATTCTTAAAAGTTTTGGTAATTTAAAAATCCTACTGCGGTGCTGAATTATCGATAAAAATATTATTAAAGCTCCACTATATATATATATATATATATATGCCGAAATAATCACGATGGAAACAGACAATAATTAAAAACATGATGGGATTAATTTTTCCGTTGTAGAAAATTCAGAATAAAGCTAGATTAGACTAACAGCAAATTGCAACCATAAGCAGATATCCTTACAGTTTTCAAAAGTAAGATTACGTAGGTGTGCTATGTTCCATCGGCTTGTAATGGGTCTCGAACCGCGCAGCCAAATCTTAATAGTTTTTAATATTTCTGTTGTAAGTTTTTTAATATTTCTAAAATCGTACCTGTATAAGAAATGTAAAAATAAAAACACACCATATATATATATATAATATATATATATATATATACACACACCGAAATAACTCGAAGGAAACAGACTATATTGTTAAAAACGAGAAAGAGCCCTGGGGTTAATTTTTCTTTGTAGGAAAACTCAGAATAAAGCTAGGTTAGACACTTATAAGTTACTTACATTTTAACAGCGTCTTCGTTGAACGGTTCCTGCATTTCGTCACAATTTTCCGTAACTCTCTGGGTAGATAAAAGCTTTCCCAGATCTATAGCTCTGCAAATTAGAAGCGTTGCGTGAGCATAAAAGTCTTTATCTTCAATCAATTCCGGAGAATTGTAGAGCGATAACTGACTCATAGTGTATATTTGAAAAGCACTAAGCGAAAAAACATACGAACTGAGGCTCTGAGATGAACTGCTCCCTTTTATAAAGGGGGCTTGTGACCAACCCACAAAACACAATCGTTGGCTTCCTATTGGCTAGCGGTAAAGTTTGGGCGGAGCTTGACGCGTAGGCCTGCATAGCGGCCAAACAGAGGTCCTGAGATCCGCCCACAGGGCTATGATTGGTTGCCCCGTGAAATCTGGGGCGTGTCAGATGTCCCCATTCGTGGAGAGACGAGAAACGCTTTGTTTTTTGATCTTGTATTCGACCGAGAGAGAGAGTTGAGGTTGGAATGTGAAACGTTTTATGGTAGTAGCATTTCGCCTGTAGAACCTCGTTTGTCGGGAAAGGAAGGGTTTTCGTGACATTGGAAGATATGTTCGGAACAATTCGCGTATGTTTGAGAGAAACGCTAACTACGGTTTATTGTGCCTTGAAAAATAAAAGTGAAAGATATTTAATTACCCATGAAGGCTGCCCTGTAAAATTTGAGCGATTAAATAGATAAATTTAAAAAAACAAAGTCGTGTGATGTAGTGTTTCAATAAACACCATAGTTCACGATCTCGAGCGACTTGAAATAAGATTGACCCGACGCTGTGTAGTATAATTTAAAATGCGTACCTTATCTCGAATCTTGGAAATCAGAGGAGTGGCAATAAAGAAATAAACAACATATATATATATATATATATATATATATATATATATATGAGAAAAGTTCAGAATGGAAGGGCGTTTATAGCCCCGTAATTTTTTTTTTTTTGTAGAAAGACGAAAAACTATGATTAGCAGAGATATATTTGGTACAATTCACGTATGTTTGAGATATACACTAAACGACGAATCAATTGCTGATGAAGTTTTAATCTTTATGATCTCGAAATAAATTCCTGCGGAAAGAAGCTTATTTATTGGATTTTTAAATCGAAATTATCTATCGCTTCCGCCAAATTCCGCAATTTTCAGAACGATGTTTAATATAATTATATATATATATACAGGGCGTCCCAAAAAAATGTATACACACTTTAAATACTTATAAAGGCAGTGTTTATTAAAATACATTTCATTTTCAAAATGTAATAGAATCTACAGACATTATTTAATTGTTTTGTCAACACCTGTTTTCAAACTGACGTCCGTTCTGGTCCAGGCACTGCTGATAACGCGAAGCAATGGAATCGCAAACATCACGAAACATTTCGTTTGGTATTTGTGTGCATTCTCGTTCAATGGCTGCTCTCAATTCAGCGACTGTTGCAGGTTTTATAGCGTAGACTTTGTCTTTTAAGTATCCCCATAAAAAAAAGTCTAGTGGTGTGAGGTCTGGTGAACGCGGAGGGTATTCTACGAAACCCCTTCGTCCAATCAACATCCACATCGTGCCAAGTACCACTCGCAATACTCCACTCTTCGGTCCGGATCATCTTCATTAATAGCATGGACTAATCTTGGAATGCAACTTTTCCATTGACAGCGCTTCAAAATGCGTTGGACAGACGATTCTGAAATTCCTACCTCACGACTCGCTTGCCGCACAGATTTTCTTGGACTTTGGTGATACGTTTCCAGTACTCTTTCTTGCTTTGTGGGGCTTGTCGATGTCCGTGGTCTTCCGGAACGCTTCTTGTGGACATTCTGAACAGTTCCATCGGCTTCAAACTTATCTCTAATTCGAGTGATGGTAAGTCGCGTTGGTGGATCTGTTTGAAACTCTCTCCTAAACTGTCTTTGCACTTCAACTGCGTTTTCACACTTCCAGTAGCATTTTAGAATGAATTTCCTTTGTTCAAAGCTTAGTCTGACTGCCATTATTAATTCTAATGGGTTTAACTTGGAAAGAAAGAAACATCAATTGAGCTATCAGCTGTTAAAGTGTGTATACATTTTTTTGGGACGCCCTGTATAAGCACACCGGACAAAAAATTAGTCACCCCTCTCAGAATGTACCTAATAACGTGTGACGGCGCCTCTGGCCTTGATAACCGCACGAATCCAGCGAGGCAGAGACTCTATGAGGTTGTGCATGTACTGAACATCGATTTGCTGCCACTCGTTCATCAGCTGGTCCCGAAGTTCCGCCAGAGTCCGTGGGTGTCTATTCCTGCGCTTCACTTTCTGTCTCCAGCCTGAACAACACCTTCGACGCATTCAGGATTAAAGGCTTCATTGGACCTGCGATGTACTCGTCGCCCCATCATTGGAGAACAAACAAAAACGGGACTCATCGGACCAAATTACACGTTTCCAATCTGCCGCAGTCCAGTTTTTGTGCCTCTGAGCACATTTATAACGTGCCAATTTGTGACTTGCTGTTAACAGCGGCCTCTTCCGTGGTACCCTGCTCCAGATGTCCATCGCATGCAGTTCTCGTCGCAATGTCCGTTCGGAAATTGGTCGCTGGAGAACCTCATTGGTTTCTTGGAGCAATTGTTCTCTGGTTTGAAAACGATTTGCAGTTACTAGACGAGAAACATGGCGGCGGCCCCTATTGTCGAGAATTGTTTTCCGGCCACAGTTACGCCGTCGATTGTCAGTTGATTGCGAACTACACCACTCTGTAAACTCGCTGGACAGTACGCGTTGACACACCAACAAATTGGGCTACTTCAGACATTTTGTGTCCGTGGGCTCTGCCAAACACGATGGCTCCTTTTTGCCACTGAGTAACGTCTGCCTCACGACCCATTTTGCAGACTATATCCAACACACACTTTGTTCTTCACCACCTCACGAAACATCTGATCCTGTGTGCTACGTCACCGCTACTTGTCACTTACCAATGCTACATCAGCGCCCTCTGTGTGACCTTGAACTTCCTACTATCGGTGCTATTAAGGGGACTAATTTTTTGTCCGGTGTGCTTATATATATATATATATATATATATATATATATATATATATGTATACATATATATATTATTTTCATTAAATACTTGTCCTTCTATTGTTCAGTTAATTACATCGTTTAATTAGATGTTTGCTTATATCGGTTTCACCTTTCTTCATTTCCCTCCTTTATATAGGCACGCCTTTGTTTTCCGTCCGAATTGTTCATTCTAATGAATGTCAATCTTTACACTCCACCTTAGACCTACTTTCAAACGGGGATATATATATATATATAATATATATATATATATATATATCAGGTCATCCCATAAGTAATGTCGTTTTTTACGATAGATTAAGTTTAAACTAGTCCTATTCGGTTTAAGCATAAATTTTCCGAAGGTTATATCTAAGAGGAAATCTCTCGTGTTTCGCTACATACTTTACAAACCTTGACCAGTGAAGACGTGTGTTTTGCTTTATGTGAACCCCTCATAAACATGGTAGTATCAGAAGAGCATATCAAGCATATAATGCTTTACGAGTTCAAAAAAGGGAATAGTGCTACAGAAGGAACGCGAAACATTCAGGACATTTATGGCAACGATATTCTGCATATGAAGAAATGTCAAAGATGGTTTCAAAAGTTTAGGAATGGTGACTGCTGTTTGACAGATGCAGCACGCTCTGGACGCCCTGCTGAGTTTGATGATGATCTGCTGCTAGCCGCACTTGAAGAAGACTGTTCAACAACTGTCGAAGAATTGGCCCAGAAACTCAATTCATCCCCGTCCACCATCTATCGACATTTGCAACAACTTGGGAAAGTGCCTAAGTTAGGAAAATGGGTGCCACATGAATTGTCGGTCGACAATCTGAGGGTGCAGGTAAACATCAGCACAGCTCTTCATTCCCTTGAACTCCAAGATCCGTTTTTGCACCGTTTAGTGACTGGTGATGAAAAGTGGATACTTTACCAGTGTTAAGCGCCGTCGACAGTCGGTTTGTGCCGGAGAACCAGCGACACCACAGCCAAAACCAAATCTTCACCCTCGGAAGGTGTTGCTTAGTGTTTGGTGGGATAAAGGTGGTGTAATACACTTTGAAACCTTACCACACAACCAAACAATCAGCGCTCAAGTCTACTGTCAACAACTGGATCGATTGAACACTGCACTAAAAGAAAAGAGACCTTCTTTGGTTAATCGGAAAGGAATCGTGTTCCACCACGACAACGCACGTCCTGATACCGCTCGGATCACTTCTGCAAAAATTGAGGAGTTTGTGTGGGAAAAACTTCCACATCCTCCATATTCTCCAGACCTTGCGCCTTCAGATTATCGTCTCTTCAGGAGTCTGCAAAACTATCTTGACGAGAAACAGTATACTTCTTTGGATGACCTGCACACCAGTCTTTGTACGTTTTTTGCCTCAAAACCGCCTGAATTTTATAAACATGGCATTGAAAAGCTTGTAGGACGTTGGCAGAGTGTCATTGATTCCGATGAAAAATATATACTAGATTAAAAAGTTTCAGTTGAGTTTTTTTTTTGTCCTTGAAATTCCGATCTAAAAAACGACATTACTTATGAGATGACCTGATATATATATATATATATATATATATATATATATATATATATATATATATATATATGAGAGAGAGAGAGAGAGAGAAACGTGGAAAGATGTTTACACGAATTTTTAGATGAAATTTTTTCCGGAAATGTACATATATAGGCTCGCCTTTGCTTTCCGTCCGAATTGTTTATTCTGGCGAAGGTAAAGCTTTACACTCCACCTTAGACCTACTTTTAGACGGGGAAGTGTATATATATATAGTATGTATATAATATATATATATATATATATATATATATATATATATGAGAGAGAGAGAGAGAAGGAAATAAACAGATAAACAACATGACCGAGTGTTGCAATAACGGGATCCCCTGGTTGCCCCTACGAACCGTGGAAGGATGTTTACATTCCACCTTAGACCTACGGTTTAACACGGATCATTAGGTCACCCTGGCTAGCAACCGCGGAAGGACGCGCCGCCGCCGGGTCTCGAGGCCGCCTACACTCCACCTTAGACCTACAATTTAACGCGGTCGCCCGACGCATATAATCGTAATATTTTTTGGGCGTATAGACGAGTGTGTACGTACCAAACGAAGTATACATTGTGCCAACTGGCTGATGATGCCTGGAAGCACTGGCTGATTAAATCGACTGGCTAATTAGGGGCCCTATAAGGTAACGGCCGCTCGGCTGAAGTCTTAATATGCCCTTGGCTTCTGTCAAGCGAACACCTCTCCTCTCTCTTAGATTAGGTATACCCCTTTGGGGGACGAGGTCGTCCCACCTTATCCCCCCAATGAGGTCTCCCCCAGCGGTGGTTCATTGCAACTTGGGGGGATAACTCCGCCTCCAAGTTGCATAACCCCTTGTTGCTCTTGCAGCAACCCCCTCCCCCATTTAGGGGTGCCTTTCAACAAGGGGGAAGGGAGTTTGCACTATGGGTGCCTTGCAACAAAGGGGAGGGGGTTGGCACTCTTGCGACATTGAGCAGCATTTGTAATTGCATTGCACTCGCCCATTTTGCGCCCACACTACTGGGTATGACAAGATCGAAGATTTACAGGCCTTTTTCTTTTCAGAAGCTACGGTAACAGGGTCAATTTATCTTGACATGCTTCAGCAATTTCTTGAACCGCAGCTTCGTTCAGGTGGCATTCTCGACACTCTTGTCTTTCAACAAGATGGAGCGTCATGTCATTATGCAAACATCGTTCGGGCGTACCTTTATGCTGCTCCAACACTTTCGATATATAGCGTAGCTAAATTTACATTTTCATATTAATGTTGGGCTTGCAAAACTGGGGATTTATTAATAATATATAAATAGTAAAATTCTGACATAAATGAAAAATATAAGTTAGGATTTGAAAGAAATCAGCTAAATTCCAATGGGAGACCACAATCGAGACGAAAGAAGAGAGTGTACAAGGAGACCGAAGAGTAGTCGAGGAATCGAGGAGAGTTTGTCACACAGAGAGAGTTGCATACAGTCAGCCAAACGAGATCATCTTTTTAGAACTCCGTTTTTATTTTTTTATCTTTATATCTCGACGAAGGCCTTGGATAAATAGGGCCTATTTTCAATATGAACTTATGCCCGTAAATTCAATCAAAATTTATAGTATAAAGAGTAGGGCTAAATAGCCATTTAGCTTTCAGGGTACTTCCCAGAGTGTCAACGACAGAGTTCTACCTAGCCAGTCCTTTTTCCGATAAGCCATACTCCTGTTTCGTTAGGCTTATTTCATTTCGAGTAAGGTCAGTGCCCTCTTTATAGCATTATATACCGTAAGTTATTCTGTAAACGAACGTAAGATTAAATACTAAAGCTTTGTTATGTTTCATAATAACTGAAAGTCTTATATCTGTCTTTTAAAATTTGTGAAAGAGGCACGCTCTTCGATAAATGGAAAACTTTGAAAAGTGTTACTTAGCTGAGTGAAGAAATATAAGTTATAATTGACTACGCTACCAAAAATTATAAAATCCTCTATGGGATATTTGGGTCAAATTATCACAGATCCTTCAATGATGACTTAGACATGAGAAGGCAATATCGAAGCTTTTGTAATAAAGCAAACATGATTATGAGGAAGTTCAGATTCTGTACAAACGAAGTTGAAGATGCTGCCTTTTGTACTTTCTGCATTAATATACTTGGGCAGCAACTTTCGGTTAATTATAAAAAGGTTCCGACAGAAACCTTAGTTTGCTTAAATTTTAACAGATCATTTAGGCTGCAGCATATATAACCCCCTCCCCCAAGATGGTGAACTTCGCAAATGTTTGCATATCACAATATCTCGAGCCTCCCTGAGGCAACAAGACTTGCGCATTTCAATTTAATACAAAGAATGAAAAAAATCAGCTAACCCAGTTATCCAAGTTGTTGATTAGTCCTGCATATGTCATCTAAACTAGGGGGATTCATGGTATGAAGACGGTTGTCTGTAGTTCCACTTAATATTGTGGTTGCTATTTTCCATTACATTTATTTCGATTCTTAGTCTAATTTTGTTACTATTAGTTTTTATTACTGCTGTTTGTCATATGGACTGTTCTGCTGATAAAAGTTTTCATTTCATATCTTAAAAAGCATCATACCTTTGAGGAAAACAGTATTAAATATAATTAAATAGAAATGAAAAAATTATAAATAATAGGACATTTGGGTAGAGCTTAATCTCGAGGTCTTCATGACGGTGAAGTTTAAAGATTGTGGAGAGGGACTTTCCAAATGGCTTCACTCGATTGGAGGTGAAAGTACAGGGATGAGTATGCATCTTCCTCCTCCCCATCTGCCTTAATGAGACATTGGAGTTGATCTCCAGAACAGCAAAAAACGAAAGTTCGAGAAAGCATGTGCTCTCTCTCTCTCTCTCTCTCTCTCTCACTCTCTCTCTCTCTCTCTGCCGGTTGGGGTGGGTCGGGTGGTGTAAGTGCGTCGATGGGTGGCGACGGGTATCGAAAGGTCTTGGGCAAGAAGGCTGCGAAGTTGAAGCCTGAAACCCCCGGTTGCCCCTGTCAGGACCTCCAACCGCTTTAGTCTCCTCT
Organism: Bathynomus jamesi; assembly: GCA_023014485.1. NCBI lineage: Eukaryota > Metazoa > Arthropoda > Malacostraca > Isopoda > Cirolanidae > Bathynomus > Bathynomus jamesi. The sequence goes on from JAJOZX010003046.1 coordinate 71,337, forward strand.
GCTCGAAGGAGGAAGACACCGTTTTGATTGGGGACTCGCAGATCAGGGGCCAGGAGAAGTACTTTGCTTCTGCAAACCGGAACAGGAGGAAGGTAAGGTGCTTACCTGGGCGGGGAACGGCACACTTAAGGAAGGAGCTAGAGAAGCTGCGCATGGCTAGTCGGAGGACTGCGATCGTTGTCCACGCTGGTGGCAACGACCTGTTCCTTAAAGGCGGTAGGGTAGGTTTTACAGAAGGGATCATCACCAAGATCATGTCTCTTGCGGATGATCTAAAACTGAAGACAGACAGGGGAATGGTGATGAGTATTTTACCGTGGATGAATGCCAGTGACCACGCGCTCAGTAAAGTCATTGGCATCAACGAAAGGGTGCAAGACTTGTGCGTCCCATTGGGCGTGAGGTTTATTGACCCCTTCAACGCATTTTCGGGTAGGTGGGACTTTTACCAGAGGGATGGTGTCCACCTCAATGACAAGGGTAAAGGTGTGCTAGGCGCGCTGCTCGACCGGCACCTCTACAGAATGGTGAGGTGGACCCGGGGAGAGATGACGGGCCCCCACCGGGGAGAGATGATGTTGAGCCGCTGGCAGACGTACCTTCAACTGAAGGGTGCGTCCAGGTACAGGTGAGTGACCCTCCTTTCCCGTTGGAGGGGGCTCAGGCTCCGGCGGAAGTTGCCCCCTCGTTGGTGAGGGGATCTTCAACTCCCGACAGCCCTGGCTGTTCGGGAAACGGGTCTTGCTAGGGGGGCAGTCAGAATGAGGAAGGCTTCCTCCGTGCAATGCTTTTTAATGCTAGGTCGATTAGGAATAGGTTTTGCGAGCTACGAGCGCTCTTAGCATCAGAATACCAGGATATCGTTGCTATCACCGAGTCCTGGATTCATACTGATCGTAGGGACTACGTTGGGGAGTTCGAAATTCCCGGGTATAGAATGTTTCGCAAAGACCGCACCCGTGGGGAGGGGGGAGGGGTACTAATATACGTGAGGGACACGTTGAGTCCGGTTGACTGCCAGTTCCCATCGGAACGGGAGCTGCTTGGCGTCGATCTGAACGTGGGAGGGACGAATTGTTAGTCCCGGGATAGCGTAGGTGAGATGGGGTTAGGGGTCGGCGGCGATGTTGAGGGAGTGTGGAGTGCATTCCGGGACCAGTTTATGGTGCTGCAGTCTGCTGCCATACCCTCAAATTCGGTCACCCCTGCTTCAACGCAGCCTAAGTGGTTCAGTCGTGACATCGCTTCGGCTATTCGAAATAGGAAAGCTGCGTATAGGAGGGCGAAGGCCAATCGTTCCCATCAGAACACTGAGGCGTATGTCCGCCTGTGTAGGGAAGTGAAGGCGAAGGTTAGGCTAGCGAAACGTAACGAAGAACTACGGATGGCAAGCCTCTGCAAGGGGAACCCTAAGGAGTTCTTCAGTTATGCTAATAGTAGAAAGCCCATTAGAAGCATCATAGGTCCGTTAAAGGACCCCAGCGGCGTTCTGCGGAACTCCGACGCGGACATCGCTAATGTGCTGAATGAGTACTTTGCGGGAGTGTTCACCAGGAAGGACACCCTGCCATCCCCCAGCCAGGCGTCAGGCACGAAGGTGCTGGCCTGAATAGTGTTCGGTGTACCGTGACAGTCGTTGTCCATAGAATAGACAAACTGAGCGCGTTTAAGGCTTCTGGGCCAGACCAGTTCCTCCCCAGAGTGTTGCGAGGGGTGCGCGACCAGGTGGCTCCCCACCTGGCTACAGTCTTCAACAAATCGTTGGAGACGGGCCAGGTGCCTGGTGACTGGAGGGAAGCCAATGTGTCCCCTATCTTTAAGAAAGGGGATCACGAAAGTCCAGGGAACTATCGTCCCATTAGTCTCACTTCAGTTGTAGGTAAATTATCATAGTAGAGGGGATAATAGCGGGTAGGATCGTTGACCATTTGGATTCCTACAAGCCTGTTGGGGACACCCAACATGGATTTAGACGGCATAGGTCGTGTCTCACCAACTTGCTCGAGTTTTTCCACGTCATGTTGAGTGAGTATGATAAGAGTAGGGCGATTGATATACTTTATCTCGACTTTCAGAAAGCCTTTGATAAGGTACCTCACCGCCCACTAATGGCAAAAGTGCGCGCGCAGGGTATCGGTGGGGAAGTAGGTAGGTGGATTGAAAACTGGCTGAAGAATAGGCGGCAGAGGGTTGTAATTAAAGGGTCTAGTTCGGGTTGGGCCTCGGTCACTAGCGGGGTTCCTCAGGGTTCGTTTTGGGGCCACTCTTGTTTATCATTTACATAAATAATATCGACGGTGGCATCGTCAGTAGGATCGCCAAATTCGCTGATGACATCAAGCTTGGGGCCAATGTTGGGACGCCAGAGGCGATCGAGCAACTACGTGCGGACCTACGTAGGATAGGAGAGTGGTCCAAAAAATGGCAAATGCCGTTCAACTTGGGTAAATGCAAGGTGATGCACATTGGATACGTCAATCCCAAGTCGGACTGCTCCATGTTGGAGAGTAATATCGAGACCACTCATTTGGAAAAGGACTTGGGTGTGCTAATTAGCAGCGACCTTAAGTTTACCAAACAGTGCGTAGAGGTGGAAAAGAAAGCTCAGAAGCTGTTGGGTTATATCAGGAGGCAATTTCAATTTCGGAACAAGGAGATTGTGCTGGCTCTGTACAATTCTCTGGTTCGGCCGCACCTGAAGTATGCTGTGCAGTTCTGGTCGCCCACCCTCAGGAAAGATATTGAGAGGCTGGAGTGAGTGCAGGCGAGGGCCAAAAAGTTAACCCCTTCCGTTAGGCATATGGGCTAGAATCGACGCTTACGCGCCCTGAATTTGTTTTCGCTGGAAACTCGGAGGCTGCGCGGTGAACTCATCGAGGTTTTCAAGTTCTTACGCGGGTTCAACAATGTCGATTTTAGAAGCATGTTTAGTTTAAATGATAACCCAACTCGCAACAACGGTTGGAAGTTGGATTTGAAACGGTTTAGGACTAGTATGTGTGGGAATTACTTTACGTATAAGATCTGTGACACGTGGAGCAGGCTACCTTCAGAAGTTGTGAACAGTTCTTCCGTGGATCTGTTCAAGAAAAGGTTATACCGAATCTTGCACACTATTTGAGGGTGTATGAATTTTTCCTTGGCACCCGTTGCCATTGATGAACGAATTTTTGTGGGCTGTTTATTGAGATTGTACATAATCTTATCTATTAAAAAAAAATCTCCCATTTAATATTCTAGAATTGTGAAATAGTAGCGGGTAAATATTTATTTCATAGTTTAAAAAAGTTAATAAATTACGCATGTGCGGTATGCTTATTTCAGTACGCCAGAGACATTATATCGATGATTCTAAAGACGGGAATAGTGTTTGCAAATTTTGTAATTTAAAGTTGTATATTGATGAAAAGTTTCTCGAGTTAAAAATTAAATTTCTAAGAATTTTACGAAAGAATTTAATTCAAAATTTGCAGATAACCTAATTAAAAAAAATAATGTTGACGTGCAAAAAAGTCTTAGTGTATTTATTAAAAATGTTTCATACTTTGAAGATAACTTAAAGGGAATTGAACTTAATAATTTTTTGAATTATGTGGGAAAATTAAGCGATCATATTAAACAAGTTCAAGATAATGATCAGAAAATTGATGCAAAAGTTGATAAAATTGTTAATGACATTCAGTGGAATAGGAATATTACAACCCAACTCTTTGAACTTATTTAGCATGTTGTTCACAATGTTTTGGTAATTTGGGTCCTTCTTGTTCTCCAAAAATTTGCTGATAACATCATTAAAAGCAATCCACGCTTCTTTTTTAAGATTGTTCATTGTTCTTTCAAAGTGTTCATCCGAAGTCAGTTTTCTAATCTGGGAACCAACGAAAATTCGTTCTTTCAATTTTGCTTCCGAAAGAGTTGGGAATTTACCACACAGATACTTAAAACAAGCTCCATCTTCGTCCAAGGTCTTAACAAATTGCTTCATCAAGCCCAATTTTATGTGAAGCGGTGGTAAAAGGACTTTCTTCGTGTCAACCAAACTTTCACGTTCAATGTTTTTAGAACCAGGTGTCAGGTTGACTCTGCGTGGCCATTCCTTTTTTATCCAGTGCTGATTTCTTCCTCGGCTATCCCATTCACACAAAAAACATGGAAACTTCGTATAACCTGGTTGTTGACTTAACAATATACAAATCACTTTTAAGTCTCCACAAAGTAGCCAACCGTGTTCTTTGTATTTAACCTTAGCTAGAAGAAGCAGCTCAAGATTTTCGTACGTTTCCTTCAAGTGAACCGAATGAACCACAGGAACAGATGCATAAAGTTACCGTTGTGAAGGAGGACGCCTTTTAGACTTCTTTTGGAGGAATCAATGAAAAGTCTCCACTCATTTGGGTCATAGACTGCAGCGCCTAGCTTTAGTATTATTTCCGAAACATTGTTGCAATATACCAGTGAATTTTCTTGAGGAAAATATTGGCTGAATTCTTTTTCTCGATTTCTGTACCAGTAAAATGACGTCCTGGGAGAGAGCAAGTTCTTTGCACGAAATCTAGATCCCAAAATCTCTGAAGAATTCTTCGGGAGACACAAATTTCTTACCAAATCATTAAGTTCACTTTGTGTAAACAATTGGGGTTCACCAGATGTTTCGGTTTGAAAACAATCAATATCATCGTTTCCATCGTCATCAGACACCGAATCAGATGGAGTTGTATCAAGAGTATTTGGTTTAGTAGGTACAGGTATATACCAGGTCCATGAGCAACATGTCTTGTAGCAGACTGAAAGTTTGGATAAGAAATTTCCTTTTTATTTTTAGTATTGTAGCCTTGCACGTTACATGAACAAAAATAGCAGTCGTTGCTGTGATTTCTACGCTCACGCCAGACAATTGGAATCCCAAAAGGTAAAGAATCATTTTTACGAGAATAAAAACCCACTCTAATAGACAGAGTTTATTTCCACGACAGTTTCGACGCCCACTGGCATCCTCCTCGGGTGGATACAGAAACACAAATGAAACAAAACAAGAGGGAAAAACAGTAATTAATAATTATGCAATATTAAATGTAATAAATTTAATTATAAATGTAATAATTATGTAAAAAAAATAATAGAATCTGTATGTTTAGAACAGGAAGATAGTTTTAAAATTTGTGCGAATGTACTTAATGAAAATGCCCCTCCTGTCTCGAGAGAATGGAATCTAACCTAGGTGCGAATTTCTTAACGGTCGATCCCTGAACTGTTTTTCCCTCTTGTTTTGTTTCATTTGTGTTTCTGTATCCACCCGAGGAGGATGCCAGTGGGCGTCGAAACTGTCGTGGAAATAAACTCTGTCTATTAGAGTGGGTTTTTATTCTCATATTTTGACCTTCACGTAAAAAAGTGAAGTTTTTTGCATTTAATCATTTTTACCTTTACTCCACAGTCTAAGTTGTTCAACACAAACACTGCAAACTTTATGTAAAGACCATGATTTGTCTTGATCCCCAAGTTTCATTCCGAAGTACGCATAGTATGCTTTCTTGATGAAGTCTGCAATATCTCGCCTTTGTTTTTTCACAGTAAATTTTCCACAAATATATCAGAAAATGTTTGGGCTATTTACACACCCTCTGGTTGCCATAGTGACAAATAAACAAATTTCAAAAGAGAAATATAGTCACCGCCTCAAGAAGACGCTATGGCGTCACTTCTGATCTGGAAGCATTTATAGGTAGTACTTTTTAATCAGAATTTAATTGAGTAAATTTTAATGAAAATTACTTACACATGTAATATAACATACGACATTTTGTGGAATATATGTACATGATGGCGAAAAATGAATAGGATCCCCTGAAGATGAGGGCCCCCAGCCTTCTTTAGTCAGCCTTATAAGGCTAACTAACGAAAAGGTAATTACGTATTAAGGGGGGGCCACCACATATTGATGATTGGTTAGGTTAAGTTTTAATATTTTCGTTAGTTGAAAATTTCTAATACATCATATTTTTTAAATAGCGATATTTTTTAAAATATTTTTTTATACAACTTTCTGAAAAAAAAATAATTTTTTAGGCTTATTCAGACTCATGTATGTATGACTCATGGCCGTCATACATATCGGAACATCTAGCAGTCAGGATTTCAACACTAAAGTTAACCACAAGTACAATTTCGTCAACCCGGAAACTGGTACTCACACACAAGAGATCGAAAGGCTCTGGGGATCAGCTAAGTGGAGAAATAAAAAGCATCGAGGCACTGCACGCCATCACATCGAGTCATATCTTGCAGAATTTATGTGGCGACAGTTGGTACATGATCACGATCCATTCAATTCCATTCTTAATGCTATTCAAAATTTTTGGCCTTCAGAAACAAATGTTGTTTCTGATGTATAACATGTATTAATCATTGTAAATATTTGAAATATAAATCATTAGTAGTTTTTGAATTGTTGACTTTACTAAAATTGACACACCCTAAATTACCGGAAATCAGAGGTGAAGGAGATGAGGACACACAGGTAGGAGACTGCAGTGTCAGACCCAGGAAGACTCCTGACATCAACCCAGATGCCACCAAACTCTCGGAGCTTATTGACTGGAACTCTGGCGTGACTGACCCTCCTCTGACCTGCTCCCTCACCACTGCTGCAATCAAGGAGTTTCTGGATAGACCAATGGAAGTTCCTGCATGGCTCTCACACACACACAGTCAGTATAGAGGTGTGTAAGGATGAAAACTGAAGCAGCACATGTTTACTCACAAGAGAGGAGGGAGGCGTACATCAGTGGCCAGGTGGCCAGTAGGGAGCTCATGTCCAGGAACAAGAGCAAGGTAGACATGGCATCCTTGGCAAAGTTCAAGAAACCTATCTATCATATATTTGTAAGTTTTAATATTGAAATACAATCAAAATGTCTTTAATTGTATGTAATGTACGTAAAATGTAGTTATATACAATAACAAAAATACTTGCAAAAATTGCTGATTTTTCATAAACTTCAACTTCAAATATAAGTAGCTAGAAGTGGTCAAATCTGGATTTTAAAGCCATATTTCGATTTAGCACATATGTAAAAATGCATCATTTGGTCCCTAGTAGTTTTTTGAATTGATGACTTTACTAAAATTGACACACCCTACTCGTACATCATCCAAACGAAAATATTCCACAAAATCATTTCAGTAGCTCTCTGTTTATGTTTATTTAGCTGTATTTGTATGATAAAATAAATTGTTTTTGCTTGCATAAAACTGCATTTTTTTCAAAACCTCTGTGATAGAAAAATTCTGTAAACAGATTCGAACGTAGCGCGAAATATTCATTTAGGATTAGCTATGTTTATGCAGGAACCAGAAAAAAGTTTAGTTTTGTTGATCAGTGTTATTAGTAACTAATAACTAATTATTAGTAATAACTAATAATAGTGTCTGTTCTATACTATACTATTACTACTTCTCCTGTGTGAAAGCTTTACATATCTATAAGTGTAAAAACTTTTCTACTTTCTTCTTGGGCTAGCCTAGAGTGGATCTAGGGTCTTTGTTAGCCTCTCTCTCTCTCTCTCTCTCTCTCTCTCTCTCTCTCTCTCTCTCTCTCTCTCCTCGATTTGTTTGCTCCACTTTATATTTGGCATTTGGGTTAATTTACAGAAATTTTCAATTACCTTTTCACTTAATAAATTTGGATGGAATGTTCAGATAAAACGGATTTTAATGGAAAATAAATAAATGAAATTTATAACGACTTTGATACGAAAGTTCATATACTCGGATATCACACACACACACACACACACACACATATATATATATATATATATATATATATATATATATATATTATGTGTGTGTGTGTGTGTATGTAGAGAGAGAGAGAGAGAGAGAGAGAATTTTTAATTCTTTATTATTTTCAGATGAAAAGTAACTGAAACTGAGTTTTGGTTCCTTCATCATTTCCTTTCCTAAGCGCTTTTTGTTATTAGGATCCATGGTCGACATTTGAGGTTTAAACTATTGCAGGATTTTGGTAAATATTTTGTAATAAATGAAAGAATTTAATCACTAACTTATATTTAAGGACAATTATATTTAAGAGAAACTTTATAGACATATTGAAAGTACTCCAAAGGCTACGAGAATCGCAGTGTCTCCTAACTAAGAGATAGATAAGGAAATGACTCTTCTCTGATAACGAATAATTTGGTCATTATACTGGCAATTAAGGCTCTTCACCCGGATATCGAATTAGGAAGTAAGAAACAAAACACACCCGTCGATGAGAACTTTCTGCTGCTCCCTTTCATCTGTATCCGCTTCAATACTTGCTCTTTTTCCTTCCTTTCCTTCGTGAGAGTTCATGAAAGGATTTATTCGGACAAATTTTCAGCTTGTTTTCTATCGTGTAATTCCTCGTTAGGATTTGTTTCAGTTTACATTCACCATTTTTTATTTACAGCTCCACTTATTAATAATCCTGTTTTATTCGCAGTACAAATTTTATTTTTGGTTGGTTTTATTTAGTCGATGTATTTTTTTAATTGGATGAATAAAGAAAAAAGTTGTTTATTCGTATAGTTTGCATTTGAATTTTTTTCTGCAGAAATTGCATTATTTTGTGTCCATGTACGTTGCACAGAAATGAACAGTTATACAGTGGGTCTCATTTCGTTTTAGTCAAGCGACAGGCGGAATTGAACCCTTGCCGACAGCATTCTTATATATATATATATAGTATATATATATATATTATATATATATATATATATATATATATATAAACAAACAAAACTTTTATTTCAAAAAGAATACAAGTTACCTAAATTTTACAATATTTTTCAATATTTTTCTGCATAATTTAGATATCAGATATGGTATTAATATACAGTATTTACAGTTTTCTAATCTGAATATGTTGTTGGAAGCATGAAGCTTTCTTGGAAAAATTAATGGAATCCAATTTATTTATTACATAAGAGAAGTGAATATGGCAAGTAATAGTAATAACTAATAATAATAGTGATAATCTAAGAATTATAATAATTATCTAATAATAATAATAATAATAATAATAATAATAATTATTATTATTATAAACTAAAGGTAAAAATGTACAAAAGTATCGAAGTTTCATAATTATTTCCCACCATTCTAAGTAAAAACGATTAATTGTATATTTTGTAGGAAAAAAAAGATGCTTAATGGAAAATAAATTAGGGTAAATTATGAAATTAAAAGTACCTTATGAAATTAGCATATTTTAAATAGTTAATTATATAATGAGAACTTAATTATTATGGTAATAATGTCAGGAGTGAACTGATGAAATACTTTGGTGATTTGCGAAAGACATTTAGTGATGAAGCCTGTCTCACATGTATGGAAATTGCAACAAGACCCCTGTACAGAGACAGCAACTGAGTGGGGTTGAAAGAACTGCGAAACCCGTACAGCACACATAACCTCTTACAAGCTGTTTTAGAAAGAGAATATATGCGATCTTTCCAGGAAAGATCGCAAGAATGTTAAGAGAAGGGAAAGAATTGAGTTCGGTATTGTTGACGATAAAAGGATAGTCGTGTGAAAGATTGTGACGAGTCGACAGATAAAGGAACTGAATTTTTGAGGCATTGAAAGCCACAAGGTTTTTTCTGTCGCAGTCAGATTTCAGAAAGATCCGAGGCCAGGTACATCAAAGCCGTCTCACGTGAAGCATGGAGTGACTGTTGAAAGGGACGTTTTGTGAAGCCGGTGAAGAAGTGAAGGGTGGAATCATCTGCATAGGAGTGGATAGGACAGGAAGTGCGACTTAATAGATTAATGATAAACAAAAGGAGAGTGGGTGCCAGGAGAGAGCCCTGAGAAACACTACTATTAATAGCTTTAGAGGAAGAACAGTGGCCATCCACAACCGCAGCTATAGATCGGCCAGAAAGGAAATCAGGGATAAAGGCACAGACAAAGGGATAGAAACCGAAGGAAGGTAGTTTGGAAATTAAAGAGTTGTGTCATACTCTATCAAAAGGTTTTGATATGTCTAGCGCAATAGCAAAGGTTTCACCGAAATCTAGAAATGAGGATGACCAAGAGTCAGAGAGATATGCAAGAAGATCGACGTAGATCGACCCTTGTGGAACCCATACTGACGATCTGAAAAATGAGTGTGAATAGATAGGTGTTTAAGAATCTTCCTATTAAAGATAGACTCAAAACCTTTAGAAAGGCTAGAAATCAAAGCAATTCGACGATAGCTGGAAGGTTGAGATGGTCACTCTTCTTTGGGACAGGCTGAGTGAGAGCAAACTTCCCGCAGGAAGGAAAAGCACCAGATGAAAAACAAAGACAAAAGAGTTTGTCTAGGCAGGATGCCAGCACAGAAGCACAGTTCTTGAAAACAACAGGAGGGACCCCATCAGGACCGTACACCGTACAGGACCGTACACCATCTTTAGAAGAGATTCTAATTTTAGACATAATTAAGTCAGAGGAAGGAGAAAGAGGAGGAACAGCACCATTCCGTCAGAACGGAAAAGAGGAGAGGAAGAAGACGTGAGAAAAAGTGAGAAGAATTAGCAGTTGATAGATTTTCATATTTTTGTCTGATGAAGGAATTTTTGGCGAGATGAAGGAAATTTTTTCTTGATTCCGAGCAGAAATACTGTATAAGCTGAGTGAGATGGCGACGGTACCTTCTGAAAGCCTCCTCTCTATTGTGGATAGCATTAGACAAGCAAAATTAAACTAAGGTTAATAGTAGTGTGGGCGCGTTTGGGGAGACAGACGGATCAATTTGAAAATTCCCCCCTCACCGTCCTTCATGACGGTCCCCCACCGTCCTTCATGACGGTACCTCCTTTATAAAGTGCCTTTCATGGTCTTTCAAGAGGGAAAAAAATAAATTTTAAAAATTCAAAAAAAAAATTCATCCTCGCCTTCCTCAAAATAAAAAATAAATCATCCTCACCTTCTCCTTAAAAAAAAAATTCATCCTCGCCTTCCTCCTTAAAAAAAAGAAGATTCATCCTCACGTTCCTCTTTGAAAAAAAAAAGAAAAAATCATCCTCGCCTTCCTCCTTCTCCTTGGGGGAAAAAAAAAATTTCATCGTCTTTGGAAAAAAAAAAGATTCATCCTCGCCTTTCTCCTTGGAAAAAAAAAGAAAAAAAAGTTCATCGCCATCTTTCATGAGAAAAATCCTCCTGTCCTGTAAGGTTCTTTCAAGATCTTTCATGAGACAAAATCAAACAAACAAACACAGACAAAAGCAGACAAAGACAGAGTTTGACACTCGATTTTGAGCTTATACTCTCAAACATTAGAAATGAAAACTTAAAATAAATATCTGAAAAAAGGTTTAATAGGCCTAACGAGAGTATCTACTGACCTCAAAGCATATTATTATATCCTAATATGACATTACCTAATCATTTGTAATTCCGTTTTCACATGTTAACAAATTGCGAACATCAAAAAATAGAAACTCAGACTAAACATATTTTAAGTCAAACACAATTTCTTTGTTTAATATTTGTATTATATAAAGTTAAATAAAAAAATTAAATAAAATTAAAATTAAACATTTTATTTTCAATTGTAGGGGTAACTTTTGCTTATCCTAATTAAATTTAATTTATTCTACATTAATATGAAATGAGGCGAAAGGATATGAATTGAAAAGGGTTTTGGCAAACTATAGCCCATATGATAAAAATTAAGATACATTATGTAGTTTAGCCGACGTAACTATTATTATTTATCATCAATTACCATCTTAAACATTATTATATATATATATATATATATAAATAATATATTATATATATATATATATATATATATATATAGGGTGTTTCAGGAGGAAAGGTCAATACTTCGGGAGGTGATAGTATCGGTCATTGTGAGAAAAAAGTTAATGTGAACATGTGTCTAATTCTGAATGGTTACGGAGATAGAGCTGTTTGAATCTGGTGCGCGCACAGCTCTTCCTTCCACCGCGGTGGTCCCATTCAATGAAAACATGATATATGAGCTAGGCTTTTTAGGTTACTACTTCCACTTATGTTAGTTTTTCATAGATGTTGATCGCGATGACATGTGAAGGGTGCGAATATTATTTTGAGGATTTAATATACGAAGTGCATTCTAATGACTCCCGAGCAATAGAAATATTTACGGTAATTATGTATTAAATGAATGCCCGGTTAGGTTAATTGAATGCCCGGTTAGGTCAACTGAATGCCTGGTTAGGTTAATTGAATGCCCAGTTAGGTCAACTGAATGCCTGGTTAGGTCAACTGAATGCCTGGTTAGGTCAACTGAATGCCTGGTTAGGTTAATTGAATGCCCGGTTAGGTCAACTGTACGCCCTTGATGATTGGTTAGGTTAAGTCGTGATATTTTCGTTAGTTTAAACGAAAATGACGAGAGCAAACTTTTTTGGTTAATACCAAATACATTTTTCTAGTAATATTTGATGTGTTTTGCTTAGATTTTGACCTTCATTTCCCTTGAAAATGAGCCAAACTTCAAAGTACTATAACTTTGTTGAATCTCATTTCCGAGGGAAATGGAAGTCAGATTTGAACGAATCACATCAAATACTACTAGAAAAATGTATTTTGGTGTGTAAAATGACTGAACGTGTCTATATACATAATTACCAAGACTGCTTCTGAAACCCATGCCATACGGAACACAGCATTTGGTAATGACGCCTTAAGTCGGACAACCATTTTTGAGTGGCACAAGCGCTTTAAGTAAGGTCAAACGTCGACGGAAGACGATGCAAGGGTGGGACGACCTTCCACTTCAAGAACTGATGACTGTAAGTAAGTGTGGTATCATCGGCTTATTGTACACAATTTAATGAGGTTGAAAGATGAAATTCGTTGGTGTGAATTACACTCTAAAATTTAAATGAAACTCGGAAATTTGGTAATATATATGAAACGTCTACTCGACATTTTATTTTGATCTTAGCTTTCTCAAATGAATAATAGCTATTTTGAAATGTTTACTAGATATTTCAACTATCTGAAAACGGTACTTAAATGTTTCACATATATAAAGACGTAGATATTAAATCTTTTATTTGTATAATAAGTTAGTTTTCTCTTCTTTACGCCTAGACGCATGCGCATTAGGGTTAAAAATATTTTGAAATTCTGACGCAATTTATTATGTGTTTGTATTTATAAGCTAACTTGAAAAGAGGAGAAAACATTATATTTGTGCATTTATTAAGTTGCTCCATGTAAGCTGAGGTCTTGTGTCTTTCATACATTTATTAATTTTATTTATTTGGCTAGGCCTTGGTTAGTAAGGCCTTTCAAGATTATAAAAACAGCCTCTGAACCTAAACCTAGCCTTAGACCTAAGTCTTTCTTGATATACAGGGTGTACATAAAGTCAGGATCTATTTTTGTGAAATAATTATTTTTTTCTATTTTTCTTTTCAGAAGCCCTTAGAATGAATACAGAAGAGCGTGTGGCAATAGTAATTTGGCGAATCGAGGGAAAGAAATACAATGACATCAGAGAGAAGTTTAGAAGGAGATTTCATAAGCCGGGGCCAATAGACAAGACAATACGAAAATTGGTGAACAAATTTAAACGAACGGGATCTGTAAATGATGAAGCAAGATCAGGACGACCGTGTATGTCAGATCTTACCGTGAATGCAGTACTCGGAATTATCACTGAGGAGCCACGTACGTCCGTTCGTGCTGCATCACACAGACTCGGCCTCCCGACGTCATCTGTGCACAAAATTCTGGAAGTTAATTTGCAGAAGAAAAGCTATCATTTGCAGGTTTTACATGATTTAGATGAGGAAGATTTCCTTCGACGAAGTGCTGTGTGTGCTGATCTCGTAGAACAAATCTGGAGTGATAATTTAATGGACAACATTCTCTTTAGTGATGAAGCCACTTTCCATACGTGTGGAAAAGTAAATCGCCATAACTGTCGAATTTGGGCAGATGAAAGACCGAATGATTTCGTCCAAAATTGGGAAAGAGACTCGCCTAAAGTTAATGTCTGGATGGGTTTAACAAAATCTAAGGTTTATGGTCCTTTTTTCTTTGCTGAAGCTACAGTTACGGGGCTTATTTATCTGGACATGTTGCAGCAATTCCTTGAACCTCAGCTGATTGGGGATAGGATTGTTAGTACCGTCGTCTATCAACATGATGGTGCTCCTTGTCACTATGCCAAAATTGTTCAGGATTATCTAAATGGACGTTTTCCAAATCGCTGGATCGGACGCGGAAGCAACAGACCTTGGCCAGCGAGATCACCAGATTTAACCCCTTTAGATTTCTTTGCATAGGGCTTTATCAAATCGCACGTCTATCAGACGAAGATTACGAGTCTTGAAAACTTACGTACACGTATACGAACTGCTGCAGATAACATAACCCCGCAAATGCTCCAGAATGTGTTTAGAAATGCTGCGGAACGATTTGAGCTGTGCAGGGATACTGATGGGCGTCACGTCGAATCCTACTCTTAATTATTTAATAAATGTTACCACTTTATCATTTTATGATTGAATTCCATATAATTTCCAAGTGCTTCACAAAAATAGATCCTGACTTTATGTACACCCTGTACAGTAGATCCACCCTAGGTTCAGTGTCTAAGTTAAACAGCCATTATTTGAGAAAAGACACATCTAAGTTAGAAGGGTTCAGGCCAGATCAACGGAAATGAATGCAGAACTGAAGAACAAAATATTGAAGGGAAAATTAGCTGGACTAGATGTGTATTCACTTGAAAAGCGTTGACTTACTGTATATAACTAATTCAAGTATTTAAAAATGACAAATACTTTGATAATGTAAATTAAAGGAAGTTATTTGATAGTGATAGAGAGTCAGTTCTAAGAAGAAATAGATATAAATTGAAAGTCATAAGTTTTTAAGAGTAATGCTCTGAAGCAATTCTTTTCATATAAACTTAAACTTACACTTAAACTTAAACTCTTTAAACTTTCATGCATTAGACATTTCATTGTCAGACAATTCATTAGACATTTTGGACCTTTTAAACTATTTCCCCCTCCCCAGCTTCAGAGAGGGGGGACATACAGGGGTTGGACAAAATAATATGAACACCTTGATAAATGGCGGTTTTTATTCTTAATATGGAGTTGGTCCTCCTTTAGCGGCAATAACAGCTGCAATGCGTCGGGGAATTGATTCATACAGCTTTTGGACAGTGGCTACAGGAATCCTGAGCCATTCTTCGAGCAAACCCTGCTCCAGTTCCTCCAAAGACGCCGGCGGTGGGAATCGGCTTCTGACCTGCTGCTCCAACTGACACCACAGATGCTCGATAATGTTAAGATCCGGGGATTGTGGAGGCCAATCCAAGCGTTCTACTTCACTAACATGCTCTTCAAACCAGTTTTTAACGACCCCAGCGGTGTGGATTGGTGCATTATCATCCTGGAAGATGGCGCCGCCATTGGGAAACAGCGTTTGGACCATGGGATGGACCTGGTCAGCCAATATTGACAGATAGACCTGGGCGTTAACCCTACCATGCAGTACTACAGCTGGGCCAAGAGTATTCCACGATATTGCTGCCCAAACCATCACAGATCCGCCTCCATGCTTAACGGTTGGGGTCAGGCAGTCGGGGTCATAAGCATCTTTAGGCTGTCTCCAGACGTAAACTCGACCGGAACATGGAAATAGCGTAAAGGAGGATTCGTCGGAGCAGACTACATTCTTCCACGGTCCATTGACCAATTCTTATGGTCATTACACCATTTTCTGCGCCGCTCAATGTTGATGTGCGAAAGGAAGGGTTTGGCAATTGCAGCCCTCCCATGGTATCCAGCTCCATGGAGCTCGCGACGTACAGTTCTGGTCGATACTGGGCTTGCAAGATGCTGGTTAAGCTCTGCAGTCACTTTTGGAGCTGTGGTCTTATGGTTCTTTGTCACAATGCGCTTTAGCACCCGGCGGTCTCGATCACACAGCTTCTTCTTGCGTCCACTATTGCATTTGTCGGTGCTTGTCTTTCCATGGTTTTGGTATGCAGACATGACCATAGAGACAGTTCCTCTGGATACATTGAACATCTGAGCGGTTTTCGTCACCGATGCACCAGCCATCCGCGCTCCGACAATTTGCCCTCTTTGGAAGTCTGACAGGTCTTTCATAACTGCTAATTCATAATTCACTCAGATCTGTAAAAACAACGTGAGGGTTATAACATGACGTATACACTCTCTGTTACGCATTTAAATAGGTTTGCCAGTCATTTGACCGTTTACTTTGTGTCTGAGCAGTCCGTAAAGATAATCGGTGAAATCGGCGGGTGTTCATATTATTTTGTCTAACCCCTGTAGTTTGAAAGGTCAATATTCGGAGGGAGATAATTTAACAGGTTTTACTTATCTTATTTACATAATAGAATTTTTAAGATATGTATATAAGATACATTTCTTGAAAATTCTATATTCTATCATA
Organism: Bathynomus jamesi; assembly: GCA_023014485.1. NCBI lineage: Eukaryota > Metazoa > Arthropoda > Malacostraca > Isopoda > Cirolanidae > Bathynomus > Bathynomus jamesi. The sequence continues at coordinate 87,813 of JAJOZX010003046.1, forward strand.
TTTTCGGTTTATAGAGAACCATTATTTACATAGGATAAAATTTGAATGCCCGGTTAGGTCAACTGCACACCCTTGACGATTGGTTAGGTTTAGTCGTGATATTTCCGTTAGTTTTAACGAAAATATCACGACTAAACCTAACTAATCGTCAAGGGCGTACAGTTGACCTAACCAAGCATTCAATGAACCTAACCGGGTATTCAGTTGACCTAACCGGGCATTCAATTAACCTAACCGGCCATTCAGTTATTTTTGCTACCCTTCGTGCGAGTAACAAAAATATCCCACGTTTTAACGAAAATATCACGACTTAACCTAACCAATCGTCAAGAGCGTACGGTTGACCTAACCGGGCATTCAATAATTTTACCGTAGGTTTCGATATATATATATATATATGCCCGGTTAGGTTAATTAAATGCCCAGTTAGGTTAACTGAATGCCCGGTTAGGTTAATTGAATGCCCGGTTAGGCCAACTGAATACCCGATTAACCAATCGTCAAGGACGTACAGGTGACCTAACCGGGCATTCAAATTTTATTCTATGTAAATAATGGTTCTCTATTTATTATATGTTTGCAATAAATACTAAATTTTTTGTTATTGTTTTCTTATCTTATTTTGGTTAATTTGCAGAGTTTAAACTTTGGGAGGGATAAGACTTACGGTTGCCAGATTTTGTCCCGCAGAATGCGGGAAAATTTTTTCTGAGGTTTTTTAAGACCAATTTTTTTTCGAATTGAAACTAGATTTCATCAACGGTTACAACAAACAAACCTAGAACATTTTTATTAAAACAATACTTAATAATACTTGATTTTTGGATCAAATGCGGGACGTCTGGCAACCCTACAGTAGATCATATAGTTGAAAAGATCAACATTGGGGTGATGATTGTTGAAAAGAGTATATTTGGGGTGGGGGGGAAATAGTTTAAAAGATCCGACATTTCATTATACACTTCATATTAGTCTTTTTATTTGTTTAAAAAATTGGGACAATTTAAACATTTCGAGTAACTTACCGAAATGTCTAATAAAATGTTTAACTAATGTGAAATGTCTAATACAGTAGAAATTTCGGATCACCTGAAGATCAGGGCCCCCATGTGTTCTTGTTTTTTGCTTTACAGTACCAAATATAATAATAAATTTAATTGAATGCCCGGTTAGGTCAACTGTACGCCCTTGACGATTGGTTAGGTTAAGTCGTGATATTTTCTTTAGTTTTAACGAAGATATTTGGCAATTGAGGTTCGAGACTGATTTTCAGGTGATCCGAAATTTCAAAATTCAAAAATTTGAGACAATGAAACGTCTAATTCTATTTAGAGTGTAGAAATAGTAATGTCCTACGAAGAGATCCTTGTAGGACCACATTAATTAGCATCGCCTTATCGGATAAATTGTATTTTAATCTGATGTAAGAGACAGAGACGTCAACCTTAAAGTATGAAAATCCGTGAGATTTCTCAGTGTGCCTCATTTTGATAACTGGAAACATATCCCACATAAGGGAGTTTGAGACATTCTCCCCGATTTTATTTTTATTATTATTATTATTATTATTAATAATGAGAGCGTGAGACCGTGAGATAGACTTAAAATCCGTGAGACTCACAGAAAATCCGTGAGAGTTGACATGTCTGGTAATTGGGGGGCCGCAGGCCCCCCAATTACTGGGGAGTCAATAGTTTTTGGTCAATAAAACTACAGAAAATAACACAACCATGAAAATCTTTAGCTTCACAAATCTTGATACAATGGGTTGGAATGTGAAGCTTAAAATTTTCATTGCTGCGTTCTTTTCTATAGTTTTATTGATCAAATAATTGAAAAGAACGCGGCAGTGAAAATCTTAACATGCTAGAGTAAAAGTTGAAAGAAAGCAAAGCGCATTTATTTCTATGTTCAGAATCGCTTAATAGTAAATACACAAGCGGTAGCTCGCTATCGCTCGCGACCGTTGTACAACTTGGCCCTCCGGGCAGGTAGCCCTCCGAGCGGGTAGCACTGTGATCCAGCTACAAAATTTTAAAAAACGCCATTATCCCCATTACCCCCACCCCTCTCTCCCATTACCCCCCACCCCTACTCCTCCATTACCCCTACACACAAAACTAAAAAACGCCATTACCCCCACCCCTCTTCCATTACCCCCACCCCCACTCCCCCAATTACCCCACCCCCCTCCCCCACTACTCCCAGGCGGGTAGCACTGTGACATATACTGCTACCCGCCCTCCAGGTAGGTAGCAGTATATGTCACAGTATGTGTGAGCTTAAGATTTTCACGGCTGCGTTCTTTTCTGTAGTTTTATCGCGGTGCTGGGGCGTTCGGACCCAATAATTGTGACCTAGGACCGGGAAACATCACAGAGCACATCGGAAGCTCATGGGCTATCAGTTGGTGGTGGTTGCAGAATTTTCCGATGTGCCGTTTAGGCTGTGCACGGTTCGGAAGAAAGCGGACAGACACACGCATAGACACAGACACACATTTCAGCTCAATAGTATATAGGATGGTGTCTACAGACAGACGAGTAGTATGGGCGAAAAATGGGAGAGTGCAAGAATGTTGCAATGCAGTGTTGATCAATGTTGCAAAAGGTTATGCAACAAAGGGGAGGAGAATGTTGGAAGGGGGTTATGTAATGAGGGGAGGGGCTTATGCGGCAAATCAATGCTGCAAAGGGGGGGAAGGGGGAGGGGTTATGCAACAAGTTAATGCTGCAAAGGGGAGGGAGGTTTGGGGGGGAGAAGGGAGGATGACCTTCCCCCAAAGGAGTAACCTTAACCTAAGAGAGGGAGAGAAAGGAGAAGGAGGAGGGTCTTTGGGGAAGAAGGTGGGATGTCCTCACCCCCTCCCAAAGGGAAACCTAACCTAAGCCTTAACCTAAGAAGGAGAGAGGGGTGTTCGCCTGGCTCCAGCCAGACGCATAATGAGAGTTCATCTGAGGGCCCGCTGTCATATAAGGTGTAAATCAGCCAGTTGGCTTAATCCGCCAGTTGGCTTAGAAGGCTTCTTAGAAGGCGTAAGTGGCTTGTTCAGGTGTACATTATTAGGGTTGAATTGTCAGATTGCGCTATTTATTTAATTAAAGCATATATTCTTCACAGTTGGTTTAGAAATCCGTCAGTCGGTTTAGAAGGTTTAATCTGGCTTAGAAAGCGTAAATGGTTTGTTCAGGTGTACATTATTAGGGTTGAGGTGCCAGATAGCGCTATTTATTAAATTAATGCATATACTCTTGACAGTTAGAAATCCGTTAGTCGGTTTAGATAGCGTAACCATCCATTTGGTAAACATGTAATTAAATAATAATATCATTTATATATACAACCAAAAGAATTAAATAAAACGTCATTACATCATTCTGTTTATTTAGACGAATCATTGGAATCAATTTCATGAAATATATAGAAAATAAATATACAATCCTATACAAACGATGGAATATATATATGATCAAAAAATAAAATAAAAATAATAATAGTATAAGAAATACGAACGAGGAATATATATATATAATAAAAAATAAAAAAATAATATAAGAAATACAAAACGATGGAGTATAACCATCAAAATAATAGTACAGGAGAAATATATATATATATATACACAATTCTAATAAATAATTAAATATATTGAAAAAAAATATACAACAAAATACTTTATATTCTACTGTGTTTAACTAAAACACTAAACTCGCACATAATCGAGTCTATAGTCACATCATTATTGCTTTGCACTACGCAGTAAATACGATTTAACATTATTTTACCGCTCAAATTATAGGGATACCTATACTCTATGTCTATGTAAATGGCCTTCATATCGTTCAATACTATTTTTGTGTCCACTTTACATTCGGTTGGCAAGTTATCTTTAAACACGGCTAGAATACATTCAAAAGAACGTACAAAGAGGTCATCGTTAGCCAAAACATCATTATTAAATACAAGTTTATAAACATTCCTTTCCAATCGATGGTTTATTCTTACAGCCCCGATCTTTTCAATAATGAACTCTTCTTCACACTGCATAACGGCAGTTGAAATAATCTTCTAAGTCGTTACGACAGCTGCTCATTATATAAAGAAATAGTTCTTCAGGGTGAATGGTGTAGGTGAGCTCAGCCTTGTACCGCTCAAGTCCTTTGTACCAAAGTTCATGATATTTCAAAGAGTCTAAACCTTTTAAATAAGCATCCAGCTCTAGACCATTCTCGCCTTATTCAGTCCTACACTCGGTAAACCCGTCGAGCAGAGCGGTGTATGCGTATTCAAGAACCGTATCAAAATAAAGCATATCCGTAATACACGCGTCTAATATAGGCTTCAGCTTGCGGAAACCTACGATTTCAAACATTCTGTCGAGGATAAAACGGTTTCGCGTAGGGACAAGAATGTTATTATCAGAAGCAGTCTTCCACATCAGTCGTATATCAATGCATGGCTGATCGTTATTTATACACAACGTAAAAAAATGGCGTATGAGGGGTATCACTAATCTGCTCTCTTCTTGTTCCTACACCTGCAGGAATTTTATAACAATCCTCACTCCACTTCTCAACTACCACGAAGATTTTATTCATCTCCTCAACACTTAAATAAACAACATTCCGTTTGTTTGTTTGTCTCTAAGTCGTTTTCAGTACATAGTTAATGGCATCGGTTTCACGCCTGAACACGCGCAACGACTTCGTCACGGACACTTCGTAAACGGCATTGAGAATGCTTCTCAAAGGATGTTCCATCGCATTCGAGGAGCGCACGTCCAGTCGGTTCAAGCTCTGAGATGACTATGAGCAACAGGCGAGCGGATCGGCTCGATGGGAGGAGTGAGTCACACCATAAGCTGATGAAACGTGTACGGCTTTGTTCCAAGGTGAATACTTGTACCCCATTATACTGGGTAGGTGTTTTGAGAAATTTTCCGATACATGAAGCAATACCGGTTTTAATGTTTTATCACTCCCACTCCCCAGAATACGCACCAGACATTTTTGCTTAGTGGGATTTTCATAAATTAAACACATTTTATTCACACTCTGGCGCACTATTTGAGAGAAACATATAACCATATTTTTCCTTTTTGCTTAGCATGCGATACACATCTCTAAATTCTGTTAAATACTCACGCAGACCTTTAGCCACAACCTCACTACAAACCTAGTCATGATATATATTAATGTTTTGGTAAAAATTCTTAAGATTCTCCATGATGACAAGATTTACATTCGCAGTCGCAGGGTACGAGTACTCGGTATGATGCAATATGACATAATATCGCTTGTCGCACCACTCATCAACAAGACTCACTAACCATAACCGTTGCTTCTCTTCTGCACGTGTTCTTTCTTCTACTTCACGGTATATGTAAGTTTTTATAAAGTTTAGTCCTATAACATAGTTCAATACATCACTTGTACCACGAAATCCTGCAATGTTCTCGCCAAAATAGCCGTAGAGTATTTGTACCTCTTGTTCCTTCGCACGATTCAATGTAGCCTTAAAAGTATCAAAGGATGGTGGAATAGGGAGCCATTCAGTAACCTTATCTTCACACTTTGCGGAATACCACTTCATAAACGTCGAACACGCAATATTAAAGGTAGCCATTACTATTTTTCGTCTACGTTGGAAAATACACGTCTGAGACGCAGGGCTTGCCGCAGTTAACTGAGCACGCAGGGAAGATATGCCCAGGTAGTACCAGGAGTCACGTGACCGATCATATAGTTGGGCGGAGCTTAGAACTTTCGCCTGTACACACGCACACACACACACACACACAAAGGAGAAAGTGAAACGCTAATTGAAACACGATTTATTTAGTAAACCAAATATTAAAGGTGTGGGTATATATATATTTACAAATAAGTGTAATAAATAAACATATCGTTAACAATAGACATATCAAAGATTGTGGTATCCAAAGGGTACGATATCATAGGCACCACGCACTCGGTAACGTTTCCTATAGGTGTTACGGCACACCTTCGTACCCCTAAGTTCCTTCACTCCCCCCTAGCTTCTGCGCCCGAAAATTGTGGGTCCCTACAGTTAGTTGGAAGGTCTGGTCGCCTTCGTCATCATCCAAGCACACTAGATCGTTCAACGAATCAAAGTTAACGACCCGCCGATTCACCTGTTTGAGCGTGATACCCTAAGCCTTCACAATATATTTCATATCCTTCCCCACCCTCACCCGTACCCCATACGTTTTTGGCCCTGTTGGGACAAAAGAGTCGGCGTATGCGATGTCTTCATACTCATCCTTGATCTCATCAGTCAACTCTCCGAGGAATTCACCAATAGGAAGCATGTATTCACCCTCCCTCGCTGTGAATATCACACTATCTGTATCGGCGTACAAAACCCTACGCCCAAGAGAATGCAATAGGCCCCAAAGTTTATTTATTATGTAAGTATTACCTACATTCACGATCTCCATGACCTTTTTATCGGGAGCGTTGGCATAATCCCAGACTTCACTATAACTTTGTGCCAAATGAATGTTCCCTTTGCCAGTATTCTGTGCAAATTTTCCCCAAAGACTGTTTAGACACAACTATGCACTAAAGCACTTGCCTGGGTTCTTTACAATTTGGGAACGGTCAAGCTGTATACTTTCACGGTCACGGTAACGTTGAATATAGGCCGATTTTTCATCTTCGGTATCACCTCCTCACGGATACCCTGATGCTTCTACCTTATCCTTCAAAAAAGCGTTTATAAAGAGTGATCCAGAGAAATGGGACCCAAAAGAAACCCCTGTAGCTCTTAAAGTATAAGTCCTTTTATAAAATCATACGCATCATTCGAAAGAGGATAGTTACAAGTTTGTACAGGATTGTATAGGTTTTGACAATACAAGACAAGATAAGATACAAAACAAAATAAAAGTGTTAGTTAAAACTAACCCTTCAAGATGACTGCATGGACTGTGGAACAGCTGCGTTTCATAACTGAGCAATATTATGATCATGGAAGAAGTGTAGTTTCAGCTCAAAGATCTTTCAAGACAAATTTTCAGATGTCAAAATCACCTTCTAAGAAAGTAATCCGTCGGTGTGTCAGAAATTTTTCCCTAACTGGCAGCATTGGAAAAAGAAAACCAACTGGAAGAGTGCGCACAGCAAGGATAGACGAGATCATTAATAGAACTCATGAAATTGTACAGGATAATCCTAACATAAGCATCAGACGTGCTTCTCAGCTGTTAGGAGTTGGATATGGAACAACACACCGTATATTCAAGCAAAATTTAATGCTCTTTCCATATAAAATTCAAACAGTGCAACAACTAAACGATGGAGATTTCGCACGAAGACGACAATTCTGTCAATGGATCCAACAGAAGGTAAATGACACCACCAATTTTCTAGCAACTTTGATTATGTCAGACGAAGCCCATTTTCACTTGAATGGAACTGTAAACAAACAAAATTGTCGTTTCTGGGCAACAGAAAATCCATTGAATATTACCGAAGTCCCGTTGCATAGTCAGCGTGTAACTGTTTGGTGTGGTCTTACTACATCTCAGATCATAGGGCCGTACTTTTTCGAGGATTCCACCGGAAACACGGTCACTGTAAATGGTGATCGCTACGAAAAAATGTTGACCGATTTCCTTATTCCTAAATTAAGAGATCTTTGTCTAGAAAACCACTGGTTCCAACAAGACGGAGCTACCTGCCATACCACGAGGAACTGCATGGCAGTTTTGCGTCAAACGTTTCCAGGCGAGTTAATCTCAAGATTTGGAGACGTTGAATAGCCCGCAAGGTCTCCGGATTTTTCTCCCTTAGATTATTATCTCTGGGGATATTTAAAGAGTAGGGTCTACAGAAATAACCCAACGACCTTGCAAGAATTGAAGGCCGCCATCACAAATGAGATACAGGCCATACCACCGCACACTTGCAAAAGTTATGCAGAACTTACAAGCGAGAACACTGGAATGCTTGGCAACTAATGGAGCACATTTGAAAGGAGTCATTTTTAAAAAATAAATATTTCATAATAAACTTGTAACTCTACTCTTTCGAATGATATATAGTTTTTATGAAAGGAATTAAATATTAAGAATATTTGGCTTTTTTTTATGGGTCCCATTTATCTGGATCACCTAGTATATGGTATGAAAAGGTTGGGTAGCTTCTGAAACCTCCACACCTCATGTACCTTCAATATTCTGTAGCCATGGCGAACAGCTAGATCCAGCTCTGGGCTGGTATATACATCTCTGATCTTACGCTGGTTGGTTGTATGATTACATTCCCCAGTGTTCTCCTCTGCGCACTTCACGCACATGGGAAACATGAGCTTGTGCTCTATAACGACGGGTAAGATCGGCATCCATAAATCGCGTGGGGGGAGCACATCTACGAAAGAAAGGCCGAAATAGTACCCGTTCGAATTTCTTGAGAACACCTGGGGAAATTAAGTTCACCAAAACAAATAGAAATTGAGAAAAATTTACTGCACGCCACAGTAAAATACCCAATTAACAGAGTACAGATCAATCTATACACGGTGCCAGCAGGATTGGCATCGAAACAGATAGAAAACATCGCCATGGGAAATCTACCTAACAGGATATTAATTGGAATGCAGGAACACAATTCGATGAATGGAAAATATGAAAAGAATGCCTTTGATTCGAGAATTTCAGCCTTAAAAATATAACTCGATACGTTAATGGCGTTGCGGTGGGAGGAACATTGGATACAGACTACTCATCAGACGCTGTTCTCTCGCTTTGCGCGAGAGCATACAGTAATCTGGTCCATATTGCAGGTGATTGTGATGAGCTCGGGATTGGGGTAACGCAGAAAGAATTCATCGATCAATTTAACCTTTATCTGTTTGATACCACACCTGACTTATCTGCTAGTGTAAATACACACTTAAGTCCACAACAGAATGGAAACCTCTCAGTCAGATTGGAATTCGCCTATTAGGGTACTAGTATACCTCGAGTCACAAGCCCTAATAGAAGTAAACGGATTTAGGGTCGTTCTCACTGACTTTTAAAATGGACGCCAATACACTTCAGAGCAATGAATGGTGAACAAATCACACGTTCCAAATTTATCGGTGTGTTTGCGAAGAATGAAACATTGAAACTGCAGGCTACGAGAGATTGCGGTATTCTTATTGTGAACCCAGATGTTGTTGGTAGTGAAGGGATTCATTGGTTTGCAATCTATTTTAAAAATAGGGACCGCATGTACTATTTTGATTCACTCGGCACTCAATCCTGAAGTGACCCTGTTATTGTAAAATTTCTCGATCAGATGCATATCCCCAAAATTGTATGGAATCCCTTTCGTTTACAAGGACATTTTAATAATACTTGTGGGATGTACTGCCTTTCATTTCTCATGCATATGTCACGTGGTAAAGATTTTACAAATTTTTTGAAATTATTCGACCCATGTCACACTCAACGAAACGACAAAATGGTATGCAGACAGATAAAAAGCCGTTTTCCGATTGTGAGTACTCGCTGTATAATATGATGTTTTGTTCGTGTATATATTTGTAACGTTTGTTTATATATTCTGTAGTTTGAGATGGTTATTGTACTAAAAACATGATTTCTTTCATTTAATAAATTGATGAAAATACATTGTGTCTTCTTCCCCGAAAAAAAAAAACGAAACAAGAAAAATACTTACATTATTTCGTTAACGATGTGACAATCGCTGGGTTGACTGCACGGTAAAACTTCTCTCTCCGTATTCAGGTCCACTACGTGTCAAATCCTCATCGGACCTTTAAAGAGAAAGAATAATTAATTAGTTCATACTGAATCTTTTTTAATAAAAACCCAATTGCTTAAAACATATGCAAAGTATACATATAGTAAGAGTATTACAATGTGAAGATATCTTCGAACCTTTCAGAGAAGTTCCTTTAAGAGAAAATGCCGAATAACATTTATTATGGAAATTATAAAATTATTTAAAACTTGCAAAGGATTGCTATAAAAAATTCAACGAATCAAAACAGGACTTTAGCATAATATTAATTGCAAACTAATCTATAATTGCGGATACCTACTATTTAAATGAAGCATTTTAAATGTGCTGAGTTGATTTACTACAACCCTCCATATATATATCATGAAATAATCCAGAAGAGTGCTCTTTCTCCTAATAACAGGCACACTAAAGAAATACCCATTTCGTGAATAATTGGCTAAAAAAATAAAATTACAGGCACATAATTACTTACATTTCTACGGCAGTCCCTTGCGTCGGATCGTAAGGAGCGTCATTGCAAATATCATCAACGGTTTGCGTTGGAAATAATCAATCCCGGTCGGCTGCGTTAAAAAGATTAATTGTAGACACCGCTGCAATGTCTCCAGCTTGATATAAATCCGGTAAACTATAAAGTTCTTGATTCATGACGGAGGGAATGTTTATTCACTGGTGAAAACGACTGTTGTAAGTTCCAGCTGAAAATATTTCCTTTTCTATACATGATCTCCAAGTACCACCCCCAAAAGACTAATAGGCGGTTCGTAAGTTTGATGATTGGTTGTCAATGTAACTGGGCGGTGTTATGTTAAATTTTGTGTACCAATCGTAACACCGATATAACGGGTCCACCCTTTGGACGTCCTGATTGGTCGACTAATGGTGTCTATCTTCTTTCCGTATATTTAATGCTCACATCTCAAGGTGTATTGCCACTTGCAATCTCTACCACGATGGTTTCAAATATTTGCAATATTATTTGCGCCCATACTATTCTCTGTTTTCCCATTTTAGAACCCACCCCTTCATGTAATATCCCTCACCCCTTTGCAACATTGATCAACGTTTGCCACTTGCAATCTCTATCACGACAACATTATTATACATTATTATTATTTGCGGTCATACTATTCGATCCTCAACTTTGATTCAACTATTCGGCTTGACTTTCTACTTGCCAATTCTCGCGTAGGAGTGTGATTAAATTGTGTTTAGTTCGTGAAACTGAATGCCTGATTGGGCTTGTAGATAATTGGGCACCAAAGGTATCCTAGTGGTTAAGACGCTGGGGTGCTGATCGGAGATTCAGAGATCGAGTCCAGGTGGTGACATTGTAATTTCTTGGTACATACAATCCCCGATGAGCCGGGTGTACCTATGTGAAGTGAAGAGTAAAAGAAGCCAACTCACTACTTCATCAGATCAACTCGAGAAGAGGGGCGATAAGCTTAATCTTCGTGAAATGAGGAATCATCGCACGTAATAATAATAATAATAATAATAAACCTTTCCATTTTTTCATTTTCATTCATTCATTTCATTTCATTTCAGTAACAGAGACAATGTAAAGTTTTAACACAACTATGAAGAAGATACCACACAAATTACACCCAAAGAAAAATGAAATATAAAATAGATTTATATATAAAATGAATGTCTGGCTGGGCTGGTAGATAAATGAGCACCCTAGGTATCCTAGTGGTTAAGACGTTGTGAGTGTTGATCAGAGGTTGAGAGATCGAGTCCGGGCGATGACATTGTAATTTCAGCCGCCCGTGTTGGAGCGTAGTTCGGATTTAACGTTAAACTGTAGTTCTAAGGCGGGTGACAAGCTTGATCTTTGTCAAAATGAACAATTCGGAGAGAAGGAAAACCGATTTAGCTTATTATTACCACTGTAATTTGCACCACCCTATATATATATATATATATATATATATATATATATATATATATTGTTTCATATGGAAATATGATAAGGAAATTCATTACTTAATCAAAGGCTAATTTGGCCTATAAATAATTTGTTCATGGAAAACAATCACGTGATGCTTATGTATATATATTTAAGTTGTTTTAAGATCATTAGTAATTACAATGACAATAATAATATTTGAACTGAAGTGAGACGAAAACCAGTTTTGAGACGAGATGTGGTTTGACCCACATTCCAATGTGGCCATTTTGCGGTTTTCAAGTAGCCTCAGGCAAGTCACGTGTGAGTTTTTATGCGTATCGAGTTTACCTCGTTATACATTTTTTTCCAGAGATGCTTTCAAAGAAAGGATTGTTGACAAGTTATATATTTAAAATGTTGTATGAATTAAAATTTTTAGTTTTTAAATGATTATTCAGTATGTTTGTAAGATTTTTTCTTTTAAATGTACAAGTTCATTACATCATGAATAAGATACATATATATATATATATATATATATATATCTGTAAAGAACGACGCTTGTGTAGAAGAACGTTCCGCACAAGATGAGGAGGGAGAACGAACAAGTGAAAAATGAGATAACCACCCGGGAATCGAACCCGGGATCTTCCGATTGCCGGTCAGACATGCTATCCACTACACCACGGGCCTCGATTAATCAGAAGTCGTAATTTTCCTACATACGAGCAGAAACCAATGCCCTGAGGGGGCACCTTCGCATGCCGTACATATATATACATTTTAATTGCAAACAACGCACAGTATAATTAATGTAAAGAACGACGCTTGTGTAGAAGAACGTTCCGCACAAGATGAGGAGGGAGAACGAACAAATGAAAAATGTCTGACCGGCAATCGGAAGATCCAGGGTTCGATTCCCGGGTGGTTACCTCATTTTTCATTTGTTCGTTCTCCCTCCTCATCTTGTGCGGAACGTTCTTCTACACAAGCGTCGTTCTTTGCATTAATTATACTGTGTTGTTTGCAGTTAAAAAATATATATATATATATATATATATGCAGCGTATATATGCAGCGTATATATGCAGCGTATAAGAGTAATGATAGATTTACCTAACACACGGGTTAGGTCATTCGGATCACCTGAAGATCAGGCCCCTAACCTTCTTCAGTTAGCTTTATAAGGCTAAGTAACGAAAATATCACGACCTAACCTACGTCAAGGGCGTACAGTTGACTTAACCATTGGTTACGTTTGGTCGCGATATTTTCGTTAGTTAGGTTTATAAAGCTAACTAAAGAAGGCTGGGGACCCTCATCTTCAGGTGATCCGGTCATTCTATTTGTAGATTTGTTGTTGTTGGTTAGCCGATCAGCACACCCTGATCGAGCAAGCCGGCGGCACGCAGGTAACCGATCGCCCTCTCCGGAGTGGACCAGAGGCTCAGCGCACTAGTGATGTTGTGTTGTGTTCTTTGTTGTGCTAGAGCGGTACAGTCTGTCATAATGTGTTCAATTGTTTGTCGTGTGTCCTGGCACAGGTGGCAGGTGTCGTCTGTGGAGTTGGCTAGTCTGTGTTTACATGTCTGTAAGTTGGGGTGATGTCCACATCGGAATCGTGCTAAGGTAACTCGATCCGATCTGCTCAGGCTGGTCTCTGACCTGTCAATTGGTGGCGGCTTCGCACCTAGGACCGCATTCGGACCGAGTCGTGTCAGTGCTTTGTAGGTTAGGTGTGTGTGTGTGTGTTTTCTGTACTGTGTGATGTCTGTGGGGCGTGGAATGGAATGGAGTATTTGGTTATAATGTCTCTCTTGTATTACCTTAATGGTGCGAGGTGTTGGTGCATGATTGTACATGTAGTGGCAAGGGTGTTGTGGGTTAGTTGTCGCTGCTGCCATGAACTGTGTTCCCCTCATTTTCAGTATTTTTGTTTCTGTGTACAGGTGTTCTATTGTTGTTGTTTCAGTACATCCTGTAATGATACGAAGTGCGTTATTTTGTATTGTCTGTAAGGTGTTTATGCGTGTGTTTGAGATAATGGGTGCCCAGCATGGGCTAGCATAGTCCATAACTAAGCGAATATATTGTTTGTATATGAGTGATGTTGTTTCCTGCTGGTGTCCAAAGTTTGTGCCTGTTAGTACCCTAAGCGTGTTAAGTCTTGACGTACATTTGTTTTTAATGTCCTGAATGTGGTTTGCAAAAGATAATGATGTGTTGTATGTGACCCCAAGTATTTTGGTCCTGTGAGTGTGTGGAATGTTGTTGTTGTTTAGTGTAATCTGTGGAGTTATCTGGTGTTCTTTTGTGTTGCTTATTAGCAACGTCATGGTTGATTTTGTGGGCGCTACTTTGAGTTTATTGTGTGTGAGCCATCTTGTATACTGTTTATGTATGTTTGTGGGTTATTTGTAGCGGTGTCGATATTGTTGTGGGTGGATGTTAGAGTGATGTCATCTGCATATGATGATAAGGTAAGCTTGTTATCTATGGGTGTTGGAATGTCATGCACGTATAAGTTGAACAGTGTTGGTGAGAGAACAGAGCCTTGAGGGACCCCGTTCGGAAAAAGCTTGTTTTTGGATGACTTTCCATTAAATGTGACATGAGAGTATCTTCTTGAAAGATAGTTGCTCAGTCACCTTTTGGTGTTAATGTGCATGTTTGTATTGAGTATTTTGTTTATAAGAAAGAAGCATGGGATAGCATCAAATGCTTTACTAATGTCTATTGTTGCTAATAGTACACGTTGAGCTGGTCTTCTAGAGTTGATGCCATCCATGATGTGCTGCGTGAGGATAGTGAGTAATGTCGTGGTTGAGTGGTGAGGTCTGAATCCATGCTGAGTAGGCGATAGTGGTATGTGTGTGTTTGTGATTTGTAATATTAGTCTTTCTGTTACTTTGGAAGGTGTGCATAGTAAAGTAATGGGTCGATAGGAAACTGGTTCTGTTGGATTTGTGTTTGTTTTGAGTAGTGTAATAATTTTACCTTGTTTCCATATGTTAAGAATAATGCAGTGTTGGGACGAATATGTGCTGATGTTTGTGAGAGCTAGTATTCCCTGTGGGCCACAAGTGTCAAAGGTGTATGTTCGATATGTTGTCTCGTCCAGTAGCCTTCGAATTCTTAATGTTTTTGATGATCTTAGTGGTCTGGTCTGTATTGAAGGGTGTAATGGTCGTGTCGAGTGTGTAGGTTTTTCTTGTGTCTGGCTGTTTGTCTGTCTGCGTGTTTCTGGTTGTTGTCTCTGTTTAAGTGACTTATCTTTGCGTAGTGATTAACTAGAATGTTAGCTTGTTGTGTATATTTTGGGATATTATTTTGGCTGCGACAGATAGCCGCGTGTAAGGTGAGAATGCCGCTGATAGAGTGGATAATGCTGTTTATAGTCTTGTATAGCCTGGATGTATCTGTGGACTGGTTTAGTATTGTTATGAATTCCCTAAATGTTTCTGTTTGTTTTTCTTTAAGTTTGTTGTTTATTTCTGTGTTCAGCTGTTGTATCTGCTGTTTTATGGCTTCTGTATGTTGTGTTGTTTTTGTGTTATGTTTGAGGTTGTTATGTTGCCTTATGAGGTGAGCTATTTCTCTAGTGTAATTTGGGTTGTATTTCCTAATGCTGCCCTTGGGTATGTATTTGTTTGCATTATTGATGATCTGATTAAATGTCTTGAGTGTTGTATTGATGTTTATGATGGGTGTGCTGTTTAATGTGGTGAATTGTTCCTCAGTCTGTATTTTGAACTGTTCCCAATCAGCTTTCTTGTAATTTCTGTAAATGTACCTAAGGCCGTTGGGGCAGAGTGAAGAACGTGTTGTAATGATGATGGGCATGTGGTCTGATGACAGTTGTTTTTCTGTTCTCCAGTGTGTTTGTGTTGCTAGTGAGGGGGAACAGAACGTTATGTCTGGGGAGGAGTTTGAGTATACTGCTTGATGTGGTATGTGTGTATGTTCTTCTGTATTGTTAAGAATGAAGAGGCTGTTTAGTTGTGTGGCTATGTTGACGCCTCTGGTGTTGCTTTGGTTGTGCAGGTACCAACTAGTGTCTTTAGCGTTGAAGTTCCCTCCTAAGATGACATTAGTGAGAGAGGCCAGATTGTGTAACTGTGGATTGTAATTGGCTGGCACCTGAGGTGAACTATCTGGTGGGATGTAAATGTTGATGAGTGTGGTGGTGTGTTTTGCGCATGTTTTAATGTTAACTGCCTGTATTTCTATCGTGTTATCTGCTTGGATTGTGTGTATAATGTTTTGGGTGGCATCAGTGTAGCTAATGCTTTTACGTATGTAAGTGATGAGTCCACCACCGTGACCCCAGTACGACCGTGAAGTCAGGGATGGTGGGTGTTTTGTGTGTGCGTTTTAATTTTGTGTCTTGTATAATTGCTATGCGAATCTATTTTTAGATGCTGTCGAAAGTTGTGGAAATCAGGTTTAGTACAAATCGACACTCTCTGTCCTTCCTGTGGTACTTTCGGGCACATATTTTACAGTCTCGTACATAACAGGAATAAATAAATTTTTCGTTTTGGGAGTTTTAGCAATTTGTCAAAGATTTCTTTTTTTTCCGCATTCACAAAGTGAGTTGTTAATAATTATACTTGGTTTGATTTTTATCATTGTACTTCCTATTTCAGATTTCCAAAGTCGGTCACTCGGTTTGAATTTTATAATTCTCTTATTATTTTTCCCAACTCGATGCGCTCCATAACGACAGTTTGAGGAATGATTGTACGGAGTTTTTCTCTAATGGCATCTCTGACGATTTCGGTAGGGTTTATATATATATATATAAATGACAAACAAAATACCTCGTTCAACACACCTGGACCCCTTCTATCAAATGAAGCTTATATATATCTATGATTATTGAAGTAATGTCACAATAATTCATTTTTAATTAGATGAAAGAATCTATTTGGATAAATAATTTCCCTGTCCGATCTTTGGAAACATTTTCTTCTAGGAAACTCCAGAAATGATGAAATTAATCTCGCTAACAGGACCACGTGGTGAAAATTACGGTCAAATTGTTTGTAATTTTCGTTTGTTAGAGAAAAAGAAAAAAGTGATTATTAAAAATAATTTAATACTTAGCATTACTATAAATCAGCTATTTTGTAGCTGCTATAATACAGAGCGCTGAGCACATTATATATTCATGATGCACTCAAATGAAGCGTCGCCTTCCAGAAGCATTTTATCGCTGCGACAATGTATTTTTCCCTTACGGCCAAAAAATGTAGCCAAAAGTGTCTTGAGTGCGATGGTATATTGATTAAGACCGTTAAGGAACTGTGATACCTTCAATTCCTTATGGGGGGAAAAAACGGATAAATCTCATCATTTATTTTTATCTTCACATCGGGTTTTCTCTGAATTTCGTCGGTGACGATAAGACCTCCGGAAGGCGACGCCTCAAATACTATTTACTCTAGTTATTTTTACTCAAATCGATGTCGGATAAATTTCGAACCATTAAATAGTTAAAATTAATAAGGAAATAGGAAAATTATTTACTCCTTACTTTCAAAACTATTAAAGTAATGTAGTTATCATGACTACTTAATGATTCAGAGCTTATTTTACGCCAATTTGGTTTAACATAATAAGTTTTAGAGTATGGTTATGCTATACTTTCATTCTTGTATTAGTCTGTGTGATGTGTTCTTGCTATACGTGCAGTACAGAAATTACTTTTAAAAAGTCAGAAAAAATTTGTTGTCAGTGATGTATTAAAAGCAAGTTTCCAAAAGTGTGAGAGTTCTAAAATAAACAGCCTTGAAACTCGTTTACCCGCTGCGTTGGAGTGAGAGCACCCCATGGATTACCTGAGCCTGAACATTGACAAGGTGAATGGCCGGCCCAGCCAAGCTCAGGTGCCAGCAGCCGGGATCGAACCCAGAAACTCACTGTCCACTCTGACCTACCTGACCTACCTGGTATGTCATAAAAACCGGTGTAAATATATCACATATTTTGCGCGGAGTGAAGTGTTTGAAATCTCTGCATGTTGACCAGTCATTCTAAAACGTCGTTTATAATGCCTGAGAAGAGGAAAATTTTATACATTTACATAACTGAAACAATTAAAAATATTAAATTTTCCAAATGTAATATATACTGTATATAAATTTCCGTTTACAGTTCACCATTTAAAAGTTCCATAATGTTATTTTAAATTTTTTATAGCTTATACCATAGATAAAGTCCGACGAAACGCAGAAATATTTGCATGAAATCAGTAGAAGATTCATTCAACATTTACTCTATTGTGTAGTTTGGTTTGAGAGAACTTAATATCCTCGAAGCACTGCCGAACACATTTACATTTTATATTATTTTCTATATATTTTGGAGTTCATACATCCAAAGTCATGGGCTACATCAAGGCCACGTTGCAACACCACTTTTCAGTAGATCAGCGAAGCTAAGCGACATTGGGTTTGCGTAGTAGTGGAATGGGGGACCGTCCTCCGCGTTCGTATGTAAATGGTTCGAATTCCATTTTAAACTGTGGGTCCCCTTTGTCATATAACCCTGGCTGTTAATATGGAATACTGTACTTCGATTAACCACCCATCTAATCATCAAATTAGCCAATCATCCAATTAGCTAACCAATCCCAAATCATTAAATGTCTTTGTTCCTTAATAAAGCATTTGAAGTTATATAACACTGGGGAACAAATTTCAAATTTTTGTCTATTGAATTAGATTTGACAGTTACTTCTAAGTAATTTGGGTGCGCTGAGCACGAATCTTTACTCGGTTTTGCTCTATCAGGTCCTGATTTTGCTCAACACCCCTCCTCTTTCGTCATATTCATAAAAAGGTTTTTTTCTCAATACTCGCTGTCTTTTTGCAGTTACACATTATGCAACTAGGTTTTTATCTAGGTATTTGTACCTATTGTTATGGTATTGTTGTATTATGTATATTTTTATATGTAACACCCTAAAAATATTTTTAATTTTGTCATTTTTAACCCATTTTAATATTAGTAAATTAAGCTAAAAATATCATAGAATTCTAAAATTTTCTCGAGCGTTCCTGTTCTCTGTAGAGTATTCTAGAGGGACAACTAAAATATATAAAAGCGACTCGTTTCCAGAGTTAATCAGTCAATTCAATCAGTCAGTCAGTCAGTCGAGTTAGTTAATTAAGTTTGGGCATTAACATAATTTTGAATTGGCATATGATTTAGTGAGTAATTTTGTCATCGTGATTTAATATAGTTGATTTAATTAGACGTAATTTATATTGTATCTACTCATCCGTGTTTCTAGTTTAATTTCATAGATTGTAAGTACCTATTTCATAATAAGTACCTATTTAAACTAATTTTTGTGTTTATATTTCAGATTTTCTTAAATTTATATGAATTAAGGGCTTTAAATACCTTTACAAATTGGCAGAACAATCAAGCAATATGTCATCAAGCACTAGAAAGTTCAAATGCAAAAACAACCCTGATTCCTTCTGTTATATATGTGGAAATTTTACACTTCCACATCAACGAGCAAATATAACTGACTTCGTAAAAAGAGCTTACTTAGCTTATTTTGGCATAAAACTGGGGACCAAGATAAATCGTGGGCTCCACATAAAGCCTGCACTATATGCATTGAAAGACTGCGACATTGGACGAAGGGTTCGGATTCAAAAATACCTTTTGGAGTTCCGATGGTAAGTTTATGATTTCATAAAACTACGTAATTTAATCACTAGTATACTGTAACTTACCTAAATGTAATTGTAACTTAGGTACATAAACAAAAATTTACAGAAAATGTTTATAAGAATCTCAAATATTGCATAAGGTTGAAACACATAGAAATGTTAAATGTTTGGGTGATAACTTTTGATAAAATTCATAAAAACAAGTCTCTCGTCGCTTTTGTTAACGTTTTACAATTTTTTTTCCATATCAGGTGTGGCGAGAGCCTACTAACCACGAGACCGATTGCTACCTTTGCTTTGTCAAGACTTCGGGCTTCACTAAGAAAAATAAACATTGTATCGAGTACCCAAATTTCGACACCGCGATACGACCTGTGCTACATTCAAATGAGATCCCCATTCCAAAATTTAAGCGTCTGCCAACTCAAGAATTAGTTGAAGATGTTCCTGAAAATATTGTTATGCACTTTGAGGAGTCAGACACCGATTTTGACCCCAGCGTATTTGAAAGTCAAAACGATCCGCAAAAGTTTAACCAGGCCGAGTTGAATGATCTTGTAAGGGATCTAAATTTGCCAAAAAAGGCTGCGGAAATTTTAGCTTCAAGACTTAAAGAGAAAAACTTGCTTACTTCAAACACATACATTTCATTTTACAGAAAAAGAGAAGAAAACTTGTTAAATATTTTAGAACAGAGGATAGTTTAGTATATTGCTGCGACATAGTTGGTTTGTTAAAGAAGATGGGGGTTGAGTCTTACGATACAAATGATTGGCGCTTGTTTTTAGACAGTTCGAAAAGAAGTCTTAAGTGTGTGTTGTTGCATAATGGCAATCTATACGGCTCGATACCGATTGGGCATTCAACAAAATTAAAAGAAAAGTATGAACATATAGAAAAGGTTTTAAATCTTATCAAATATAGGGAGCACGAGTGGATCATATGTGTTGACTTAAAAATGGTTAATTTTCTGCTAGGACAACAAGGAGGGTATACTAAATATCCATGCTTCCTTTGCTTATGGGACAGCAGAGCCAAGGAAGAACATTATTTCAAACAAATCTGGCCAGCACGAACATCACTTACTGTCGGAGAAAAAAACGTAATTAATCCACCTTTAGTGAGCAGAGATAAAATCATATTTCCTCCTCTGCATATAAAACTAGGCCTCATTAAACAATATGTAAAAGCTTTAGATACGAACGGCGAGTGTTTCAAATACATAACTTCAAAATTTCCAAGTTTAAGTTATGAAAAAATCAAGGCGGGAATTTTCGACGGTCCACAAATAAGAACAATGATTAAAGACAGCAATTTTCCTAATGTCATGAATGAACGCGAAAAAAATGGCTGGTTCTCATTCGTGGACTTGATAGAAAACTTTTTAGGCAATTATAGGGCAGATAACTACGAAGAAATCGTAAAAAAACTTTTAAGGGACTACAAAGAGTTAGGTTGCAATATGAGCATAAAAATGCATTTTTTGAATAGCCATCTTGACCAATTTCCAAGTAATTTAGGTGATGTAAGTGACGAACAAGGGGAGAGATTCCACCAAGATATCAAAATTATGGAGGAACGGTACCAAGGCCGCTGGGATTCCCACATGATGGCTGATTACTGCTGGTGCTTGAAAAGAGACCTGCCATCAACAAGCAAATACGCTAGAAAGTCTTACAAAAGAACATTTTTGCCACAGTGAAAGCTTCATATCTGTTTGTTTTTTTATTTTAAGTCATTTCTATCGTTATAATGTAATTTTACTGTAGTTTGAACTGCTTGTATTCATGAAACTTGAAAAAAAAATTTAACACGACTTAATTTTTGTCCTAATTTGAAAAATCTGGAAAATGGCACATAGGCTGTCGACAAGAATCAGGACCTGATAGAGCCAAACCGAGTTGAAATTCGTATTCAGCGCACCCAAATTACTTAGAATCAAGTGTCGGATATCATTCAATATTATACGTGTTGCCCAGTGTAATCAGTGGTGTAGTCCTAAAATTTTAGGAAGGGTAACGCTACAGGCAAAACTTTAATAGAGCGTTTCATAGAACAATTACTGTATAAAAATAGTAAAAGTTAATTCGAAAATAAAAAATATATATTTAGTAAGTAAAACTACAAATACAATACATGCTCTAATTACTTTTAATTTGAATAAAACACACACATATAGATACTCGTATCAGTCGTATGTATACGGTATAATGCAGTTTCATAGTGATATAGTAGATACTACAGTTACATATAGTCTACAACAGGCTCCATACAGAACGAATGTCTGTTTCCTTCCTTGAAACTTGTCTGGAACGTGTATCATTATAATGAGTGAGGTACCAACCTTCCAAAATACTGTATGTCGTCTTGGTACTCTCCACTGAAGTGGAGCGGAAAACTAGGGGGGATAAGTGCTGGATAAAAGTCCGTAAGTGCTCAGCATTCAGCTATGGCTACTACACTAGGTAGTATAACGCTACTTCACTGAAATTTTAGGAAGTATAACGCCGTTATACCGCGTTACCCCTCGACTACACCCCTGTATAATGGCACCATTAAACTCTGCAAATTATTTGTACTTTTCTCGTATGCAAAACGTTCTCGATATTGAGTCAAAAGAAACTCATTTATTTTCTTTCATCACACTTATAAGAGACTTTTCCCCTCGAATTTCATAAGTTTAGAAAAAGTTGTGTTTACCT
This sequence comes from Bathynomus jamesi, assembly GCA_023014485.1. Lineage (NCBI taxonomy): Eukaryota > Metazoa > Arthropoda > Malacostraca > Isopoda > Cirolanidae > Bathynomus > Bathynomus jamesi. The sequence continues at coordinate 109,885 of JAJOZX010003046.1, forward strand.
TCCAAAAATAAGTTTTCTCAGATGTCAACGAGAACTTGGTTCAATTTTCTTAATTGAAGTCTTGTTTTGTTTCCAAGTTGCACGAATGTCATTTTTAATTACCTGTTTTATCTTAAAGTTTTTACACATCATTTTTGTTTACATTTTCAGTTCTTTAATTGTTTTCGTTTAGAAGTACCTGAAAACTTTATTTGTCTTTAGCCCGTTTTTAAACAGAAGATTTCAGATATCTGAAAGTAAATAGCCGATTTTGTTTTTTTCTTTTTTTTTAAACGGAAACTATTCTATAAGACTATATTTACATTTTACAGAAAGTTTATTGAATTCATTTAGCTGACTTTTCATATTAGTCTTTTTATGACTAAGGGTCTTTCTCTTGGCTAAATAAAATCGGCTGACATTAACCAGAGTAAAATTAGGCTTTAAAAAGTACATTAAATCCATCAGAATAACGGACGTTTTTATTAAAAATAGAAAAAATCTCGAGTGTTTTAGGTTAAAGGCTAAATCCTGATTTTGTTAAGAATAATTAGTTTTATACAGAAAAAAAAACCAATCCACTTTATTTTCGAGGTTAAAGATGACTTGAAAAATGTATTTCTTAAATAAAAGCTATGTCTGTCGGCTCGCAATGAACGTACCACATGCAAGCAAGCTGCCGCATACATATTCAGTTTGCATCCATGTACAGTATGTTAAATTGAAGTGATCAATTCTACATGATACAGAAAACATGTTTTCAATTTTAAATAATAATCAACAAGATTTGTTCCTACGTACGCAAATAAACCGAATTTCGCTTATAAATTAACAGACATAAATTAATTAATTTATAAATCATTGATTGCTATTTTATACATGCATCATCCGGAGGGCGTGTTAACCTATGTAGTTCCTGGCCGTTGCATATGTTACAGAGAATCTGTGTAACTAGGGATTTCATGAAATCCCTAAAATGTTCAGGGATTTCATGCAAGGTTAAGTCGGGATATTTTCGTTAAACCTTCGGGAAAATTATTGAATAGCCGGGTAGGTTAATTGAATGCCCGGTTAGGTCAACTGTACGCCCTTGAAGATTGGTTAGGTTAAGTCGTGATATTTTCGTTAAAACTAACGAAAATATCATGACTTAACCTTACATGAAATCCCTGAACATTTTAGGGATTTCATGAAATCCCTAGTTACACAGATTTCCTGTAACATATACAGTATACTTACTGCATGCAGATCATTTGTACAGTGTAGAATAGAATGCGCTGTAAATCGTTAGAACGAACGTCTCAAGTGTAATTTTTGTGTTCAACAGGACAAATAGAGAAATAATAAACATTAAACCTCGCACACACGCATTTATATATAATATATATACTCGATATATTTGTACGTGTACGCAGGTAATGGGCGTAAGTGAGGTCGAGTGTGTACTAATTCATAGATGTAGTGAATTTTTGTGAGGTAACACTTTTGGTACCTCGGAACATTAAAATATTCTATTAACCCTCGAGCGGGCGCGCTGGTGCATAGAATGCACCATTTTTAGTAATTAAAGTGTGGCAACACTGCTACATACCTGACATCTATTATCCTTTCAATAAAATTGAAGTGGTGTATTGAATGCGTCAAGCGCCCGCTCAAGTAAAATTTTAAGGCGACCCCGCTCGAGAGTTAAAAACCAATAACATTTTTACTGTCGGAAGAAAGATATGTTGGTCTTGATTACGTTAGATTACGCTTTGCTTAGGTTACGTTAGGTTAGGCTAGATTAACGAATATCTACCTCACTAATTAATGACTTAACAAAAACACCCTTCGAGCCCTCAGTTGCGTCCGAAACACTGATCACACTCTTCTCTGTTCGATGGCACTAACGTTGTCAGATTAAATTAGGTTCGGTTAAGTGTTTATTTTAGAAAAAAAATCGGTACCGCGTTCATGCGAAGATGCGCACGTGTGTGTGTGTGTGTGTGTGTGTGTGTGTGTGTTATAGCAGAATTAATGTCTCATTTAGTTATCCTTTATTCTTCATGTTAATTTGTTTTGAAACGAATGGATTTCAAAAAATTGATACCTCGTTTATGCGAAGATGCGCATGTGTGTGTGTGTGTTTGTTATAGCAGAATTAATGTTTCATTTAATTATCCTTTATTCTTCACGTTAATTCGTTTTGAAACCATCCTCAGATATTAGATATCCCTTGGGCCGACGTTGGTATATTTGGTAAATCCGAAAGAGCAACGTGAAACCAACAATTAATTGTTTGTTATCTGCGTTGGAAAATGATTAGTTTTAGTAATTGTTGAACGTAATCCAAAAATGACTGTTCATTAACAGAACTTATTTAATTTTAACTGACGAAGCAACTTGAATGAGTAATAATGATCAGTGAATAGGGTGCAATGTATAGAATTAGGAGATGAAATTAATAATGATTAATTTAATGAGGATAAAATTAACAATGATTAATTTAATGAAATTAATAAAAATTATCACTTGTATTGGATTCAGATAACTTTCAATAACTGTTGTCCGGGAGGTCTCGAGAGGCCGCCAATCGCGAAGGCAGATTTCGGGGCTGCGTTCTAAAGCGCGGGTCTAAGTGAAAATTTGAATGTCCCGCTCCTCAATCTCGTCACTCCCCTGCGAGATATTGAAAAACTTGTATTTACGCCCACTTTTCCCCCGTCATTATCCTCGTGTGTCATTAAATAAACCAAAAAATAGTGAAAATTGCGGTCATTTAAAATCCCTCCTTTTCGTCTTTCATTTACTCTACCAGTCAATTCTGGAACAACCTCCCTCAATCCATCTTTCCCCCTGTCTGTGACCTCCAATCTTTCAAGCGCGGTGTCCAAGCATCTCGTAAACTCTGGACCCCGATTTCGGCTTTCTCCTTCTCCTTCTATGGCGGAGGGGCATTTTTGCGGGCGTTCGCCCTTGGTCCCTCCTTCCTACATATAAAAAAAGTTCTGTATCCGAGTTCAGTCGTCGGCCGCTCTACTAAAATTGCCTTTGGACAGAATAAAGAAATGAGTGTAAAGCAATACAAATTGAATACAAAAAAGTAAAATAATGAAATTAAATAATAAAATAAATAAATCGGGACAAGGACAAAAATATGGTGCAGCACTCACGCCAGACTAACGCGGCCCATTGCCCTAACTCCTGAATTATTATTAACCAACACCATCGGGAGTCAAACCCCTGTCCTCAGTGTCTCCGCTTCGCTGATAGGAAAACGGTGTTACCTACTGAAATACTGGGGCTGGCGAGTGAGTTGAAGTTCTGAATTAGTTTCAAGAAACTATGTACAGCGACAAATCGTAATACATTGGCCTCAACTTACAGTTGGAGATGGACGTTTGGACAGACACGAAAATTTTAACCCAAACACTTTGTGAATTTTACATTAACTTCCGAAATATGTATACACGATACAGTATTTCTTGCGATTTTGACCCGTGTTCAAGGTAGAATCTTTTCTTGAATTTTAGTTCAAAGTTGTTAACCTTTAAGAGGTCAGCAGCGTGGCTTATTAAAATAAAAGTACATTTGTTTTTCTAGAAATGATGCCTTTTATTGTACGCGAGTTAATTTTTATTATTGTTTATTAACGATAAATTGTATAATTCAACCTATAAATGTAAGTTTCATTCTGGGGTTACGTAGACCCGACACATCTTCTACGGTTAATTGTTTTAATCATAAAATTAAAGGTTTCGACTGGTAAGTCTGAATTGTATTTCAGTATGTTAAAACTGTTTCAATTTCGCTCTGTGAATTTCAAATGTTATTCATTTTCAACTCGGAAGTTTGTTACTGAAAATTTGAATTAAGAACTGGATTGTGTTGTCAATTTAGTTTGTCTCAAAGCCAGAGTCTGGTTAAGAATTTTTTTTTTTAAGAAATTTCCTTTTGGAAAATTCAGTGAACACTTTATAACAGTTTGCAAGCATCTAATATATATATATATATATATATATATATATATATATATATATATATATATATATATGAAAAATTATTTCACGAAAGTGACACGTGAAAAGTATTTATGATGAATAAAACCACGAAGGAAAAAAGAAACACAAAGGGGTGCTCAAGCGCTTTCGTCTAATGACATCCTCAGGAACACTGGAGTGAAAGGACAGATCAAGGCAATATATAGGTTACAAAAATAAACATACATACATACATATTCACATATATATACATATATATATATATATATATATATACATATATACATATATATAGTAAGCATAGAAAAAATTGTGGGAGGAGCCAACATTTATATGGTCACAAAAGAATAAAGAAATAAAAATAAATATAAATTGTGAAAAAAAAATAAAAAATTAATTACAAAATAGTGCCTTAGTGATATATATGTCAGAGCCTAAATAATCATAAAGAAATAAACAGGCAAATAAAAAAAAACCATAAATATATATACATACATATATATATTATATATTATATAAAAAGACACTTTTAGCACTTTGGCCGACCTTCAATATAAATTCAAATGGCTTGTTTATGGAACAGGTCACAAAAGAATTTATATTGAAGGTCGGCCAAAGTGCTAAAAGTGTCTTTTTATATACAGGGTGGGCGGAAAGTAGCTTCCTAATTTAAATTACATATACATTATGTATAAATTGTGATTGTATTGTTATATTGTTATGGTGTGTTCTCTAAAGTGGTACAATTGTAACGGTAATCTTTTTTTCTCTAAAGTGTTCTCTTTGTGTTCTCTAAAGTGGTACAATTGTAACGTTCATTTTTTTTTTTCATTTCAGATTGAAGGGTAACATGGCTGAGCGTTTAACACTGCAGGAGCGTGCCCAGTTGGCGGCACGGTACGAAGTTTGGCAATCTGTCGTTCGAGTTCAAAGATGGTGGCGGGCCATTCACGGACCACGTGCCCAAGTGGACCCGAAAACAATCAAGAACTGCCACTCGAAGCTCATGACCACGGGGTCTGTGGCAGATGTTCGAAGATGTGGTCGCCCTTCGACATCCATGGCCCAGGAGACGGTGCAGGCAGTTCAGGAAATGTTCGCACGGAGTCCACGAAAGTCAACTCGCCAGGCAGCTCGGGAAAGTGGACTCTCCCGCTACTCAGTGCGAACTGTGCTGAAGAAAACATCGACGATCTGATATTTATGCAAGATGGCGCCCCTCTGCACTTCGCTCTTGTTGTCCGTGAGTGGCTGGATGCCCACTTCCCTGGGCGTTGGATGGGTCGTCGTGGTCCACATCAATGGCCAGCCAGGAGCCCCGACTTGACACCGTGCGACTTCTTTCTTTGGGGGGTGGGTAAAGGAAGAAGTCTACCGCACCAAACCGAGGAGATTGGAAGAACTGGAGGACCGAATTCGGGAAGTCATGTCCTCCATCCCGCCGGAGTTCCTGCTAAAGTCAGTGGACGCCATTCCTGGGTGGCTCCAGAAGCTGGTGGAAAGAGTTGGAGCCCACATTGAACTTTAGAGAAAACCTACCATGTATGCCTACCTTTTCATATTATTTCTTCTGAAATAAATGGATAATATACGTATTTTTTTACCAATCCAAAATAGGGAGCTACTTTCCGCCCACCCTGTACATATATATATATATATATATATATATATATGTATGTATATATATTTATGGTTTTTTTTATTTGCCTGTTTATTTCTTTATGATTATTTAGGCTCTGACATATATATCACTAAGGCACTATTTTGTAATTAATTTTTTTTTTTTTTCTCAATTTATATTTATATTTATTTTTATTTCTTTATTCTTTTGTGACCATATAAATGTTGGCTCCTCCCACAATTTTTTCTATGCTTACTATATATATGTATATATGTATATATATATATATATGTATATATATGTGAATATGTATGTATGTATGTTTATTTTTGTAACCTATATATTGCCTTGATCTGTCCTTTCACTCCAGTGTTCCTGAGGATGTCATTAGACGAAAGCGCTTGAGCACCCCTTTGTGTTTCTTTTTTCCTTCGTGGTTTTATTCATCATATATATATATGTGTGTGTTAAAGAAGTAGTTGCATTTGTAGGAAAATAGTATGTAAATTACACGACAACAGTAGTTTTAGTTTTATCATAGTTTCTCGCATGTACATGAACGCCATTGGAGCAAGACCAATTAACTATAAACACATAAATTAGTTTCATTAAAAGTTAATTTCAGACCAATTATATAAAGACATGAAACGCTATATGGTAATGGCGAAGAGAAATTAAAGTAACACTCTCTCTCTCTTTCTCTCTCTCTCTCTCTCTCTCTCTCTCTCTCTTAACAGGTATAATCTTAACGGAGATTAACACACAATTAATCGTAAATTGCTGCCATTTCAAAACATAGCTCAAAGTAAATCAATGGAAAAACTCTCCACACTGTAATTGCTTTTTAGAACCCGAAGAAGGGTGACTCTATTGATTGAAGACTGCTGCGAACGAAATTTTGGCCAAAAGTGTTTTCACTTCCGACCGAGGAAGATGAATTGTATATAACTCGAGTGATGTTACGACCTGAAAAATGAAGTAGAAATGGAAAACAAAAACAGGAAAAACACTTCTGCCTACTTAAAAATAAAATGAAAAAATGAAAATAAGAACAAAATTTTGAAAAAATTAGAAAGGAAAAAGAAAGAAAACGACGTGAGGAGAAATCGTGTTTGTGATAAAAGAGTGAAAATTGAAAAAAGGAAATGGAACATGGAATGTGTGTGTGTGTGTGTGTGTGTGTGTGTGTGTGTGTGTGTGTGTGAACGAGAGAGAGAGAGTAACAAAACACAAGAAAAGAATTCTTATGAAGAGAAAACTTCCTTTAAGACACCTGCATAAAAGATCATCTTATTAAATTTAAATTTGCTACTGAGAACATGGTGTTTGTTGTATTTATTATTGGATTACAAACAAGAAAGTTTCTCGCCAACTTTCTATTTGCTTCGCTTCAATCCAAAGAAATTCCTCTCCCAAATCATCCTCGTGACTTCTTTCGAACGAAACTGAAGATAATTCTTTTATTTCGAATATTTCCTTTGAGTTTGCTTCACTTTATATAAAACTTATTTTTCATGCTTCGTTCTTATTTGGATGCACGTGAAGAGGGAGCGTGTAAAAGTCGTTTAAAAATGTTTGTTTTCCCTTATCTTCTCGACTTATCTTGAATCAATTCGGATTTATATGCCATACGAAACTTTAAGACAAACGTTCAAAAATAAAAATTGTCAAACTCTACCCCTGATGGTGTCACAGTGGTTCCGTATTGTCTCCGGAAGTGGTGTTGAAGTGCACGGGTTCGATACCCGTTTTCTTTCCTCGCCTCTCGCCCAACGCAGGGGGGGGAGCTGGAATAGGTCGCGCCTACTTTGGGCCTCAATTTTCCCGCGCCATTTGTTGACGCTCGGCGAAGTTGTGCGTACAACAGATGGTGCTAGCACCCCTTAACCCTTACTTTAATTCTTTTTTGTTACGCAGGAAGGCGGGACCAAGGACGAATGCCCGCAAAAGCGCACCCCCACCCATGGAGGAAGAAGAAAGCCAAAATTAAGATCGGGGGTTTTCGAGATGCCTAGACACACTGCGTTTGAAAAATTGTAGGTCATAGACTGGAGGAAAGATGGGTTGAGGAAGATTGTTCCAGAGTTGACCGGTTGAGTAGATGAAAGATTGAAAATACCAATTAATCCTTGCGTTAGAGAATTGGACAGAAAAGGAATGAGAAAGTGTAAAAAGTTTAATGCTGCGTGCCCTCCTTGAAGGGAGAGGGGAGGTATGCGGTTCGAGAGTTCAGAAGAGCAATGTCCGTTATAAAAGCGATAGTAAAGAGAGAGTAAGGCAACATTGCGGCGAAGAGAGAGAGAGATTGAAGACAGTCAGTAAGAGGCGGGAAATTGATGAGAGCAATTTGAGTCACAAATGACCAGTTTGTAATAGAATTTCTTCAAAATTTTTACATATATATATACTGTATATATATATATATATATATATATATATACACTCCTCGGTGGTGTAGTGGTCAGCGTCGCTGACTACGAATCCACCGGCCCCGGGTTCGAGACCCGGTGACGGCAGCCGGCGCGCAGCAAAACCCAGCTGTTCATCCTTCCACACAATAAAGAAAGTGGTTGGTAGATAAATGGGTACCCTGGGTGGCCTAGTGGTTAAGACGCTGGGCTGCTGGTGGGGCGTGGTTCGGATTCCACGTTAAACTGTAAGTCTAAGGTGGAGTGAAAAGCTTGACCTTCGTCAGAATAAACAATTCGGGCGGAAGCTAACCAAATGTTATATATGATGAGGTGGGAGCAATATTTTATTTAGGACAAGTCATTATTCACATATTTAATAGAATGATAATATAACCTTAACGCATGACTTAATTAACTGTACGTATCATAAGCCTCAAAATTCATAATATCGATAACTAATTTTCGTTAATTTTTAACACTAATGAACTTGAAGCATAAAATTACCATTTTCTTCTAAATTTAGTAAAATTAATTTGCTAACATAAATATTGGCTGGCCCCTCACCCAGAATTAACATAACTTATACCAACTTAAAACCATAATTTTATTTAACTTTTCCAAAATTTACCAAGTACTTTAAACCGCATTTTAAAACGTATAGTAAATTTTACTGAAAATTGCTAACATAAATAAATACGAGGTACTTTACTAAGTAATTTAATAATTTATTTTTAGAGTGCAGGACTTTGTTGTCTTATACTTTAATTTGGGTTTTTGTATCAAGCTACGATTCTTTATTAGCGTCTAAAACGTTTTAAAGGAATATTTAGTATGATCTCTTTTACAAATTTGAGAGTCTGTTCTTTTACGTAGTTTCCGTTCGCCATTTTTTAAATATCAAGTTTGTTTAGTATTTAAAAACTCTGTAAACAGTGTTTCGTTCTTTATAGAGGTAAGGGATATGTCGTGGCCATGCCGCAATACTGCTTCCCGTTAGATCACCGAGATTAAGTGACGATGAGTCTATTCAGTGGTTAGCTCCAAAGACTTTTCGGTCCCGTCGGGGAGGTACGTTTTATTAAACTAGTTCATTTTTTAATTATTCTAGCAGCAGTAGAATATTGAATAGGAAAACATAAGGCTCTCTACCCTCCCTCCCCTCCCTTCCCGCCAGAGGCGAGTACGGTAAAAGGTTGAAGAAAGTACCTTGACCCTGGAAAAGTATCCAAGGAAATTTTATAGGAAAGAGAATAGAAAAACTAGCTTTACAATTATTCTATGCACACATAGAAATCATATACTAGCTATTACCGTTGTATAAACTAACATAATAATATATTTGTACTAGAAGTATATCAACTACTTGATATCGCCACAGCAACCCCGAACATATGGTTTTGACTTTATACAAAATATTTACAGCTCTAATTACCGAATTATCCGGCCAACAAAGACCCCCATGGCCCTTTTGAGGCTAGCTTTTCATGGCCCTTTTCAGGTTATAGGATTAAGAGAGAAGAAAAGGTCAAACTCTCCATGCATACACTTATGTACGTGCAAAGATATCACGCAGAAATAGAAGTAAAGCTCCTCTCCTCCTCTTCGCGTGGACCACTGCCGGCAAAATGATGAAATGCTACTGCAGGAAAGGAGTTGAAACAAGAAATGAAAACGGAAATCAGGTCTTCCACACCATGCTTGCACTCATCACGTGCACCCATACAAGAGAAAGAAGAGAAAGAAAACTAGTGATAAGAGAAACGCAAATCTACCTCACCCAATCTACACCATATATTTTTTAGTTTTTTTGGGGTTTCAGAAAGAATTAGGGAAAAAAAATCATATTTCTACAAAATACTTATCTACTTTATTCTTAGACATGTTAACAAGACAGGCAAGTGTGTGGACGTGTTTTCTATAATTGAATGTCTGTGGTGTGTGTGTATCTGCCAACTTTTCGAATGTCGCAGAGTTTCAACTTGGGTCTCCCACGTGAAAGGTGTTTATGCAGCAAGTAATATATTGAGTCGTTAATACTTCGTGGTGTTGTGCCACCACGAGAGTAGAGAGAATCCCTTTCTGGCGAGGAATATCAGTGGGAGTCACTGTATCTATCCCCGTGTACTTGTCCCTTAAATGGAGAATGACAGTTTTTCGTGGGTGATCATTCACTGTTGCTACGGCGAACTTAAGAGTTGGATGGGTGATCGTCCTCTGCGTTAAGGCGATGTAGCGACCCGCGGTTCGAATTTCACGTAAAATTGTAGGTCCTCTCTGTCATATGACCTTAGTTTTGAGGGAAGTTAAGCAAATCCACTAGCTAACTGCTCCGCAGTTCTGATCCTACGTAACGCTGTACGTTATTATTAATATCCGAGTAAGATGTTGTATTTCGCAGCTTTATTACGTACCGCCTATAGAAGTTAAAGGAAATGAATCACAAAGATCGAAGATATTCTCTTTCTTATGTGGCTTTATTCCTTTGGAATTCATAATACTTTAAATAATAATTATGGCAACCAGTAGAATTTATATTGTAATGTACAATAAAGTATGCTCCCAATCTCGGTCATTTCCATTTCCTTCTTCGAGTAACAGTGAGAAATCCATGTCTGAGAATCTCAAAGAATGCAATTCGCAAATCGATCCATTCCCATTCCCACTAAATATTAAACTTTTTTCATAGAAAATACCATTCGTGCCGCGGTTGCATCATGCAAGTCTCTTTTTACCCTTTTCCAAATCAAAAAACTCTCTTTTTCTCAAATATGGAATTCCCGCCCCGAGAATTTCCACTTACGGACCGCGGATGGGAATAGGAATGATAACACTGGCCTGCGTTTCAAATCTTTTTTTCAAAGGTCAGAGGTTTTTCAACTGATTTAGGATCAGTTTCGCACGCTGAATTCAGAAATGTAATCCATTCTTCTCAATCAGGTCAGGTTTTTTAGATATGCTCGATTTGAAAAACTACATGTATGTCTCAAATGGTGTTACTGGACTGGTGTTTATGAATTATATTTTTGTCCTAACCTGTCACGGGTGCCATTAAAATAACCTTCCTTTAACCTTCCTTCCTGGCCGACTACTGCTGGTGCCTGAAGAGGGATGTGGTGTCTGCCCGGCACAAGCGGAAGTCCCTGAAGAGGCCATTCATCCCTGATTAGCATATTATAGTGTGCTGTACCCTTCTTGAGATCTATAAGAACAGCCTGTAAAGCCTGTATGTATATACCAGTCGACATATGCTACTACATGTATCGCTCACCTACCAATAAAACGGGAAATGAGAATTTCTAGAAAGTGTTTATATTTCGAAAGGTTGACCTGATTGAGAAAAATGGATGCGATTTTCGGAATCAGCGTGAGAAACTGACCTAAGAACAACAAACATATCCTTGACCTTTAAAATCACGCAGACCAGTGTAATGAGTGGAAAGTAATCGACCAATTCTCCTTCTTATCTGAGCATTTTCCATTTTATGGTAAGTTAGACGAGGTAAAATAGAGTAAGGTTAGGTATTGTTAGAGTTACCATAGGTTAGGAGAGGTCAATTTCCTTTCACTTAAATACTGTAATTCCCCAAACAAGAAGAGGCTTCCATGACATGAAGCGAGAAATATCGATTACTTTCCACTTTACACCATGTCCAATGTTATTCGCGATCCGAAAACTGAGAATTCAATATTTGGGAAAACGTTTCCTGGCTTGGGAATACCTTAGCGTGAAAGAGAACAACTCTGCCGTAGCTTAATTTAATTTAATTTAACCTAACCTAGTGCTAATCTAACCTAACCTAGCGAAACCTAGTACCAAGACTAAAGTGGGAAAAGCATGGATCAGACTGAAGATGGGAAGAAGTGGTAAAAGACCGATGTGAGTAACACTTCTTTGAAATTCTAATTTTCTTTTCAGATTTCTCATTCTTGAACAAGAAGAATAAGAATGGAAATAAGAATGAGAAAGATTTAATAGGTAACAATGGTATAGTGGACCTAGTTTTAGCCGTTTGTGGTGATGCTTGATTAAGTTAATACTAGTGATTAATTGATGCAAATTGATTGTTACAATGATAGACTGGGTTAGCAATTTATGATGTCCTACAGTATCACCGGTTGAAGGTGGCTAATGGAGTAGGCCTACTATAATATTTCGGTATAATACGAATTGCTTCGAAGTCACCAGCTTGGATTACACCCAAGCAAATATTCTTATGGTTATAAAAAGCACCTTATTGTTTTGTATTTAATTAAGAAAATAAATCCGTTATTTGTTCACAGTGAATAACAAATGATTGACAGTAATTATAGTGAATAACAATTATTTAACAGCCTTTATATTATGCTAAGATGACATGGAGCTTAGCCAATAAGAGAAATGGTTAAGAGCTTAATTGTCTAGTAATGCATTCATTTATGTTAGCCTTTTAGCATGCTAAATGGAACACAACATAAAATATGAAACCTAGTGATAATAGAAATTAAGCACGTACGTTTTGGTACACTGAATAGAAGACGTAACACACTGATTATGTAGGCTAAAGGTTATGCATGAATGAACATGGAATAAATGCTTGCAGCCTAATAATGAAAGAAATTAAGCACGTACGTATGGTACAGCAGGATTATACAGTACACGATTACGGAATTGGAATGACACTTGGATTAGGAAATAGGCCTACTGTGTTTTTAACAAGAGTTAGTTTGAACGATTTGTAAAACACTTTGCGTTTATAGCCTACGCTTCTGCGGTACACTGATGTAGGCTTTGCGTTATTGTTTAAGAACGAGGCACAGAGAGCTTACCGACTGTGTTGAAAATACCTCTCGAGACGAAGGGTATGCTTCAAGGTCGACCTTGTAGATTGGAAACCTGCGGAAGTTGACCGTCCGGTGTTACGTACGCCGAGATGATCGTGGAACCGGTAGCGAGCCTCTTGTTGAGAGTTATGCTTGAGGGAACGGACGGTTCTGCGGAAACTGATGTAGGCTTCACGAGAATTGCTTCAAAGACGGTGCCTGGCTGAGATCGAACGGCGCTGGTTTCGAAGGAGTGCTTCTGCAGGCTGACGGCGGAAGGTCTTACTTGATGATAGATCGGAAGCTTTGAAGGAACAACAGGCCGCTCCTCCGGCGGGAAGCAGGAGGGCGGTTGAGGTGACGAGTTGTACTGACGAAGGAGACGTGACACGTGACGAGAAATGCAAACGAGAAGTGGTGAGCGCGAGTGAGCGAGTGAGGAGTGAGTGAGGATGAGTATCAGTGGAATCTCGCTTATATAACCTCTGTGACGCAGAACTTTCGCGGGCATTTCTTGAAACGCCTCCTACGCGTCCTTTACTTGATAAGAGCTTGCTTTCGCGGGTCTTTTGGGAAGAAACAGACGTTTTCATTGTTTCTGCTTCTTTGACCACTTGTGTCTTCTAAGAATGTTTGATGATGGAGTGGAAGAAAACATTTGTTTGTCTACTTGTTAGTCTATTTCTTGTCGGTCCTCTACACTGGTATGCAAATCAGAAAAAAAATTTCATTGCTTTTGTTTTAATAGGTCACTTTACATAATTATGCAATGCTGATTTAAAAATTAACATCCATTTTGTTGCTTCTCTTCAGGATTTTTCACAAATCGAAAAAAAAAATGTATTTTAGTACAGGGTGGGCGAGAAGTCACCGTACACCCGCACGATACGCACCCGAAATCAATTTGAGTTTACACAGCACAGCACACAATACTATGTACAGTGCTTACAAGAAGTCTCACGCCTCTGTCTCGTCCCAAGCTCGTCTGTTAGGTATAAAATGGGCAGTCCTTATGGCAGTGGAGGTGTGTTCGGATTGGTGCACATAACTGCTTTAACCCAATCAATGACGTCCATTATTACGTCACTTCTGCTACATTTTAGTGTTTAAAATACAAATGATTAAGAAGCAGAATGACCAAGTTTCGGGATGTTGGGATGGTTATGGAGCAATCCTAGTCATCATAATATTAGCTGGGCATTACATTATACCGTCTCAATATATACTGTAGACTATAGAGAACGACTAATTCGGCAAATATCCCAAATCATGGCATGATACCTAAGTTATTTTGACGCAGGTCTAAATTATTTGCTCAAATGCAATGATTGATATTAAGTAAGGACCTTTTCCAGTTTGTGTACCGTTTTTCATATAATTTATTTTTGAGGATATTTTTGTTGAAACTAACGAAAATATCACGACTTAACCTAACTAATTATCAAGAGCGTACAGTTGATCTATTAGTAAATAGTAAATACTATTCCAGAAACAAACAATGTTATAATTAATAATAGATCAACTGTACGCCCTTGATAATTGGTTAGGTTAAGTCGTGATATTTTCGTTAGTTTTAACAAACATATTCTCAAAAATAAATTATATGAAAAACGGTACACAAACTGGAAAAGGTCCTTAAGTAATTGTTGGGAATTGTTGTCAATATTGTTGTTTGTGATACATATCCTACGTGAAGAATCTAATGACCAAATTCCTCAGTGAACCTCTCACGCGCTCGCATTTCGAGGAAGTCACGGTCGTCTCACTAATAGATAGTTTATCCATTGTTTTAAGTGGTAACCTATTAAACGAACTATGTTAAACCTTTTCCATCTTATGAAAGTCATTAGTCTAAAGCAAGACTGGTGGGCCGTGAATCAGAGAAATTTGCATTTGATTTGTTCATCGTAATTATTACGTAATATAGTATACTGTATATAGTAGTACCGGGTGTCTCAAAATAGATGGAACCCATTGACATGATAATAATTTATTACTCAGAAAATAAACTCCAAAAAAGATTAGATTTCCTGGAAGCTGATATGATAACAATTAAAAACTGAAGATTTGAGGTCTCTAGATCAAAGGATACATTTATTAGAGCACATGTTCCAAATGACCGCCGTTGCGCTGCAGACACACTTGAAGCCGACGATCGAAGTTGTCAATCACCCTGACACCCTGCACAGAGTGCAAGGGCCTCTGAAGCACCTCGTCTGGGGCTTGTGTGCCCCAGAACACATTGTTCTTGCTATTGACATACCCACTGAGCAAGAAGTGTGCTTCGTCGCTGAACCAAACATCATCAAGAAAGTCAGGATCCTCTTCGATCTTGTTCTCGAACCACCGGCACATCACAACACGTTTTGCCATGTCAGCTGGTGTGAGTTTATGCTTGATCTGGATCCTGTATGGGTACAGCTGAAGATCCTTGATCAAGATTCTTTGCACTGACGCACGTGAAAGACCCAGATCTTGGCAACGTCTTCGGATTGACTTTTTCGGACTCCTTCCGACAGAATCTCTCACCGCATTCACATTGTCAGGAGATCTTGCAGTCACCTTCCTGCCAGATCTGGGTGTTTCTGCTTTCTTGTTGAGATTGTTTACTGATCCTGTGGCTTGAAATTGTGTGCCCAACGATAAATTTGGCTTTTCTGGGGATAATTGTTGAAGTTGAACTTCCTGCGAAATTTCGCTTGCACAGTTTTGAATGATTTCGTCTCCAAATAAGTAGTGACGCAAAAAATTTTTTCCTCCTTTGTCCAAGGCATTTTGATTGATAATTATTAGTTGTTATCGTCTCCTCTCTTCAAATCTGAAAAAATAGAACGAGAACATTAATATTGGCAGAATTATTAGCAGTGACATGGGTTGCATGTATATTGAGTTTATTGGTAGCATATCATATGACAATTCCCATAAACATGTGATGGCCTCGATGTTACCAGTTTTTATTTTTTTCCTGAAACTATTACCTTCTCATAGTTTGTTTCAACAATGCATATATTATCATCCCCACGAGCGTAGACATTGCAAGAAAAGATTCTAACTAAGGATAAGTAAAGTTCTTTCATGGTCACAATATATACTTTTATAGATGTCAAACATAAAAATATAATAAAATTCTATATTAACATAAATATATATTCGATACACATTTACGTCATGGCTTTAACATCAGTATTTCGTATAGCTTCCTCCGGCATCAATAATTTCTTGCAATCGTTGCGGCATAGAAGAGGCCAGATTGTAGGGAATGTTTCGTGTTCGGCGTAAGCTCTCCCAACTATTCCTCGTGTGAGCTAAAAGTGCTTCAAATGTTCTTTCATTGCGTTGCTCCCATTCGTTAATCATTATTGCCCAAAGGTTTTCAATCGGATTCATATCAGGAGAACGTGGTGGCAGAATTAGATTAATAATCTCTGGCTCCCTTTCCTCCTCCCTTCGTAATTCCCCACCCAACCTCGTTTCCTTCGACATAGCAACGCTTACCTCCATCCTCATTCCACTTCCTTCATTAAACCTATTATTGCTTTTACTGTCCCTTCCTTCCATCCTTCAATGCCAGCGTTCTTAAACCTAGCACATAAATTATATAATATGGAATCTAACACCTTAGATCTCTACGCATTCATGTTACTTGAAGACGCCTGTGTCTTAGGGGAATCTAAGTGTTGAGAGTGGACTTGAGGGGTAGTCTATAGATTATTACAGATGAACTTGAACGCTCCAACTATTTAAAAATGATTATTTATTACGCACATCATATGGCATAATACACACATGAATTTAAGTATCTCTTACACTATAGGAATGGAATTGAATCCTACCAGAGTTAAAAAGTCGAAAAATATGATAGATTAGTTTGTATTAAGAGGTTACTAAGAGAAAAGGATTTGGGATAGAGCGGAAGGCAGAGAGTATATTTTCCCCGAGTTTCGGTTATTATTAACTTTATATGGATACATTGCCGATGTCCCTGCTGAAGACCTCTGATGGGATGCGGTGTGATCAGAGAGAGAGAGAGAGAAAGAAAGAGAGAGAGCTTTTAAATCACACCTTTTAAATGGTTTCTGGGTAAGGGCTTCACGTATGTTATTTTAGTCCAGGGTAGTTTATGTGGAGGTGTTAACGTAACTTGCACTTGGGACTGTTAATTGTAAGACAACTACCGTAGCTGGGACTGAGACACGTTATCCCCTGCATACTATATATATATATATATATCTATGTACAGTATGTCTCTATATATAAATAGATAGAGTGATCAACATAAAGATAATGTGGACGTCATTGATGGGGTTAGAGCAATTATGTGCACCAATCCGAACACACCTCCGCTGCCATAAGGACCGCCCATTTTATACCTAACAGACTAGCTTGGGACGAGACAGAGGCGTGAGACTTCTTGTAAGCACTGTACAATAGCAGTCTGGCAACAGTGTCGAATGGCAATCTGGCAACAGTGTCGAAGATAGTGCGTACGTGACAGCTGTACCCATGGAATTTAGTTGTGCTGTTGTCGGTATGGTTGACACAAACAGTTACTCTGTTGAGGAGTGGTTGGTGGCAAGTGTGTGGGTGCATGAGAGACCGCACACGGGACAAACAATGACGCAGGTGATGGCTGTGTTTCGGGAACAGTTTAATAAGGCTCCACCACGAAGAGCGACACTGCTGGATTGGGAAAAACATGCGTTCGCTCTTGGAAGCGTTAAAGACAGGCCGCGGAGTGGGAGAAAGACAACGCGCTTGGAAACATGTGCAGCGATTGCCGCTTCCATTGAACATTCTCCAATTAAGTCGACGCGGAAACGATCATCAGAGCTTGGTGTGCCACGGTCAACGATGGGAGACCACATGAAGAAAGACCTGAAAGTGAGGCCGTATCGCCCAACTTTCGTGAATGAACTGTCAGATGCCGACATCGATCGGCGTTATGAATCATGCCGTGCTCTGTTGGACACATTCCCAAGTGCCGTATCCCGCTCAAAGATTCTTTTCAGTGATGAATGTGCCATCTATCGCAGTTCGCGCGACAGAAATGTGGTGTTCTGGTCAAAAGAGAATCCCCATTTCACGCAGGAGCTGGAACATAATTCACCGCATGTGATGATATGAGCGGGTATGACATCAGGTCATTTGATTGGACCTTACTTTTCCGATGGATCCGTGAACGCGGCATCTTATTAGGCAATGTTGGAGACGTGGCTCATACCTCAGCTCAGAGATAGGAGACTCATGGATGACGTGTGGCTGCAGCACGATGGGGCACCCGCACACTTTGCTCTTTCTGTGCGCGACGTTTTGAACGAACATTTTGCAGGCCGCTGGATTGGCCGTGGTTCACCGACATCTCCGGCACCATTACCATGGCCACCACGTAGTCCTGACCTTACCACCCCGGACAATTCGTTGTGGGGTATTATCAAAGGAGTAGTGGCTGCGCGTCGCTACAACACCAACGAAGAGTTGCGCAAAGCTGTGGAAGACGTCTTTCGCACCATTACTCCACAAATGCTCCGACGCATGTCACAGAGGACATGGAGGCGCATCCGCTTGTGTGTCCAGCATCAAGGTGCACATACGGATCCACTGGACATGTAACCACGAAGTACGTAAGTGATTCAGATTAATTATGATTGATTATGATTGCACGCTTTTTTGTTAGCTTTTTTATGCATTTCACCGGAGGTCTCTCTTTTCAGTGACCAGCAATAATTAGTCATCATGTTGACATTCCACCTTCCTTGATAACTCGTCTCCATTGTCTTGATGTTCTGGTGAAATCTTTCTCCTTGTTCTTTGCTGACACTACGAAGATTTTCACTTACACGATTTTTACCTACACTAGTCCATCAAATTACTTTATTAAATGTACGATCATGATAACTTTGGAAATTCCTGAACCTTAAAATTTAAATTTCCCTTTTACCTACTATTCATTAGGTATGTATTTTTTTCCACAGGAAAATAAAATTTTGTTAAAAATTTAGCAATATCGTTGTTTGTCTAAATTAACGTATTAATCCTTTTATTCTGTTTGCATAAAATTAAAGTATTACTCTTTGAATTTTTTATATTTTATAATAACTCTAAGCAAGTGTCATGTTAAAGATTTGATTACTGTGCATTGTACTTAACCACCCCAACTCACGTGTCGTATATAAATTTGTAATTATAAAAACCATTAGTTATCATCTAGTTTGAATTAGTTAGGATATTATATTATTTTATTAATATCATTCTAGAGAAGAGAGCCCTGTAAAAATGAACAATGAATAATTCCTATATAATCTTTATAATTCAAATATTCATTTTTACACAAGAACTAGAATCGCCTAACGCGAGTTTGGATAAAGTTTTTATTTTTTTGCTTTCTATTTTTGCAGTGTCACAACTATGCTATCTACCATTTCTATGGTTAAGTCGTATCCATGTTTGTATTATTGGAGGTTCGTTGTGAGAAGCGAATGTCCTTTAATTTCATTCCCTCAAAGTACAAACAAGACACTCGACGGTTTAGATCGTTTAACATTTCCATCACAATATTTCCCATATCTCCATTTTCCATTTATTATAGAATTTATTATAATTAATTATTGATGTCTTGCATCTAACCCTCATCCCTAAATTTTATTAGATTATGCATGCACATTGAATGTGGTATGATTTGAACCCTTGTTTGTACTTCTTTATTCATTACTGTATTTCTCTAAATGATCTCTTCTAATTTCTCCCAATAATGACTTGTACTGTACGTACGAATTAAATAACTATGGCGTATTAATTATGAATTGACGTATGGCATAATTTGAATAACTATGACGTCAAAGTAATTTAATTCTCTTCACGTTTTCCATACCTTGAATACTGAATCACGTGTTTAGTATGTGGATATCTTTTGTATTCAATGTATGGTAAATTCTTTAATAATAATAAAAACTTCATTCTCTATAAGTCATTATTTATATGTTGTGTCCTGTCTGGTGTTATGCAGTATAAATATTATTCGACCATATTCATTCATACATCCATGTCCCTACTTGACCGTTATCCTTTATTAATTTTATTACTTATTCATTCATCTACCTATTGTCTACTGATGCCCTATCAACCTATCAGTCCATGTTTACTCGTGTCTATATTACGCATCCAACCTACTGTTACGTATCGATATGTGTACAATACTTTGTGCATTCGTACATGTCACCTGATGATCATGAGTACGTACATAGTTACGTACATGTAAATACGTCCACATGTATTCTTTTTACTTTTCTTTTAATTATTTCACTTCTGGCAAGATATTCATAAATGCTTATACGAGTGTTCGAATTCCGCTGACAGCAGCAAAAGCGAGTTCTTCTGAGGTGAAAATCTTCTTTCTTGTTGCTTCTAATCATAAAACATTATTGTATGTCATGTTGTATATATATATATATATATATATATATATATATATATATAATATATACCGTATGAGCCCATGTACTTTGTGTTATACTCCTAACATCCTAAGTGTCTATAAATATATATCACTGTAAAAAACTATAGTTAACTGCTTAATTGTAATTAACGATAATAATTTAATATAATGTAATTAATGAACTTTAATGAAACTGTAATTAACGATAATAGCGAATGTGATTTAATTGGTAATTATAATCATAGTTGTAATAAACCAAAATTACAATGTACTCAGTGATGTACTTAGATTGTACTCAATGTACTACTCCGAAATTGTCGCCATTTAGGAATGTATACTCGGCGATATCACGATTATTTTTTATTTTTTGTTTCGTTTTATTTTGGAATCTTTTAAAATTCTGATTATATGTTTAAAATTAGGCTTAACGTAGATCTCCATTAAAACGGTGGGGGAACTTAACCTTCAACCGAACTCCTCCAACATTTAGACTTATATGATGCTTGTATTTGTAAAATAAGAGACACTCCTGTCTTAGCAGCCCTTCAGCGAGGAGGTTGGAGCCCTCCTCGAGGAGGCCGAGGCCCTCGAGCCTCCTCACTTTTAAATTCCGGCCTTAGCCATGGTCGAAAGAGGTCGAACCTCTCCCCCTGTAAAAGTCTAATCTAACTTAGACCCATCCGGTCGACAAGACCATAACTTCGACACTAAAAACTAACTTAGTCTAACGTAACCTAACCTAAACTAGCATAACCTAATCTATGCTAACCTAACCTAACTTAATCTAACCCACAATATACTTCAAATAAATGTCAAGTCAATCAGTTGTAATCCCAGTTCCTTTAATGCGTATATATATATTTGTTCGGCGAATGCAACAAAGTCCTCACCATTGTTATAGTTTTCAATAAGTTTTCTTCAGTCTTCTGCTGAAGTACAGTTATACAGAGGCGGTGGCATTCTGAAGTTCTAGTTCAGTCCCCTTAGAAAAATCTGGTTAACCGACTATAAATCCGAAGAAAACTCATGTTACACTCATTCGCTTTATATTGGTCCACGTTGTAGAACATGGTTGGTTGATGTAGGTGTTATTATAGTTGTGTTTAATAAATAATGCAGCAATTTAATTTTCACTTACAAAGTGATTTGATGATTGTCGAACCTGTAATCATAACCGTCCATTACATAACGCTCTGTCACTTAGTTTCCTTCATAATGTCAAAGAAAATACTACATTGCTTACTTATAGTGCATACTGTCATTCTTATTGCACTGACGAAACAGTTTTCATGTTTCTTAGATCCATTTGGCTGATGGTCTATTCATACGAGTTTTCTGTCAAAAACATCGAGTCGTTGGCGAAATGAAATGAAATGAAATGAATGTTGTCAAAACCATTTGGATTTTGTTTAATCGCATTTGAGAAACATTGTATTACTTCTAAAAAATGGTTACTCAGTAATGGAGTGAGACAAGGTAGCGTATTATCTCCTTTTGCCTTTTAATTTTTTATGTTAATACCTGTTGAGAAATAAATAAAAAACTAAATGTAGGGTGTTGATTGAGAATGTATACTGTAGGAATGCCAGCGTACGTAGCTTAGTGGGTAACGCCGTTTCTCTATGAGCGAAATGAAGACAATGAAATCAGGGGTTCGAATCCTGATGATGCTAGAAATAAAAATCTGTTCTTAATCTCGGGAAACGGGATTCAAATACTTGCAATCCCGAGATCCCGGGAAATTCGCGGGATTAAAAAAATTAAATAAGGCTGAAGTACTGGAATAAATTAAATAACTAAACAGAAAATTTCCTTTTATTAAACAAAAACATGCTTTGATTAAAAACTTTCTAGAGACTAATAAAACTGAAATTATTGGTTTATTTCGATTATGACTTAAAATAATGCTTTTAAAAACACAAATAATCAGTACTATTATAACTCACCCAAAGTAACCTAAAGTAAATAACTTAAAGATGTTCGAAGTTTTGTGATGAATAATCCTACAGCAGAAAATGCTCTTTCAGCCTTTCCGACTCTAATGAAGTTGGAGGAATTGTCGCCAGAGCATTATTAAATAAGAGGTTTAAATTTTCTGTTCTATTACCAGTGGCTTCATAAACATTCATTTCTTTTATGATGTTCTTTACGTCGTATCTCAGGCGCAAATCTTGTTGCTCCGTGGTCAAGAGCGTCCACACGATGGGGCACCAGGGGGCCAAGCCCCCTCGCTTTTCAATGGTGCCCCCTCGTTTTTCCGTTAACTGCTTACAGATAGATTTTATCATAAACCCAAAATCCAGTCATAATATTTGAAGATAGTAATTGGTTACTATATATATATTATTAATATTGTATAATTTCCCATATTGTTGATATTTACTATATATATCATTAATATTGTATAATTTCCCATATTGTTGATATGAAGAGAAAATCCTGTGATTAAAATTAAAACATGTAAAATTTGTTGTGGAGAACGCGACTACGAGATCGTTAGGAAGGATATCTTGTACATTACTTAAAGAGCTGAATACTGTCTTCAATAACCTTCTCAGTCCCATGACAATTATTTATATGCGTATTATGTAAGAATAATAAACTTGTATATCAGTATTTGAAGCCCTATAATTTGCCCTCCTAACTGCCTCCAGAAGGCAGGAAATGCTGTCCCAGACAACGTAAATTTCAAATATTTTTGGGGGGGCGCCCCCCCAGGACCCCCCTAGAGCTCACAAATAATTGTGCCCCCCTGTATTTTGAAGTACCCCATTACTTAATTGATCCTGTGGACGCCCCCTGTCTGTGGCTCCCATTTTTTTCTGCACAACTGCATCCAATTTTTCTTCCAAGGACCTTTGATTTGAAAATGAGTTAGAGAAAACGATTTCGAGTTCTAGTGGTGTATCAAAAAACTTTTGGGGTTCATTTACATCAGTACCTTCTGCCACTACGTCCGTCTCACTTTTTCTGACAAGCTGGCAAATAACTCTTTGGCAGTTGTTTGCAATGTTGATTTAGAAGGCAGTGAAAAATTAGGACAAGTTGAATTAAATGTTATTATAGGATTGTTTAAATAGTTATATAATCCTACGAGCTTCTTATTACGTCTCTCTTGAAGTCTTTTTTTCTACTGATTGTTTTAAGGTGGTAGAAAAACAAGTTTTCTCTTCTCTCAACTCATTTACAATAAAAGCAAACACACCTTCTGCAGTGAGCAATGTTGCATCTCTGCTACCAAGCTTCTCCAATCCAATTTTAACCGGTTCTAAAGATGAGATAATAACATTTATATATTCAAATTCTTCATCTGAAACATCCATGCCCTTTCCGATCCCAAGGTCAATCAATGCTTTCGAAATTGGTTTTCTTAGTTGGATAAATCTTTCCAACGTTACTATTAAATATTCCATCTTGTTTGTGAATCGAGTTGTAGATGAATTCTTTGTTATGCTCAAGTTTTACATATTTTTGTAAGAGTTCGTTTTTTAAGGGCCATCTACGAAATAATTTCACAATTTTTCTCACTTTTGTAGTAGTGTATGTCTTCAAACCCTTCTGCTAGTTCAATAGGCCTAACACCGGCAAAATTATCGGCATTGTTGTTTGAAATTTCGACAGCAGTTGCAAATTCGTCTTCTTCAACATTCTCTTCATCACTATCATTGTTCATGCCTGCATCTTCCTCAGAAATGTCTTCTGATACCTGTTGATTAACTGTTGCATTTCTTGAATTACATTTTTTTATAAAGGACATCACAAACAGCCAAGTACAGACCATGTGCAAGACATGCTTACTATCGTTAATTCTTACAAATTTTACCATGACACTGGCTCCATCTGTTACACTAGCAACAGATTGTTTTAAGGTGGTAGAAAAACAAGTTTTCTCTTCTCTCAACTCATTTACAATAAAAGCAAACACACCTTCTGCAGTGAGCAATGTTGCATCTCTGCTACCAAGCTTCTCCAATCCAATTTTAACCGGTTCTAAAGATGAGATAATAACATTTATATATTCAAATTCTTCATCTGAAACATCCATGCCCTTTCCGATCCCAAGGTCAATCAATGCTTTCGAAATTGGTTTTCTTAGTTGGATAAATCTTTCCAACATTACTATTAAATATTCCATCTTGTTTGTGAATCGAGTTGTAGATGAATTCTTTGTTATGCTCAAGTTTTACATATTTTTGTAAGAGTTCGTTTTTTAAGGGCCATCTACGAAATAATTTCACAATTTTTCTCACTTTTGTAGTAGTGTATGTCTTCAAACCCTTCTGCTAGTTCAATAGGCCTAATATCGGCAAAATTATCGGCATTGTTGTTTGAAATTTCGACAGCAGTTGCAAATTCGTCTTCTTCAACATTCTCTTCATCACTATCATTGTTCATGCCTGCATCTTCCTCAGAAATGTCTTCTGATACCTGTTGATTAACTGTTGCATTTCTTGAATTACATTTTTTTATAAAGGACATCACAAACAGCCAAGTACAGACCATGTGCAAGACATTGTTGATGCTTACTATCGTTAATTCTTACAAATTTTACCATGACACTGGCTCCATCTGTTACACTAGCAACTATGTCATTTTCCAAGCTTAATTTAGTCATTTAGTTTTTTTCAACAAGCTCAATAGTTTTATCAGCAGGCAAAGATCCAAAAATACGAACCATTCCCAAATTCCAGAACTTTCCAACTGCATGAACATTAACATTCATAATTATAGCGACGATTTCGTAGCGATGTGTATTCATCTAAAGAAATGCTAAATCTTTCACCATCTGATACTTTTTTTGCAATTTCCGAAGTAACAGATTCCTTTGCAATATTATATTGTTTGTGCACCATATTCATAACTTGAGACGGTGTTTTTGGTAATGACGTTTTTTTTAACTAAAGGTTTTCTAATAAATTCACTCTCTGCAATTGTATAAATTGATAAACCTTCAACAGAAGCAAGCTTTGCAACAATTTCTTAACAGGTCTCTGTCTCTGGTTTAAATACAAACGAAGTTATGTTTTGTTGAACATTGCTCAGCCCTATTTTTTCCTTACTGACAGGATCTAAAATCCCTGCACATGGTCTTTTTAAGTTTTTATCTTCGAGCTTATGGACACTTTTCAAATGATGAAGCAAACCACTTGTTGAATATCCTTTGCATTTTATTATTGCAGAACATTTCTTGCACTTAGCATTTTCATTTCCTTCTAGTCGTTCAAAATGCTGCCATGATTTGGATTCACTTTGGCTGCGTGACAAGATGGGATTATAATTTATAACAATGATATAAATACAGTATGTGGACATACTGTAGTACGGCAGATCAACAGACACTACACTATGACAGAAGCGGTAGACTGAGTGTTAGTTAATAAACCTGCCGCTTGCGTTTGGTGGCACTTTTATACTATTGGTTGAAATTATTTTTGAATGTTATAAAATGTTATATGATTAGTAAAAATTTAGTTATAAATTTTAGTATGTTTCAAAGGTTTAACACACTAAATAAGAATAAAAGGTATTTACGTATTAACGGGGGGGGGGGCCACCACATATTGATGATTGGTTAGGTTAGGTTAAGTTGTAATATTTTCGTTAGTTGAGAATTTGTAATACATCATATTTTTTAAATAGCAATATTTTTTTAAATATTTACAATGATTTATATTTCAAATATTTACAATGATTAATACATGTTACACATTAGAAACAACATTTCTTCACTTTTTGGTAGATCCCAAATTTTCTTCATGAATAAGCAAAAAAAAAAATTTTTTTTCAGAAAATTGTATAAAAAAATATTTTAAAAATATTGCTATTTAAAAAATATGATGTATTAAAAATTTTCAACTAACGAAAATATTACAACTTAACCTAACCAATCATTAATATGTGGTGGCCCCCCGTTAATATGTAAGTACCGAATAAAAATTATAAATTCTAATGAAATTTAATATAAAATATATCATAAAAATGTTTGAAATATAAGTAAAATCCATTCTAGGAGTTTCTAGAAAGAATGAACTCAAAGCGATAAGATAGTTACCCATTAGTCATTACCCAATCAATTTTCAATTTCACTTTTCAGTAGGAAGAAAATTATATTATTTCACTCCATACTCAAGCGAAAACGGTTTTCAAAGTTTAAAAAGCAGGTGAACGAAAACTTCAAATGTGAAACGCCTTTGCATGAAATAAATATACCTCATAATAAAACTGTGTTTAAAAGTCTCCCCTGAAAATAGAATACCGGGAAATCCCGGGATCGATGACAATTTTCCCGGGAAATGAGCTGTTTACTTTATTTCCGGGATCCCGGGATCCCGGATGCCCAACCTTAAATGAACCGCATTACTTGACATGAGCGCCGTACCAGTTTCTTACCCTCTTCACTGATTGCACTATTATGCAGTTTGCATTTACTTGCTGGCATCTAATCCTAAAAGTCTACAGTTAAAAGTGACTGTAGAGTAACATATCTTTCTCATTAAATAAAATTCTTTTGAATATTGTCAAAGTGCATAAATACTTAGGTGTCATTATCACTGACAATACGTGTAACTCGAATGATATTTTAAGACGTGAAGGTAATTTTTACCGTTATCTTAATTTCTTATACAGAAAAATTTCAGTTTTTGACGGTATGGGACCCATTTACTGTTTTTGGATCTTATTGTTTGAGTTCCGAGTTGTGGTTCGATAAATTTAATTGTTTTCAAATGAAACGGAATTTCTCACTTGCTTATCACTTATCACACGAGTAAGAAGCTCTTAAGGGTACAACCGAGAGAGAGAGAGAGAGAGGGAGAGAGAGTAACCAGGAAGTACTGTATGCTTTAGGTCTAGTCTCATGATATTCGCTCATTTATTTAACCTCAGAAAATTTACATTTGCAAGAAAACTTTTACAATCTAACGACGTTTACTTAGGCACAAAATCTGTCTTCAGGAATATTCAAAATTTATTTTAAAAGTATAGATGAAACTTCAGATTTAGATTGTAAAATTAAAGGGTCAACTTTTACCAATGATTTTAAAACAACTGTTTCATGAATTAACTCTGCCCAAGCAAGGGAAGAAAGGCTACGTTGAGCAGTCATTGGTTTCTGTTCTGTTCCTGCACTATTAAACTAAAGTACTGATTTAAATATTTAATTTTTCATTTGGGTCTTATGGATTTTATGAAATAAAGATCTCTCTATCTATGTATGTACAGTGTCGCTCATAAGTATTCGTACAGAGAAATATTTCACTTTTGTGTGTTCTTATTTTTGTACCATGAATAGGAGTTATGAAAGGTTTACCATTCGTTTGAGAAATTTAACAAATAAAAAATTAGTTTAACTCCAACATATAATGTAAAACATCGAGGAATTTGAGGAAAATTAAAAAGTTAAAATGCAAAAGTTTTCGTGCATTTACTTACAAAATTATCATATTTAATACTTTGTGTGTCCACCTTTTGCTTGAATGACTTCAATGATGCGTTTTAGGTACTTTTCTACAAGGTTTCGACATCTCTCAGTAGAAATTTTAATCGATTCTTCTAAAGAAATTGTTGCAATTCATTCGGATTCGAAGGGTTTTTCTTGCGGATAGCGTTTTTCAAATCAAATCATAAATTTTTGATTAAATTGAAATCTGAGATTTCACTGGGCCGCTGGAGAAGCTTAAAATTCTTTTGTTACAGCCATTTCATGGTGCTCTTACTTTTATGTTTTGGATCATTATGTTGCTGCAGTATCCATTTGCGACCCATTCGCAACTCCCAAACTGAAGGTCATACATTTTTTCTAAAATTCCCTGATATATATTTCTTCAAATTCAAGATTCCACTGATGATAACAAGTTTTCCTGGACCAGAAGCACTAAAGTATCACAAACAAATAAACTACCACCATCATGTTTAATTAACCGTAGGAAGGATGTTTTCATCCTCGAATGCAGTATTAAATTTTCGCCAAACATACTGTTGCTCGTTGTTCCCAAATAATTCAATTTTGGTCTCGTCTCTCGAGATATCTTTCTTCCAGAATGCAAATCCATCATTTTGATAATCCTTGGAGTACTTTAAACGAACTTCTTTGTGAGCTTTTCCTAGCAGAGGTTTTCTTCGTGCAACTCTTCCATGCTGGCATACAGCAGAGGGACGGATATAACCGTTCCTACGGTTAAACATGATGGTGGTAGTTTGCTTCTTTGCGATACTTTAGTGCTTCTGGTCCAGGAAAACTTATTATCAATGGAACCTTGAATTTGAAGAAATATATATCAGGAAATTTTAGAAAAAAATGTATTACCTTCAGTTTGGGAGTTGCGAATGGGTCGCACATAGATACTGCAGCAACATAGTGATCCAAAACATAAAAGTAAGAGCACCTTGAAATGGCTGTAAGAAAAGAATTTTAAGTTTCTCGAGCGGCCCAGTCAAATCCCAGATCTCAATTTAATCGAAAATTTATGATTTGATTTGAAAAACGCTATCCGCAAGAAAAACCCTTCGAATCCGAATGAATTGCAACAACTTCTTTAGAAGAATGGATTAAAATTTCTACTGAGAGATATCGAAACCTTGTAGAAAATTATCTTCATGTTTGGTAAATATCACCTGCAGTTACTCGTGGATTCGCAGGAACCATTCTTTCAATCTGTCTAGCTGTACGTTCTGAAGTCTTGCAAGGTCGTTCACACCTTGGTAGAGTTTTGATTGTTTCAAACTTTTCCATTTCTTTATAACTGCAGCAATTCAAGGTTTTTCTATCTTCCTTCAACTCTTTGCAGACTCGTGTGCAGCAATAACAGATCTCTTAAGATTTAATTTAATTACAGACTGAGGAACAATTCACCACATTAAACAGCACACCCATCATAAACATCAATACAACACTCAAGACATTCACTCAAATCGTCAATAATGCAAACAAATACATACCCAAGGGCAACATTAGGAAATACAACCTAAACTACACTAGAGAAATAGCCCATCTCATAAGGCAACGTAACAACCTCAAACATAACACACAAACAACACACACAGAAGCCATAAAACAGCAGATACAACAGCTGAACACAGAAATAAACAACAAACTTAAAGAAAAACAAACAGAAACATTTAGGGAATTCATAACAACACTAAACCACTCCACAGATACATCCAGGCTATACAAGACTATAAACAGCATGACCCACTCTAACAGCAGCATTCACACCTCACACGCGGCTATCTGTCGCAGCCAAAGTAATATCCCAACATATACACAACAAGCTAACATTCTAGTTAATCACTACGCAAAGATAAGTCACTTAAACAGAGACAACAACCAGAAACACGCAGACAGGCAAACAGCCAGACAAAAGAAAACCTACACACTCGACACGACCATTACACCATTCAATACAGACCAGACCACCAAGATCATCAAAAACATTA
This sequence comes from Bathynomus jamesi, assembly GCA_023014485.1. NCBI lineage: Eukaryota > Metazoa > Arthropoda > Malacostraca > Isopoda > Cirolanidae > Bathynomus > Bathynomus jamesi. The sequence continues at coordinate 139,543 of JAJOZX010003046.1, forward strand.
AGAATTCGAAGGCTACTGGACCAGAAAACATATCTAACATACACCTTAAACACTTGTGGCCCATAGGAAATACTAGCTCTCACAAACACCAGCACATATTCATCCCAACACTGTATTATTCCTAACATATGGAAACAAGGTAAAATTATTACACTACTCAAACAAAACAAAATTCCAACAGAACCAGCTTCCTATAGACCCATTACTTTAGTATGCACACCTTCCAAAGTAAGAGAAAGACTAATCTTACAAATTTCCAACCCACACATACCACTATCGCCTACTCAACATGGATTCAGACCTCACCACTCAATCACGACATTACTCACTAACCTCAAGCAGCACATCATGGATGGCATCAACTTCCAGACGACCAGCTCAACGTACACTATAAGCAACAGTAGACATTAGTAAAGCATTTGATGATATCCCTCGCTTCCCTCTCATAAACAAAATACTCAACACAAACATACACAATAACACCAAAAGGTTTGCTGAACAACTATCTTTCAGGAAGATATTCTCATGTCACATTTAATGGCAAGTCATCCAAAAACAAGCTTTTTCCGAACGGGTCCCTCAAGGCTCTGTTCTCTCACCAACACTATTCAATCTATACATACATGACATTCCAACACCCATAGATAACAAGCTTATCTTATCATCATATGCAGATGACATCACTCTAACATCCACCCACAACAACATCGACACCGCTACAAATAACCTACAAACATACATAAACAGTATACAAGACTGGCTCACACACAATAGACTCAAAATAGCGTCCACAAAATCAACCATGACGTTGCTAACAAGCACACAAAAGAACACAAAATAACCACACAGCTTACACTAAACAACACCAACATTCCACACACTCACAAGACCAAAATACTTGGGGTCACATACAACACATCATTATCTTTTGCAAACCACATTCAGGACATTAAAAACAAATGTACGTCAAGACTTAACACGCTTAGGGTACTAATAGGCACAAATTTTGGACACCAGCAGGAAACAACGATGAAATATAGAGAAAGGAACAGACAAATAAAAAAATAAGTGAGGAATAAAGAGAAAATGTAATGAATAAGTGGAAGGAAGTTAAGTTACATAATGAATGAATCAAAGAAAAATTATATATGAAGAATGGAGATAGAAGCTCAGTGAAGTTTATTGTATGTTTATATACAATATATGGCAGATAAGGATTGGGCTAATATATAACACGAGTAGTATAAATGCAAAATGGTCGAGTGCAATGCAATTGCATAATGTTGTAAGAGTGTCACCTCCCACCCCCTTTGGTGCCAACCCCACCCCCCTTTGTTGCAAAGACCCCACCCCCCTTGTTGCAAGGGGGAAACCTCTTTGAGTTAGAAGGTGGGACGGCCTCACCCCCAAAGGGGCATACCTAACCTAAGAGACAGAGAGAGGAGGAGGGGACCCAGAGGAAGGGGCTTCGCTTGGCGAGAGCCAAGCGCATATGAGATCTTCAGCCACCCCGGCGATCTCTTATAGGGCCTCTAATCTGCCAGTTGGCTGAGTTGCCAGATAGCAATATCTGTTTAATTATTCCATATATTAATCAGCCAGTTGGCTTAGAAGGCTGAGTTGCCAGATAGCAATATTTACTTAATTAATCCTTATATTCTTCCGTCATCTGGCCTAGAAGGCTGAGTTGCCTGATAGAAATATTTATTTAATTAATCTTTATATTCTTCCCTCATCTGGCTTAGAAAGTTGAGTTACCATATTCCGTTAATTATAAAATTATACCATATATTCATCCATCAGTTGGCTTAGAAGATCGATTTGACAAATAGCAATTAATTAATTATTCTGAAATCCGCTTTAGAAACCAAATAAATGATATAATTGTGTACAAACAAAAAGAAATAAATAAAACACCAATACATCATTCTGTTTATTTTAGCTGAATTAATGGATATACAACGGGATATATATATATATGGTCAAATATTAGCATCATGATTGGAAAATATATAATGAAACAAAACGGTGCATTATCAAAATATTAGTATAGGGAAAAATACAGTTATAATAAATATATTGAAAATATACAAAACATAGTATGATCAATATATTAGTACAGGAAAATATACATATATATTAAATATATTGAAAATATACAAAACGCATAAGCATGTTATCTCCGGGCATCATCGCCTCCGGGCATCAGTTGACACATGTGCATCGCGCGTTAAAAGGAACCGGGTTCGTGCCCCGTGCGTCCGGTAGCTGGGCGGCACCGTAGGTCTAAGGTGAGGATAAAACAACTCGTACGGAAAATAAATCCCTACCGTAGGTCTCAGGTGAGGATAAAACATCTCGTACGAAATAAACGAGCAACTCGTACGGAAAATAAATTCCTACCGTAGGTCTAAGGCGGGCGTAAAACAACTCATACGAAATAAAAAATAAATGAAGAATTCGTACGGAAATTAAATCCAGGGTACCCTAAAAATAACTGTAGGTTTAATGCGGGTGTAAAACAACTCTTACGAAAAAAGGAAAAAGAAATTTCAATTCCAAAAAGAAAAAGAAAAAATAAACCCCTAATGACTCCCCGTAGGTCTAAGGTGGATAAAACAATTCGTACGGAAAAAATAAATCCCTAACGAGCCCCGTAGGTCTAAGGTGGGTGTAAAACAACTCGTACGATAAATAAAAATAAATGAATTCATACGGAAAATAAATCCCTACTGTAGACCTAAGGCGGGTGTAAAACAACTCGTACGAAAAAATAAAAAATAAATGAACATTTCGTACGGGGAAAATTTTCAATTCAAAAAATTAAAAAAAATAAACCCCTAATGACTCCCCGTAGGTCTAAGGCGTTGATACAACAACTCGTACGAAATAAACGAACAATTCGTACGGAAAAATGTTCACCTGAAAATCGTGTGAACACCCGTTGTTAAGTAGGACTAAGGTGTGTCTAACACATAGAACAACTCGAAAAGGTTTTGCCAGAAAACAATTCGTACAGAACACACACACACATACACACATATATATATATTTGCTGTAAAAAACTGTTCGAATTTCATAAATATATATATATATATATAAATATATACACACAACTTAAATGAGGATAAAACATCTCGTACGAAGTAAACGAACAAATCGTACGGAAAATAAATCCTTAATAATAACCGCAGGTCTAACGTGAGGATAAAACAATTCGTGCGAAGTCCCTACCATAGGTCTAAGGTGAGGATAAAACAACTCGCACGAAATAAAAAGTAAACGAACAATTCGTACGGAAAAAAGTTAATCTAAAATTCGTGTAAACACTCCCTACGGGAAAGAAGAACGTAAAAATAAAATAAATGATCAAATCGTGTAACTAAAAAAGAAAGAATAAAAAATACACGAACAACTCGTATGGAAAGAAAAATCCGCGGGACCCCGCCCCACACACACAATATATATATATATATTTCAATTTTAAAAATCTTGAAAATGTATGCCTTCATATAGTTTATTTTATTTTTAAAGTAAAGTTTTAGATCTGTAACTTATTTTTTATATTTTTGTTAACTATATTATAAAAGGGAACAATGTTTTCTAAATGTCCAGGCGCTATTGTTTTCGCGATTGCTCCCAAGGGTCCACGTCATGATAAGAATTTCTGGCAGGAAGGCAAATTTATAACAGGTATTTTTCAAATCTTGATACAATATTATATTTCTTACACTTCTGTTGATGTACGATAAGTTAATCAAGCTAAAAGTTGTAAGAAAAGCTGAAACCTCCTTTTTGTTTAACAAACAATACACGTCTCTAAAGACTGATAAAAGCTCGTACAAACCTCATCACGATTTCTGTTCTGTCTTAGAATCATGCACCTGTATTTTTCAGTTCCGTGTGTCAACGATACATATGTCTGTCTGACTGTACATCTATCTATCTCTCTCTCTCTCTCTCTCTCTCTCTCTCTCTCTCTCTCTCTATATATATATATATATATATATTATATATTGGTACATATCTCAGCGAAAATTTTAAAGTAAAGAGAAGGGAATCCGAGTGAAAATTGCTCAACCTCTGTACGCTTTAAAAAATGCTTCTAACTGGGGGTTTAAGGCAAGATAAACATCTAGTCCCTTTATAAAGGGTTCGACCGAATTACTTTGAATCACTCTGGCTGGCAATCCATTCCACATATTAACTATACGACTGAGGAAAAATGTATAGCTTCATTAGAATTAAAATGTTTACCCACTAATTTGAAACCATTACTGCGAGCTGTATTTGCATTTTGAAGGTGAAATATTTTTTGGCCTTGACATCAAACATTTAATTACTTTAAATATCTGGATTAAATCTCGAACACGCCTTTTCACGAACGAGAATAAATTTAACGTTTTAAATGGGCAGCGTATGATTTTACTGGTAACGCGACATATTTTCATAAACATCAATCACCCGCCTTTATTGACAATTGTGATAAAACTTATAAAAACTTTTATATTAAATCATATGATTGATTTTACATTATATGTCAGACCTAGCCATTAGCTTTTACTCGGCAGAGAAGCAGAGTCAAATAAACTTACATTTTTCATTACCTGGCCCCATTTTCTCCGCGTCAACGATATTAAGCGACGTTAGCTTCGTTCAGTAGCTTCAGTGGGGATCACCTCACATGTACAATAATGTTATGGCTGAGTTTTCATTTCAATACAACATTTAACCTTATAAATCAAACTTATTTTTTACATGCATTTTGATTATTTTAGTTAATTTGTTTCTGTATTGAGTATATTGCATTTTTGGAATTTTGTTCGACAATAACTAGACTTATTTCATTATACCTTTTTCCCCATACCATTCAGGCCGGTTAATTTGACCGTTTTGCCAAGATTAATTCCAATTATTGTAAGCGTTAAATTGTTTTCCGCAGTTGCTAAAAACCATCAGCAGCCATTTCCGGGTCAAGTTAAACGTAGAGACTGAACAACGTTTCATAAATGAGTGACGCTTTCTTTATTAGATCTTCATTTTAATTAAAACCAACGTAACTGTACAAATTATAAAAAACTTTATTACACATGTTTGAAATTAAATAATTTTGGTAAGAAAAGAATAACGGTGTAAATACAGCTTTATTATCAAAATAGAGTGATTACAAATGGAATTTATACAGGTTATTTACACTATTTAATCATTTAACAAGTAAAACATACATATTACGCATTTACATATCAAAGAGTTTTATAATAACATGCCAACAGAACAGTCGTCGGATAGGCTAGGGGTGGAGACACGTTTGAGTGAATATGGTGGTGACAGCTCGTCTGTATACACACTGCACAGTACCTACACGAGTGCTATACAAACTTGCTGGCTATTTCAGTGTCCCTGAGGGGCCATTATTCGAAAATGTACGAATACTCTGTCCTTCCTTGTGGTAGGCCTACAATAGAGCCCTGAGGGTAATTGGAAATTTATAAAATTGTTGTACCCCTGCCTGATGATTTGTTTGTGTAAAGAAGCTGGTCGGATAAGGACGCTAGTGAGTATCCATTAAGTTTAAGACCCATATTTTACGCCTTAAATTAGAGATTGCCCTATTATGCATGTGATAGTTAATCACGGTCTAATATATATATATATACACTGCACATGTTTTAAGTTAAGCTCTTTTATTTGAGGCTAAAATATTATGCGTGTGACAGTTTATCCACAATCAAATATGTATATATATATATATATATATATATATATATATATATATATATACAAGCTATTTAAAGATAAAGGGCTTTTACGTTCTCTGCCCAGTTTATACACGCACAAATAGCTAATAACGTATGGAATTACATTAGCATATCTAATATGATGTCATGTTCATGGATATTTCGTTTCCAGAAAAATATATCATGGATTCCATCCGAGAACAGAACATCCCTGATGAGCGCGCGGAAGGTGAGCTGAACGATGCTCACAACGCTTACGAGCCTGAATTTACCCCCTACGAGCTGGATCTATTTCAGTCAACAGTGGACGCGGCCTATGAAAGGCACTCCCTTGATCCCCCATCTTGCAAATCTCTTAATCAGCCGAACGCCTCTTCCCAAGACTTGTGCAATGACGAGAGCAGTTGTTATGAACTTGAATTTACGCCCTACGAGCTGGCGTTGTTTCAGGCAGCTGCGGACGCTGAAATTGCAATGTGCCCCCACATCACGTAAGTAGAAACTAATGTGGTGATGGTGTTAGAGAATAGATAAATAAAACTACATTTATTGATATTACCCATAGCGTCATAATGACGATATATGTAATTTGAACGTTGCACACGTATAAAGGGCTGGAGAATAATATATTTCATCTCGGCTGCGAAAATGCGCATAAATTTTGAAAAAGTTTGCTTTTACAACCAAGGAGTATAACCACTAGTGCTGTAGGTCACATCCGCATCCGCGGAACATCCGCACATTTTCTCGCATCCGCGTCCGCGTCCGCACTTTGGACTGCGGATGTCGTGCGGATGTGGTCCGTTGAGATAAAACGTCATTAATAAGCGGAAATTATCAAATTCTACTATATTAATAGAACTAGTTCATTGTGCGCAAAAGTGATGCAAGCGACAAGATGAGAGGCTGTTCTTGTATGAAGTTACTCTCTTGCAACCTACTTAGATCCACGTTACAAAGCTAAGTTATTTTCACCTAGTACATTAGAACGAGTTAAATCATCACTTGGCAAAGCAGTTGAAGAGCTTCAATCTCTTGAATCTGTCACTTCGCCACCCACCAAAAGAATAAAAGTTTCAGTGACAGAACCAACACCTTCAACAAGCAAATCTATCACAGAATCTGTCTCTCAGTTTCTTGAGTCAAGCAGCAATGACGAGACCTACGCGATGTCAAAAGATGTAGTAAAAATGATCGAGAGCTATCACCAAGAAAAACGCCTGGCTGCATGTGACAATCCTATTAGTTGGTGGAAAAATACGTAGAATATCTATCCATACTTGAGTAAACTTGCAAGGAAACATTTAGCCTGTCCTCCAACAAACGTACCAAGCGAGAGATTATTTAGCAGTGCTGGATTAATATATGATGAAAAGAGAAACAGACTGGCAGCAGAAAAGGCAGAAAAATTAATGTTCCTTAAGCATAACCTTCATATAATTAAGTTTGAACATTAAACGATGAACATCTTAGTTTACTTTATTTAATTACTCATTTATAAATATGCCTAATAAAACTTTAAACTTAATATAAATAGTTATCAAGCTAATTAAAGATCTCTTTCTATAAGGGTGGAGGTTGGGGAAAGAGGTCGGTGGGGGTGCATTTGAGTTGGGTTCACGTCCCGAATCCTGGTAACACAATTATGGTTTTTAATTGTGGCTGAAACTCAACAAAATATAACGAATTTATTTGCAGACGAATTCACTAATTGATTTCTATATTAGTTAGATGCTTGATATTATTTTATATGTTCAGAGAAAAGTACAGCAATTATGGTACAATTAATCAATTATACTACATTATAGCTACAGCTCTCTATATATAATAACTTATTATATACGTTAAACACAACAAATCTCGAATATATCCTAAAAAATAACGAAAATGTAGACATCCGCTACATCACTAATAACCACACATATTTATATATACATATCTGTACCGCTTTGCCCAGCACGCACCCCTTAATTTGGCTATCATCAAGTTCCGACAGCGAATCAGAAGAATTTCCCACTCCGAGAAAAACAACTGCGACCCCCTTAATTTGTCTATCAACAAGTTTCGACAGCGAATCAGACGATTTTCAAACTCTGAGAAGAAAAAGAAGGAGGACGGATGGCATGTGAGTTCTCAAAGAGTGTTACTTGTATATACGGGGCTCCAAAAAACCTTAGCCCTCCGCCCATGGCCTAATCCATTAGAGGTACAGTAAAACTAAACATACCTTACAAAAGAGAATTTAATCCTGCATTTAATGAGAAACAATTAAAACTTGGTTTCCCGGCCATTGGCTTCCAAGACAGCCTGAATTCGCTTTGGGTAGCTTACCAAAAGTGATGTGAATAGATCTTGATCGTTACGCAAATTTGCTAAAACAGTTTCAATGTGTTGCGTCATTGTATCCTTCGAAAATCGATTTGCTGCAGGTTCTTGAAACAAGAAACATTCAACCTTGTCCTTTATAACTGATCCAATGTGTTCACAGACGTTCGGGTCAGGAGAATTTCCTGACCATTCTTCATTTCCAAAGAAATCGATCTCATGGTTCCGCAACAACTGTTGAGTGGCTAATGCCTTAAAGCAGGGGGCCTTATCGTGCAGAAGTGTGACCTGATCGACATCCATAACATTGTTTGGGTTTCTTAGAAAAGGAATGACATGCTGGGATAGAATAATATCACGGAAATACTGTCCATCCAAACTCTGACCATTTGGCTTCAGCACACACATGAGCTTCTTTGCAGTGAACAAAACAAACACACCAACACAGTCCTTACTTTTTAATAATTCGCCATAATGTTCATTGTCATCGATTTCATCTGGTGTTGTGGCCCACACTCGATCATTTTGGTAGTTAGGCCGACGTGTTACGTAAACAAAAAATTCATCGGAGACAGCTAAATGCATGAAATCATCCACATCCCAATCTTCAAGATAATAAGATAATGGGCAAACCACATTCTGTCATCGATGTTAAGTTGAGTTTTTCTTGGCTTTCGAAGTTCATGCCAAGGCTTTAAACCTTGCCTATGACGGTACAGTCGAATGATCTCACCACTAACGATCTTTCCTCTCAACACTTCGATCTCTCTAGAAAGTTTAGCACAGCTGTTTTTCCGCTTACGCGTACCGCTTTCAGTGATGTCCTTTGTTTCCTGAGAGAGTGGCAAATTTGGCCGCCCACATTTGGTTGTATCCATTTCACATTCATCCAAAGTTTTATTCCAATTTCTTTTGACGAAGTCCTCACTTCTTCGCAACTATTTGGCAACCCATGAACGTGTTATAAAGGTGGTTCCAGCATCATGAGCTTCCTGAAATGTTATTGCTCGTATGCGATCTATCACACGTTGCCTCTCCGAATCACCAATTAATTGAGAAGCCATTATATTATCACTTTATCAGCTAGAGTAATTTTAATACCTGCAATAAATAAAGAATTGTATATATTTTTATAATCACTAAAAAGTATTTCGATATAAGTAAACATGTAAGCTGCAAATTGGGGGGGATAAGGTTTTTTGGAACCTATTATATATGCGTAATTGTGTGTCTGTGTGTGTAATAATGTTCTCTTTTCGCGCAATGTATACAGACGAGCTGTTACCACCATATTCACTCGAACGTGTCCCCACCCCTAGCCTATCCAATGACTGTTCTGTTAGTACGTTATTATAAAACCCTTTGATATGTAAATGCGTAATATGTATGTTTTACTTGTTAAATGATTAAATAGTTTAAATAACCTGCATAAATTCCATTTATAATCACTCTATTTTGATAATAAAGCTGTATTTACCCTGTTATTCTTTTCTTATAAAAATTATTTAATTTCAAAACATGTGTAATAAAGTTTCTGATGCGCAATTGTCTACTTTGAAGATTCTGAATTTTAGGTTTTGGCTCTGCAGGCTATAAATATTCGTAAAGCGATTCTATGAAACGATGCCTCGTTGCGAGATATTCAATAAATAAGATCTAAACATACGAGGGAAAACACTATAAAATTAAGAGTGTGTACGAATGTAATGTTAATAAACTTCATATTTCACCAGTGGCATGAAATGTAAAACAATAAATAAATAAATATTTTTACTCTATTTTAGTCCTTCATTGTATGATATATATATATATATATATATATATATATATATATATAGTGCCATTCGAAAAAGAATTTGTTTCACTATCCGGGTCAGAACTGAAACCATTAGGAAAAAAATGAAATAGTTTCTGTAAGAGTGTCCAGGTAGAAAGAAATTAGTTTCAAAATGTTATACTGAAATTCCCTGGAGGGCGAGGAAAGAGATGACCGCTTTGAAATGAGAATTTTTTTTAAAATTTCAAAGTTTTAATAATTTTCTTTGACTCTAATCACGTATTTAATTAAACTAACATCCCCTTATCTACCTCCAGATTTAAAAAAAAATGAACCCTAATTTAACCCAATAAACAAAACGTCTGACTCATATATTACCTCATATTACTTCAAGAAGACAATTGAAAGCGAGTTCAGACTCAAATTGCATGTTTTATCACGCGTTCCAGTATTTAACAATGGTACGAGAATGGAGTTTATTACGAAAGCTATTTCATTAATACGTATAATATTACGAGAAAGGCGTTTATTAAGATGAATGAACAATATTAAGAGAAACGAAACAATTGAATATTTTCATTTAACAATAGTCGCATTGTGAACCTTGGAATTGAGAAGGTGGAGTGTGTGTGTGTGTGTGTGTTGTGTGTGTGTGTGTGTGTGTGTGATATAAAAGATGAGATGAATTTGTTGCTTAAACGTGGTTAACCCATGACAGGTTTCAGATTTGCTTACAACTTTTAGAGATATGTACCAATATATATATATAATATATATATATATATATATATATATATACAGGGTGGGCCGTAAGTTTCCATACATAGGAAAAATAAACATTTTTTTATGGACAACCATTTTTATTTATATAATATGCTCTACATGGTTGCCATTGTTTTGAAAACACATTTCAATACGTGTTCCCCACTGTTGATGAACACGCATTAGCACAGTTGACGTTATGCTTGTAATGGCGTTGGTGATACGTTCCTTTAGATGATTTATGTCTCGTATCTTTTCCTGATACACCATGGCCTTCAAGTGCCCCCAAAGATAGAAATCAAGGGGGTGAGATCTGGGGATCTGGGAGGCCACTCCACAGGACCACGCCGACCAATCCAAGCATCCGGAAACTGCTGATCCAAATACCGACGCACGTGAAGACCATAATGAGGTGGAGCTCCATCTTGCTGGAAGTAAACTGGGAAGTTACCTTCCTCGTTTAGCAGGGATGGGAAAATCTCTTCTTGCAACATGTTAAGATACCTTTCGGCATTAAGATTTCCACTGACAAAAATTGGTCCAATAATTCTGTCACCCCATATCCCGGCCCACACCATCACTTTACCGGCACCTTGCATCTTCGTCGGACTCAGCCAGTTAGGGTTAGCATTACTCCAATAACGTATGTTTTGCCGATTAACCTCTCCATTGACGTAAAAATTTGCTTCATCAGTAAACAAGATCTTACGTCAAACGCATATTCTTAGGGTATCTGAAACATAAAAACAAACGTTTAATTTTTCCTATGTATGGAAACTTACGGCCCACCCTGTATATATTATATATATAGAGAGAGAGAGAGAGAGAGAGAGATAGATAGATGTACAGTCAGATAGACATATGTATCGTTGACACTCGGAACTGAAAAATACAGGTGCATGATTCTAAGACAGAACAGAAATCGTGATGAGGTTTGTACGAGCTTTTATCAGTCTTTAGAGACATGTATTCTTTGTTAAAAAAAAGGAGGTTTCAGCTTTGCTTACAACTTTTAGCTTGATTAGCTTATCGTAAATCAACAGAAGTGTCAGAAATATAATATTGTATCAAGATTTGAAAAATACCTGTTATAAATTTTCCTTCCTGCCAGAAATTCTTATCATGACGTGGACCCTTGGGAACAATCGCGAAGACAATAGCGCCCGAACATTTAGAAAACATTTTTCCCTGTTATAATACAGTTAACAAAAATATAAAAATGAGTTACAGATCTAAAACTTTACTCAAAAAATAAAATAAACTATATGAAGATCTACATTTTCAAGATTTTCAAAATTGAAATATATTTATATATTGTGTGTGTGTGGGGAGGGGGGGGGCCGCGGATTTTTCTTTCCGTAGGAGTTTTTCATTTATTTTTTATTCTTTCTTTTCTCCTTACACGATTTGATCATTTATTTTATTTTTTCTTTCTTTTTCCCCGTAGGGAGTGTTTACACGAATTTTAGTTGTGTGTGTTAGACACGCCTTAGTCCTACTTAACAACGGTTAAGTGTTTTCACGATTTTTAGGTGAACTTTTTTCCGTACGAATTGTTCGTTTATTTCGTACGAGTTGTTTTATACCGCCTTAGACCTACGGGGAGTCATTAGGGTTTATTTTTTCTTTCTTTTTTGAAATGAAAATTTTCCCCGCACGAATTGTTCATTTATTTTTTATTTTTTCGTACGAGTTGTTTTACACCCGTCTTAGGTCTACGGTAGGGATTTGTTTTCCGTACGAATTGTTAATTTATTTTTATTTTTCGTACGAGTTGTTTTACACCACCTTAGAACTACGGGGCTCGTTAGAGATTTATTATTCTGTACGAATTGTTCATTTTATTTTTTATTTCGCACGAATTGTTCATTTATGTCCTTTTCTTTTAGTTTTCCCCTGTACGAATTGTTCATTTATTCTTTTATTTTTTCCTTACACGATTTGTTAATTTATTTATTTTCTTTTTATTTTCCCCGTACGAATTGTTCATTTATTTTTTATTTTTTGTACGAGTTATTTTACACTCGTCTTAGGTCTACGATAGGGATTTATTTTCCGTACGAATTGTTCATTTATTTTTATTTTTCGTACAGGTTGTTTTACACCCCACCTTAGACCTACGGGACTCGTTAGAGAAATATTTTTCCGTAAGGATTGCTTTATCCACCTTACCCCTACGGGCAGTGATTAGGGGTTTATTTTTTCTCTTTTTTTAATTTAAATTTTTCACGTACGAATTGTTCATTTATTTTTTATTTTTTCGTACGAGTTGTTTTATCCACCTTAGACCTACGGGGAACCATTAGGAGTTTATTTTTTTCTTTTTTGAATTGAAATCTATTTTTTATTTTTTCGTACTAGTTGTTTTACACCCACATTAGACCTAAGTTTATTATTAAGATACACTGGATTTAATTTCTGTACGTACGAATTGTTCATTTATTTTTTATTTCGTATGAGTTGTTTTACGCCAGCCTTAGACCTACGGTAGGGATTTATTTTCCGTACGAGTTGTTTTATCTTCACCTTAGACCTACGTGGAAAAATTAGGGTGCCCAGCAACCGGACGCATGGGGCACGATCCCTGTTCCTTTTAACGCGCGACGCATACGTGTCAACTGATGCCCGGAGGCGATGATGCCCGGAGATAACATGCTTATACGTTTTGTATATTTTCAATATATTTAATATATATGTATATTTTCCTGTACTAATATATTGATCATACTGTTTTGTATATTTTCAATTATTTAATAAAACTATTTTTTCTTGTACTAATATTTTGATAATGCACCGTTTTGTATGATTATATATTTTCCATTTATGATGCTATTATTTGAACATATATACACACCCATTGTATATCCATTAATTCAGCTAAAATAAACAGAATGATGTATTGGTGTTTTATATATTGCTTTTTGTTTGTACACAATTATAACATTTGTTTGGTTTCTAAAGCGGATTTCAGAATAATTAATTAATTGTTATTTGTCAAATCGATCTTCTAAGCCAATTGATGGATGAATATATGGTATAATTTAATAAATAACGCAATATGGCAACTCAACTTTGTAAGCCAGATGACGGAAGAATATAAGGATTAATTAAATAAATATTTTTATCTGGCAACTCATCCTTCTAGGCCAGATGACGGAAGAATAGAAGGATTAATTAAATAACTATTGCTATCTGGCAACTCAGCCTTCTATGCCTACTGGCTGCTTAATATATGCTTTAATTAAATAAATATTGCTATCTGGCAACTCAGCCTTCTAAGCCAACTGGCTTATTAATATATGGAATAATTAAACAGATATTGCTATCTGGCAACTCAGCCGACTGGCTGATTAGGGGCCCTGTAAGAGAGCGCCGGGATGGCTGAAGATCTCATATGCGCTTGGCTCTCGCCAACCGAAGACCCGTCCTCTGGGTTCCCGCCTCCTCTCTCTCTCTTAGGTTAGGTATGCCCCTTTAGGGGGTGAGGCCGTCCCAACTTCTCCCCCAAAGAGGTCCCCCCTCTTTCTTAGGTTAGGTATGCCCCTTTGGGGGGTGAGGGCGTCCCACCTTCTCCCCCAATGGGCTTTCCCCTTTGCAACAAAGGGGGGTGGGGGGTGCCTTACAACAACGGTGTGGGATTGGCACCAAAGGGGGTGGGGGTGGCACTCTTGCAACATTATGCAATTGCATTGCACTCGACCATTTTGCGGTTATACTACTAACACCATAACTATAGACGAGTTAATATGCAGCATAAACTCTCATTGAAAATGCATAATAAAATAATTTTTACATTTTCCTTCGTGTTTCTAGGTTTTCCTTTTGCGTTCTCTCTGACTTTAGTAAATGTGGACAGAATATTTTTGTAGTCATTTCCTTATGAAATTCAGTTCCCCCCTCCGAAATTTCTTCCTTCTGCACCAATTCTTGATCAAAATCCTGTTTGATGACCCTTTGGCCCGAAGCAAATTTGCGAATGTCTTTTTAAAATAATTTATTCATATTTTTTCTCTTACATTTATGAAAACGCGGGAATTCGCATATATTAGCTTTACAACCGCACTTCGTACTGTCTTTTAATCACCTAATCTATATTATAATAAGAGAGCTGTCCGTCCGTCCGTCCGTCCGTCCGTCACACTTTCAGAAATTGTGAGAAAAAATTGTGAGAAAAAAATTCAGAAATTGTATTACGGGCGGCAATGTGAAGCTCAAGATTTTCATGACTGTGTTCTTTTCTGTAGTTTAGCCTGTCTGTTTGTCTGTTTGTGAAATTTATCCCGGACAGTAATGGGAGAAGGGTGGGGGGGGGGGGTAATGGGGATGGGTGGGGTAATGGGGAGGGGTGGGGGTAATGGGGGAGGGGGTTAGCCCCCAAGTTGCATGAATGGGGGTGAGGAGGTTTTGGGAGATACCAGATTCAGAAATGTTGACACAATGTGAAGCTCAAAATTTTCACGGCTGCGTTCTTTTCTGTAGTTTAGCCTGTCTAACCGTCAGCGAAGCGACGGGAACTGTACTAGTAATAATAATAATAATAATAATAATAATAATAATAAATTTCTACGTTTTTAATATGAAGCTATATGATGAAGAAATAAATTAATTCGGTCTGTTTTTAAATAAAGCACAATACCTTAAGTTTTATTCAAGTTTATTCATAAACCTTTATTTAATCGATCGATAATTAATTAATCAATCAATTTGGATCCTCACCCGACTTAACATCTCGGGCGGCATGCGTTGATAGCTGTTGTAATATTTTGTTTCAGCGATTTAACCCCACTCTGTTTTTCCTTTGGGTATATGTAAAACATCTTGTTTATTACGAAAAGGTGGACAATTCGGAATTGGTGAAACAGAAGATTACACCAGCTATCATCGATACAGTGTCGCCCGAGGTGTGGAACCGGGTGTGTGGTTCAAAATGAGTATCGATTTCATGATTTGCAGTAACCAAGAGGCGTGTAGAGGTTTACTAATAAACTTGAATAAAACTTTACGTCGTGCGCTTCATTTCAAAACATAAATTTAAAACAAAGTTATAACGTAACTTTATAACAGATCGTAGTTACTGTATACTAAAGTTATTTTAAAACAAAGTTATGAGCAGGATCGCCTGAAATGCATAAAAGAATGTAACGGTAAGCAATACATATAAAAAATTTCAAATAAAGTATGATTTATAAAAATTTTCAGTTCGCTCCAGAATCTGTCTTTTGACGGGTCAGCGTTATAATCTGTTATAATTATTTTATTAATTCCTATAGTCTCAATAGTATTACACAAATCTCGGCAAATACTTTTTATTGATACAAAGTACTTGTGTTAACAGTTATCAAAAGACAAACATATATTAATAATAATTATAAGATATGTGCAAGTTCCGAATGTCAATTTAACTCAAATATACTGTAATTTTCCTTCATTACGTATGAATGAACATCAGATAACAGTGATCAATCTCAAAAGACAGCGAAGCCTCCTTTGGTTCTTCCACTTTTGAAACTACCTCCCTTAGATCTGTTGTGGTAGGCTACATAATCAAAATGATTATTAACACCATGAACACGCATACAATTTCCCTCATGAAGCATTATTTTCGGTAAAACTTTACTATCCAGACGGGAGTCAAAAACATTTGGTGATGCTCCGCCCACACTCATGATGTAACTGACATAATGATTAGGGCGGATCGAAAATGAGGTTTTTAAACTTTTTTTCGAAATTCAAATATGGCTAGTACGGAAGATATGTGGGTGCTATAGATAATGACTGTGCATAAATATTAGTCCTGCGAAATTATATCTTCAGGTGCCACAAAGCCGTCGAAAAAAGTGAAATATAATGATTTTCTTATATTCTGCATTAGTACAATAACTGAAACTTACTTGTTATTATTATATATTAAGTGTTCCAATTACCAAAATAGTTACTGAATTACGCAGCTCTTAGTTTATTTAGATCAATGTTCTTTTGATTAATGATCTAAATAATCCAGAACTCACCACGAGGAGGTGGCTGCGTGTCGAGCTCCACCCATGCCCTCCCAACCACCCATCCTTGCGCATGTTTTTTTCTATTAACGTTTTATTTAAACTTTATATTCAGCTTTACTTTCGAATGATGGCATTTTTTTACGTGACTGAAGTGTTGATCTTATGAAGCCATCTCGCGCGTTCAATCCAAATACTTTTGATGATGCTTCAGTCACTAATTTTACCATTCTTTCTACTACTTGTGTATGACAAGGGAATTTCTCGAATGGAGGGGTACTCTTGTTTTCTATGAATTCTTCAATCTCATTTTCTGTCAGGTGTCTTGTCACAGGTGGTTCAGTGACAATGCATTTTTGCCAATTAATTAAATCAGTATAATCAGTAGCTTCAAATTGAATAACAGGTACTGTGAAACGCCTCACAACTTTTTCCTTGTTTGTTTGCCTTGCTTTCTTTATTCGCCTCCACGCTAATTCTCTTATGGCGCTGCGGTCATCATGAATCATTGATGCTAGAATATTTTCTGGATTTGCAAAAAATGCATTTCTTTGTATGACAGGGTTTACAATATCCTTTACTTCGTCATTCAGTGTTCTTGTTAGTTCAATAGTTTTGAAAACATGTTTTGAGCCATTGACAAAAGACGTACTTTGCTTAATAGAAAACCACATTGGGATGTAGACCTTCATTATAAAAGAAGCAATGTTCATGAGGTTCTCAGATGGACTTACAGTTGAAACGTATAGACGAAGCAAACGATTTGCTGTAGTCAGCCATCGTGAATGTGCCATTTTGCCTGGACTACGATGAGCAAGATCTGGAGAGCAATATCCCTTTGTTATGGCCTGATGAATATCAATTAGATATTTTTGGTCGGTGCTAAGATCTTCACAGTCTACAGTTGGTTCCTCAGCATCAATCCTTTCAAACTCGACAATAGGAAGACTCTCACAGTTCTCTAATTCCCTGCCAATAGGACCGGTGAATCCGCGGGGGCCAGATCCAGCTTTGCAACTAAATGGCGTAATGGCAATTCATTGGCATGGAGCTGGCACACTAAATGTTGAACTGGCTTCTTCAGCTTCAATTCTATAAGCCTTATAACGCCTCCCTTTTCTCCAGTGTTGACTGCTGCACCATCGCATCCAATGGCAACAAGGTTTTCCAGGTTCATGTCATTATTTCCAATATACTGTACTCAAACATTCCTTTACATATTTCTTCAGCTGATCCAGAATTCACAGAATAATGGCCCAAATAATCTGAACCAGGTTCTCTCACTAAAGTGATATGTTCTTCTGTTACCTTCTTCTGATATATTTTGGACTCTTTTTTTTCTTGGAAGAGTGTAGAATCTTTTCGACCATCAAAATAGATTCCTCTGATTGGGACCTGATTTTGATCTTTCATAATTTCTGATCTCTTCTTTTGTCTTTCTCTTCTGATTTTACTCCTATCCACTACTTCAGATGTATTGTCAATAGAAACTTCCCCAATATCTTGCAATACTGCACTAACAATGAATGCTGCAGCTCGATCTGAAACTGCAGTCCTGTCACAAGCAGTAGCCACTGAAGGTAGATTTGTAGTTTTCCTTTTCTTGAATAATTGTTCTTCAGGTTGTTCGAGCTTTCTCTTCGAGCTAACTGGCTCTGGAAATGTATCGTCTGATATTTCGCCAGATTCACTTTCACTATTTGATGTCGATGATGATAATTCAACATTTGTATCCTGCAATTTCTCCTGTGAAGATTCTTGGGTGAGCCTCACAGCTTCTTTTTGCTTTCTTAGCAACGTAGATGCTTTTTTCTTTGAGAGTGTAATATCTACTCTATCAATAAACAGTTTTCTTTCACTCCTTTGATCTAAGAGGAACGTCACTTCTTCCTTTGGAACCGTTTTTTCTTTGGGACAAGAACATTGTGTTAGTACTTTGCACTTGCACGCTGCAATGTCAAAAAGTTTCGTGTGTGCTTCTTTTTTGAACATATCAATCTTTGCTTTGTAAGCTTCAGAATTTTTTCTGCTTTGGTGTGGCTTCATAATGACACGATACTTTTCGTGGTAGCTTCTGAACATTGTTTCAATTCGCCTGTCTGACAGAATTGGGACGGAAGCACTTTCCCAAATTGTTTTCAATTTATCAACAACTTGTTCTAATATTTGAGATATTGAAGGATCTTTATTAGTATTCTGTTTCAAATCGTTTCTTACAAACAAGTAATATTTAAAAACTCCTTCGTATGTAGGAAGATTCCTGTGCCACAAATCTTCCCCCATACCAAACATGGGGCACTCAGTTGAGGCCCTGGTTGATTTTGCACAAACTCGAGACATTTTGAAAGTATACAAATCTGAAAAAGAAAGAGCTAATATCAATTATATGTTAATTTCAGTTAATAGTACATGGCAAACTTAGGGCAACACAATACAGAAATGCAAAATATATAAGAAATATAGTTTAGACTATCTGAGTAACGCCAACAACAGAACACCCACCTGCTACGAGAGCGAAAGCTACACTGAACCGAGGTACTCACGTGACAGCTGAGTGAGCTGACTATAGAAAACTGTTTTTAGAGAATAGAAACTTTTTTTAAAGGTTGACTGAGCTATTTTTATACAAGTGTGAATAAATTCTTGTCTATTGTGCATCGTGGACTCTTCTGTAATTATTGGTTAAAATCTGCTTTTTTCAATTTTTTTCAATATTGAAGGTCATTGTGGCACCTGAAGATATTAATGTTATGATTTTAAATTTATACCAGCTTATTTCCTCACTACTCCACACATTTTCCACACTAGCCAATTTGAAAATTCGAAAAATGAGGTTTTCACTCCGCCCTAATAATGATGTCATAGCTATTTCTTTCAATTATAAAGTTGCCCACATACGTCATTCAATTAAGTATATATATATATATATATATATATATATATATCGGTGGTGTAGTGGTTAGCGTCGCTGACTACGAATCCACCGGCCCCGAGATCGAGACCCGGTGACAGCAGGCGGCGCGCAGCAAAACCCAGCTGTTCATCCTTCCATACAATAAAAATTGGTTGGTAGATAAATGGGTACCCTGGGTAGCCTAGTGGTTAAGACGGTGGGATGCTGGTGGACGTGATTCGGATTCCACGTTAAACTGTAGGTCTAAGTTGGAGTGACAAGCTTGACCTTCATCAGATGAACAATTTGGGCGGAAGCTAAACCAAGGTAACCAAGGTATAGTTTCGTGGATTGTTCTTGTGAAAATGTCTGCTCTTATAACCATCACTGAGTAGCCAAATTAGAATTGGATAGGTTTTCACATTTGTCTGATGAAGAAAATTTTGGCGAGTCGAAGAACAGATTTTGTATGATTCCAGGTAGAAATATAGGCTGAGTGGGAATCACACGTTGGATGACGAGGTTACTCTTTTGAAAGCCTTCTCTCTGTTGCAGATAACATCAGAACAAGCAAAGTTAAACCAAGTTCCTTTTGTATTAGGAATAAAATATGGAATGTACACCTTGCCCAAGAGAATCACATCCGTAATGCGCTCAGCGCATTCGGAGGAGCTCTAACCTTGGAAGCAGTAATCATTCCATGGGAAGTCACAAAAGTACTGCTTGAGGGCTTCCCTATCAGTGGTTCCATAGTGCAAAAGGCGCCCCTCTTGGCAGGATCCTATGCCCGAACTGGAGCAAGAGGAAAGGAAACAGATATAAGACTGAAGATTGGAGTCGGAGGAATCCAACAGAGTAAAATGTTTGTATATTAAGATGAATGATGAGTTCTGAGAAATAAATCCAAAATGTTGGGCCTTTCTCCAAAGCGATCGGGGATACGAGTAGGATGTTGTACAACTTGGTCTAGTCATTTGGGAGGAAAAAATCTAAGCTTGTTTACCAGGGATGTCAGTGAAATGGGAAAAAAGCCAAAGATGATGGTGAATATTGAAATATCCTAAAATGGAGATTTTAGTGAAAGGAGAGTGGGATAGAATGTATTCCACTTTGGAAGTGAGGTAGTCAAAGCGATTTGGATCGTCGGAAGAATTAAGAGAAACATAGACAGCGCAGAAGTATTTAGTTTGAGATTGGCATGTAAGCTGTAGCCAGAGGGTAGAGAATTCGGAAAATTCGAGTTCGAGAATATGAGAACAAGTTAGGTCGTTGCGTACATACACACAATATCCACCTTTGGCGTGAAACTGAGTAGTGAGAAAGTAGGAGGGTGTTGCTTTCTGTCGTCCCAGACACCTGAGTTTGAATGAGGTGGAGCGCAATCTATTTTAGTAACTTCTCTTTGTGTTGCATCCCCTTCTTATTCAAATTATATATTAGTATTATATAAAAATATTGCGCTCAGTGTTTGTTATTCAGGAAATGTTTTGTTTACCATTTTAGTTTATATTAAAATACACTGGTTATTTGCGATAAATTTTAATCGAATTAGTACATATTATGAACTATTTAATCCAGATTTTGAAAGTCCAATCAAAATTCAAAATGTAATAAGTTTTTAGTCACTTCTTTAAAGTAAACTGTATTTCGTTTAATAAAATCTTTAAATTCTATTTCTTAAGGGCCTGTCTATCTAATCAATAATGTTTCAGATACCTTCTTGAAAATAGCACTGATTTTTTTATGATATAAAACAGCTTAATTAAAATGTCTCTTAAAACAAAGTGACAATAAAAAGCAAATTTGATTCTCAATTTTGATAAAGAATGTATAGAGGAAACCAGAATTACTAGATAAAACCGCTAAAAATATCTCGAAAGTAGTGTGAAATCTTATTAAAATTATCCATAATTAAAATAGCTTCTACATGTCGTACTTCTTGATAATGTTAGAAAATTAATTATTAATGAACAGTCCTTAAAATGGTTCCACTCATACTTGGGTAACAGGACTCAACTTATAATACGCGATTCCCACACTTGGAGGTCATAGACAGGGGAAAGGAGGATTGAGGAAGGTTGTTCCAGAGTTGACCAGTTGAATATATAAAAGATTGAGAAAACCGATTAACACTTGTGTTGGAGAGTTGGATAGAAAATGGATGAGAATGTGTCGAAAAACTGGTATTACATGTTCTCCTTAAAGGAAGAGGTATACAGTTAGAGTTCAGAAGAGTAGTGTCCGCTATAAGAGCAATAATAAAAAGAGTGAGGCAACACTGCGGCAAAGACGGCAAAGAGAGAGGGATTGAAGACAGTCAGTAAGATGTGGGGGACTTACGAGACGAAAAGTTTTTGATTCCACCCGGTCAAGTAGAGCTGTGTGGGTTGAGCCACCACACATGAAAAGCGCAGGAGTGAATAAACTGCGGAGCCGGTACAGAAACTCCTAATCTCTTAGAAGCTGATTTAGAAGGAGAATATATGTAAGCTTTCCAGGAAAGATCACGAAAAAAGGAAACGTCAAGAATGTTGAGAGAGGTGGAAGGATCGAGTTGTTTATTGTTGAAGGTAGGGCGAAAGTCATGCAGAAGGTTGTGACGAGTAGACAGATGAAAGAACTGAGTTTTTGAAGCATTGAAAGTAAGTCAAAAGGATTTCTCTTTCCCAATTAGAGATAGTAGAAAGATTACAGGTCAGGTGCACTATAGCCGTCTCTCGAGAAGCATGGTGCCTGTTGAGAGGTCGCTTTGTGGAGTGGATGGAGAAGTGAAGGGTGGAATCGTCGGCATAGAAGTGGATAGGAGAAGTGCGACTTAATTAATCATTAATGAATGAAAGAGAAAGAGTGGGTGACAGGACAGAACCCTGATAAACACCACTATTAAGAGCTTCAGAAGAAGAATATTGGCCGAAAGGAAGATGACCAAGAGTCAGAGAGAATATGCAAGAATTTTTTTTTGGCTTTACGTGAGGCCTACTTGGAATTCATATACTATCTAATTTATGTTTTACATTTTCTAAAAAGTTTTACTATACTTTATATTATTAATAAATCTCTAATTTTGAAATCCCAACTTCAGAAGAGATGTCAGAATGGAAAAGAGGAGTGAAAGAAGTAAATTTGTCGTAGATTTTTTTGACTAGGTGACAGAAAGAGCGAAAAGAATTAAAATTAAATAGGTGTTCACATTTTTTTCTGATAAAGGAATTTTTGGCGAGTCGAAGAACAAATTTCGCACGATTCCGGCAGAAATATAAGCTGAGTGAGAGTCAGGAGTTGGATGGCGAAGGTACTTCGCAAAAGACTCCTCTCTGTTTTGGATAGCATTAGAACAAGTAAAGTTAAACTAAGGTGTTTTCGCATTTGTAGTATGGAAAGACTATGGAATATACGCCTCCATGCCCGAGAGAATCACCTCCGTGATGCGTTCAGCACACTCAGATGAGCCCCGAACATGGAAGCAGTAATCATTTCATGGGAAATCACAGAAGTACTTCCTAACGGCTTCCCAATCGACGGCAGCAAAGTGCAAAAGGTGCCTCCTCTTGGGAGGATCCAAAGGCTGAACTGGAGCAATAGGACAAGGAACAGATATAAGATTGTGGTTGGAGGAACCATACAGAGAAAAACGTTTGACAGATTTAAAAGAAGGATGAGTGGTGAGAAATAAATCCAGAATGTTGGGCTCTTTCCATTGCGATCTGGGATACGAGTAGGGTGCTGTACAATTTGGTCAGGTCATTTAGGATAGAAAAGTTGTAAGCTAGTTCACCAGGAATGCCAGGGAAATGGGAGGAAAGCCAAATTTGATGGTGAATATTGAAATATCCTAAAATGGAGATTTCAGTGAGAGGAGAGTGGGATAGAATGTATTCCACTTTGGAAGTGAAGTAGTCAAAGCGTTTTGGATGTCAGTAGAATGAGGAGAAACGTAGATAGCGCAGATGTATTTAGTTTGTGACTGGCATGTAAGCTGTAGCCAGAGGCTATAGAATTCGGAGGATTCAAGTTTGGGAATACGAGAGCAAGTTAGGTCGTTGCTTACATATACGCAATATCCACCTTTATAATGAAATTAAATTGACTATAGAGAAAGTTGCTGTGTCATCCCAGACACCTGTATTTGAGTGAGATGGAGAAGTTGAGGTTTAGAGGAGGAGGGGTGGTGTTCAACAGGTTGGAAATTTGAGAAAAGGCCACGAATATCGCAGAATTTTATGAGGAGTGAAACAGGCAGAGGCCCAGAACATCTCGAATGGGCGGCAGCAGAACTATCCCCGTTTCCCGGTCTGCATTCCCGGTATCAGCAACGGGGAAGCTAGAAATGGGGGCATTTATAATCCCCCCTGCCCTTTAATTTTATTTTATTATTTTGAAAATATTGTCGTGTGTAAGATCGTCTTGCATACTAATCAATAAAAAAACAACAGGGTTTCAAGATGACACAATTTTCACAATGTTAAAAGGTGTTTAGAATAACTTGAAGTGTACGTAGTTACTATTATTAAACTAAGTGTTTACATATTTGCCTTCATCAGCAGCAGACTTTCGAGTAACTTATCGGACAATCTTCCTCTCTTGGGCGCATTAACCAACACCGAAAAGGAAAATAGCCGCACTCCTTGGGCTGATGAATGCAAGGTGGTGTTATACCTCATGAAAATATTCTATATAACTGAGTGATTTTTAAGGCTATCACAAGCACGGAGGCACTTGAGTACCAATATATCAGGCGTTTCCTCGCCATGCTGGTTCGGCATACTTCTGTCAAAGGCGAAGTGCTCATCATCATTCCGTTCGTCTGAGCTGCTGCTATATGAAGCACCCAAAGATTCTTGAGTAGAATCTCATGCTAGTGCGACGAGCATTTCCTCTACTTGTTCTTCGTCTGAATATGCCAACTTTTCTTAATACCCAACCATCTTAACTTGAAGGAAGGATGCGAAACTGTTGCTAGCACAGCCTCGTTAACCGCAGGATCCAGATCTAGATAATGTGAAAATCTATTCTGGAGATCAGAATTATTGCAGAGAGTAGCTGAAAGCAGTATGTTAGTGTTTTAACTCTGAGGTGTTCTAGCTGCGTCTCCACTGTCAGAAAAATTGGGATCCTTCGAAGCAGTATTCCTTCTCTCCTTGAATATGATCACTTGTAGTAACAATGGAGCTTAACATTAATCGCATACTCCTCCAAGTACCCTACTCTTGAGTCCCAATATTCCCTCTAAGGTGTGCGCGTGTGCGCGCGCACACGCGTTGTGAAACCCGCGCACACAGCAAAATAAAATGCGCACAGGCTCAAGCGTATCATGAACAAATTAAGAAATCGCTTGAAAGAAAATCATTTGGACATGCTCATGCGAATTAAAAGTTACCGGAATGATGACGGATGTATTAATCTTCATAGAGTTTATTTGGAATGGGCAAATGCTAAAGATCGTAGGGAGAAATCATAATCATTCTTAAATGAAAGGCACTTTCATTTAATGTTATTTTGATTATATTTTATTTTATTGAATTTTATTATTTTTTATTTTATTCCTATTTTGTGAATGGATAAAAAAATCATGTATTAATCTTGATAGTCTATTTTAAATTGCTAAATGCTAAAAATTGTTTTGAAAAATGATAACTAAAATAGTCATTTTCAATTAATGTTATTGTTATTTTATTTCTTTATTTCGTTGAATTTTATTTGGGTCAATCCCAGAATAGGCACCTGATGTACCTCAATCCCAGATGAAGCACCTGCGTTCAACCTCAATCCCAGAATAGGCACCTTGCAAGGAATTAAATAAAAAAACCCTGATGATTACAAAATTTATTGTTTATACAAAGTTTATTACAAATGTAATAAAGGCAAAGTTATAAAAGGTTTAAAGTGGTTTAATGAATAAAGAAAATTTTTAGATATTATAAATTCCTGCAGTATGAGCCCGAATGTTTCTGAATCCATCTGAAGCAAATCTATCTTGCCACATAAATTGGTATAGATATAGGTTAGGTTAGGTTAGGTTAGGTTAGGTTAGAGTTGATTTTTTCAAATATTGATAAAAACAATGAAATTATATCTCTAAAAAACTGTTTATATTTTTTTCTCCTCAGTCCCAGATTAAGCACCTGTGTTTTGCCTCAATCCCAGATTAAGCACCTAAAAATGATTTCAGGTGCCTATTCTGGGATAGATCCTTTTATTTTACTATTTTTTATTTTATTCATATTTTTAGAATGGATAAAATGTTTTCTTTTTTAAGAATATATAATATTGTAAACAGTTTTTTAATATCCATTTAATAGTACTGTAATGATCAAGCTATCACCTTATGGAAATAATATTTATTAAGTATTTAATATTTATATATATTTCATTTTGAAAGTTTGCACAATTTTTCACCATGAATCTAAGTGTATTAGAGGGAACATTGCTCTTCACTCTTGAAAATCGGCAACTTTAGGGCAGTGGTCAAATCACTAATTTTTTATTTGTACTCGTTGTGTAAAATTTCCAGCGCGTTAAACAAGGGTTCTTCAAACAACAATCCAAAATGTTATGAATGATCTCGGCAGACTTTTTCCTCCCTTGTTAATTTGTTTCCATCATTTCAATTCCAATCGGGGGGGGGGGGGGGGAATAGGGTATATATTTAAAATGAGCTTAAGTTAGTAAATTCATTATTTCCCCACTAGGGCCGACGAGAATGAATTCATTCCAATCCCTAGGCTTTTATTTATGTCACGCGCAAGGCTATATCGTTTCTGTTGGCCTACCTGATTTTCGATCAGGCCTTCACCTTGTATATTAATTGTATAACGTAAGTGTTTAATATAACCCGTGTAGGAACATAAAATTGAAAGTATAAAAACAACGGTGTTTCACAACAAAACTAAATTTATATTTGAAGTTTAAAGGTAAAAAAGTATTTCAAAACAACAGTTAAAGGTAAAACTTCTGAAATTACTATAACGACAAACAATATTAGCTTACTCAGTTGAAACCAAGTGAAAAACTAATCCAAAGAAAGACATCAATGGGTTCACGCTACCCCGTAAATTGTAACAACACTAAATACTAAATAAATAAGTGCCTTCTTATCATCTCACACACACACACACACACACACACACACACACACACACACACACACGTTTGGTGTAATGGTTTGGAGTGAGTTCTATCATTCACATTTTCATTCATGAGGTTCACCGGGGAAAGGGACGACACCCCGGAAGAAACCCACTCCGAACCCAACATTATAATCATGTTTGCCTAAGCACAGTAATTTCAATATTGTTTCCTTTTGTCTGAGTCGTCACTGAAGGAGCTGGTGATAGTTTGATCCAGACATTTAAGTTCTTGCACCTACTCTATTGGTTCGTCTTTCAATTCGAAAATAATATTAGCTGTTTGGTTTGAGCTTTTAGAATGGAATTGCATAACCTCAGTTTAAGTAACATTAAAATTAATGTCATGGTTTTGTGAATCATATTCACAAATCTTCATAAGATGATCCAGACCTTTCACCGATGGGCTTATTAACACCATAACATCGGCATAAACCAAGTTATTTATCCTCATGTCATCTATACAACATCCCACTCTTGTTTCAGTAAAATAATAAATTAATCCATCACTATATACAGTATATATTCAAGATGAAGGTAAAGACGTAGAATACTTAAAGCATATTTAATTTAAGTCTAATCGACAACAGTAGTATGACCGCAAAATGGTAAGGTGCAAATTGCAATGCAATGTTGATCAATTGTTGCAAAGGGGGAGAGGAGTTGGTACCCATGGGGGAGGGGGTTCGCACCCATGGGGGAGGTGGTTCGCACCTGGGGTTGGCACCCGTAGAGGAGGGTGTTTATCCACCAAGCTGCATGAAGGGGGAAAGGGGGTTGGTCCGGGAGAATGAACTCCCCCCAAAAGAGGTACCCTAACCTGACCTAGGAAGGTAACCTGAGAGAGAGGAGAGATCTTTTCGCAGGCATATCTCATCGCACCTCATCGCATCGCTCTTCACCTCAGCAGTTGGCTTAGAAGTCTTAATCAGCCAGTTGGCTTAATCTGGCTTAGAAGGCACAATTGGTTTGTTTAGAAAGGAGTGTGTTTATATATGTATATATAATGTAAACCCACAAGGAAAAAGAAAAATGATTCCAAGAACTTTCGTGTATTCAGAAGTATACCTCGTCAGGGAATTCCCTGACTAGGTGTACTTCTGACTGAATACACGAAAGGCCTTGGAATCATTTTTCGTTTCCTTGTGGGTTTATATCATTCATTAATTTCACGTGTTTAATTGTGAAATGTTGATATATATTAATGGAGAGAGAGAGTAGATGCTCATGCTCGACAAGGGTAGACCGACAAGGTCTCAAAAAACGGCAACGCCAATAGTTTATCCTATTGAGCTTCTCTTAGCAGAAAACCACCACGAGGTCAATGTGATGTTGGGTAGGCGTTCTTTTAAACAAAAAATCGAATAAACTAAATTTAATAGAAAAACAAATTTTCATCTTAATATACAAATTTATCTTTAAACTATAACATAAAAAACATTAATATAATTTTTAAACAAAATATATTTTAAATTAGGGCTAATTATTTTATTTTTCGTCTTTTACAATTAGGGAATTATCCAAACAGCGTGTTATTTAAAACAAATTTTCGCTTAAATAGGAAAATTTATCTTTTAATCATAAAATGGTAATTTAAAACAGCACATCCAGTTAAAATACCTTATTTTCCACAGTAATGTTTGGAAGGCAGTATATATATATATATATATATATATTTATTTATTTATTTATTTAGCCGAGGCAACCCACAAGAATAGTTGCCAGATTGCGCTATTTATTTAATTTGTATACCAAATGATTTCTACATTTCAAGCAACATTCTTTACATGGATTTATTCTAAACAGTTAGTTATTTAAAACAAATTTTCATTTTAATATACAAATTTATCTTCAAACTATAATATAAAAAATATTAATATAACTTTATATTAAAACTAGACTTTAAGTTTTAGTAGGGCATACCCAGCAAATGACATTTTCTATGCATATTTATAAAAAAATTAATTTATGGCATAACTTAGATACTTTGCGCCTTTCACAATTCAATATGATTTACTCTAATTAATATGATTTACTCTAATTAATTTCTCTCTTCAACATTACTGCATTATCTTTAATGTAATTTTAAACCAGCTTTTGGATCATATTAAATCTTACTAGTCACAGCTTAAAGTAAATTTTCTTCAGTGCAATTCTCGAATTAAACACTGCCTTGAGGTTTCGTTCCTAATACAATGTATTGTCACAAACATTTAAAAAAGTAGAAGATTGGGGACTCCTATCCAGCAATAAAGAATTATGAAATACTTCTCTCTCTCTCTCTCTCTCTCTCTCTCTCTCTATATATATATATATATATATATATATATATATATATGTAAAAATGAACCATAAATAATTCCCATATTCCTATATTATCTTATCCTTCATGTAATTATGTATTCATTTATATAGTCTCTGTATCCATTGTAAGAAAAAGTATCCATTTTAAAAATTCATGTGTTATATGGTTCATGTATAATCTTATATATTTAACTTTATACAATGCCTATACTCCTATGTATGTACGTGTGTGTATTCATTTTTACATAAGGACCAAAATCGCCCAACGCGAGTTTGGATAAAATATTTGATTCACTTTCAACTTTGCTAAATAATTGGTGACCTGTTGTTTTTTAAAATCAATTAATCATTTTTTTAGATTTCGCTTAATAAGGAATCCTGTTAAGCTTTGCAATGTTCACATTTTGTATACACTCTCTTTCGTTATAAACAATGAGATCATGTCTGGCCTAAGTATTAAAATTGTACATCTTAAACCTTAAAATTTCACTCATATGCATATTTTAGTGTAAAGATGCATAGTCCGATTTCCACTTTTAGTTAACTTGGCAGATCATGATAACATCAGATCTGAAAAGTCGCGGTTTAAGATAAAAATATGGTTTCGTCTTCAAATATTTTGTTTACTCGTTCAAGCCTTACCACAGCTAAAAAATTTACTTATTTTTAAATATTGTGCAAAAATAATACAGCCTTCTTAGCATTTAATAATAATAATGTTAGCAGTTTTTGGGTATATAAACCCATTCAAATTCATCCATTGTCATTCAGAAGCTAATTCAGAGGCTGAGCACTACCTGTATTTTTTAGCAGTAAATTTACAGTGAAGAAACTTTTTATTGTCCCCTTCGAGCCTTCCTCTCTTCAGAAAAACTTAGGAAACTTTCCGGATACGCTATAAGAAGAATCCGGAACCTTCAGCATTTAGATTGCAAATCTACCAGAGTCCTCCGAGCCACTATAGAAGAACTCGGAGAGTAACATAGTAGAAAAACCACTTCAAGGCACCTATCCGTTGCTTGCCTCCTAAACCAGAACCCCCGTCAATCCGAACCACCCCAGGGCCATAGACGGAGGGGTTAACAACTGGCGACCCTTTAACCAGGATCTTCACGACTCCAGGATTCTTCCAGTTCTCCAGACCCTTTAACCAGGATCTCCACGACTCCAGGATTCTTCCAGTCCTCCAGACCCTTTAACCAGGATCTCCACGACTCCAGGATTCTTCCAGTCCTCCAGACCCTTTAACCAGGATCTTCACGACTCCAGGATTCTTCCAGTCTTCCAGACCCTGGAACCAGAACCAACACCCAGTTGACCGGCGTGTCACGACTTCGAGTTCGTCACATCCACCCGTGAACCGGTGCGTTACGACTCCAAGTTCTTCACGCCTACTTTTCATCTAGGAACAAGTGGCCAGCCAGACACGTCTTCAGGACACACCTCAAAAGGATTTCGCCATAGGAATCTTGTTAAGTACAAAACTCTTTTTTAAAATAATTTCTAAACATTTGAAAAGTCATTATTATTAACAATTAATATTTAGTATTGAGCCAGAATTAACAAAAAACACAGTGAACACTACAGACACCAGTGATACACTCTTTTTATTGAAAACAGTATTGTCACAGTTATTTTCACAGTTATTTTTACTATTCTAGTTCGTATAGTATAATTTTATTTAATGTACCAAACATAGTATTACCATACCATCACGTACATTTGAGTGAAATTTTGTTTACATTTTTATTTTTGTTTGCAATCTTTTCAAATTTTCCCCGAGTTAGGCAAATTGTTGTGCATTATTTTTTTAGATAGTGTAGTTAGGAAAACCCCTTAAGTGATCATTCCATGAATTAAGATCGGTCAAGCAGACCTAATTAGAACATTAATAAGTACCTTCACATATGAGCGATTCAGACGGTGGGCTTTCTGACATCGAAGAATTACCTACACCCATTTTTCCACCTACCCCGCGCCCTTCAAACATATTCCCAAACACACAAGTCAGTATGTCTCAGTCTCAAACCCCCGCCCCAGCATATATTAACTTAGGCAGATTAGTAAATCTTCCTCATACTGTTTTAATTTTTAAGGGGACCATAGATAATCGTTTTGTTGAACCGCGCGTAAGACCTTGGGTTGAGTCTTTAGAGCAACATTTCTTACGCGAGAATATTACCGATGATGATATAAAAATCAGAGAAGCAAAAAGATTTATTGACCCTAAAGAGGGAAATGCCCATGACACAGTCACTTACGTCCCATCAATTAGCGAAGCTATAACATGGGACGATTTTAAACAAAACCTATTAGAATTTTTTAAAGAAATAACCCTTGCACAACCCTTAGCCACATTAGAAGCAGTCTTCCAAGTTAAATGGAAGAAAGAGGAACACGATGATTTAAATAATTTTATTACACGTACACACAAACTTGCAGGAGAAGCCCTCAGGGCCGCAGAAAATGCATGTGGCATAACTTTTACTTCGAAACAAAGAAATCTAATAGTAGCCACAACCATTTACCAAAACTTACCCGGAGCTCCTAAAAAAAAGTTTCAGGAGTTTTTAAATGTTGACAAACCTGTCAGTGTAGCCATAAACAAAACACGGGAACATCACCCCGATTTAGCAAACCAAACCTACCGAAAGGGTAGAGAAACCCCTGTACAGTATATTCAGCAGCAGCCACAACACCAATACCAACAACAACAACAATATAAACCAAGGCAAATACAGGGAACACCCCAGAAACAAGCCCCCCAAACCGAGAATACACGCCCTCCTCCACAGTGTTTTAACTGTGATAGTTTCGGGCATATGATAAGTCAATGTAATTACCCCTCGTATTGCTCCCACTGTCACGAACATGGTCATCGCCGTGGCGATCGCCAAAAGTGTGCTGATAAAGCCCCTGCAGGGTATAGACCCCACTTTCAGAAACCAAACCAACCACGTCCCCAAAACGTATCCCAAAAGTCAACCAATCCCCAGAAACCAGTCCATTCCCAGCCTCAGTCGAACTACCAACCCAATAAATCACGACCACAGGGTCACCCACACTCTTACCCCATGTATAAACCCCAATACAACCAGCAAGGTCAACTAGTTCGGTACGTAGAAGTACTCCGGGAGGAATCATTTTCCCCAGAGAACAGTTTTCAAGAACACCCTTCAGCGTATGATATCCCCGTAGAATATGATCCAGGTCCTCCCATAGGAGACCATGTGATCCCTTTTTTAGACCCTACATTGGAGGCAGCAGTTCAACCTCCTCCCTCCTAAATTACAGTAGTAAGCCCAGATACGCACACAAACTCCCCATCAGGATAATAGGTGCGGACCTCTTAGATTTAATAATAAATTGTAGTACGGATAACCAAGATTTAACTGCTCTCCTAGATACAGGAGCACACGCAACGTTAATTAAGAAACAATGCGTAGATGAATTACTAGAGAGTACAAATTATAAGTATGAACTTAAGGCACCATCCTGCCAACTTAGAGGAGTTACGGGCACACCCATACCCACATACGGAGAAATTGAGTTATACTTAGAAATTGGAAACGCGGTATTAGGGTGTACCATTTTTGGGTCATTTTCAAAAAGTCAAGGTCCAGGAGTCTAATGTTGTGCCAAATGATGTCCTAAACACGAATTTTACAGGCATTTTCTAATCCGACAAATTTTGAATCCCCCCACACCCCCTTGAAATTTTGCGCATCCCCTTTTCCTAAAAACCCCATATATCTCAAACACTATCAACTTTATCGAAAAATGTTATAGAATAAAAATGATTTAGAATCAAAAGTTCTATTTGAAAAGTTCATCAAAATAGAAATTTACTTAATTTTGAAAATTTTCATTTATTTTTTAAAAATTTAAATTAAAATTTTTTTTTGCTTGCAGTGCCTTCTTCTTAAATAAGGTGTTACCGCCACCTTTGAAGCATCACCCCAATGCAGCTTCGCGGCGATGGGCTTTGTATTTGCTAGTTATAATGCAAATCATAATTAGTTTTTATTATAACTAGCCTATACAAAGTGAGGACAACCTCAAAACTATATACGTATATATAAAATAAAGCTAAAAATTAACACTTTATCTATAGTTGTGAGGTCCCATCGTTTTTTTTTTCTTTTATTCAACACTTTCCTCAAAAAAATAAAAAGAAACAAGTTTCCTAATTAGAAATCATTGATATAAGAGCTTTTTAAACATAAAAATAAGAAAAGACAATTTATGGTATATTTAATAACAAAAAAAAATCAGCCTCTTCTAAATTAAAACAATCTCTGCAAATAAAAATACCTAATCTATCTGTTAATGAACTATTCTTTACTGAGTTTCATTCTTTTAAGAGTCTCTCTACTAGGATCAGGAATTAGTCTTCTATTCTCTTCCACAATTTGCAAAAGACCTTGAAATTCTTCTTCATTCTGACATTTGTCATGAAAGTCTTGAACCAGCTTGATTCCTCTTTCAGCGGTATCATTGACTACTCTAATAGATGAAAGAATGTTTTTTAGTTTGTTGTAGTCATCGACCTCTTCCCATGTTGATGCTGGTTTCTTTATCCATGAGTCTGGTTTTGACCCACAGCATTGAAATAAATGCCATGAAATTGGACCTACTAGCTGATGAAGCTTTGTGTCTTCCTTTAAAATGGGGAAAACAGGTTGCCCACATACATAATTTTCTGGAACTGGATATTTGTTTAAGGATTTTGCGATCTTATCTTTTTCATCATTACTTAGCGATCCAAAGAAACTCAAAGGGACCACTTCCTCCGTCAAATACCAGTAATGATTGGCAAAAGATTTCAAAGCAGCATTTGCAACTTCCCTATCTTCCTTCTTGTAATTCACCAAATCATGATAAAACTTCAGATCATTAGCTGGACTATCTAGTGAATTAGAACATAAAAGCCAGTATTTTCCATAAATTAATGCATTAAATAGACACATTCTCTTTAATTTCTTAATCAATGATTCATCATATGATGCTTGGTGGGCAAAAGCATGCATTTTATTTGTATACAAAATCATTGCCATCCACCTGGCACGGTGCATTGCACCAGGTTTCCGCCAATGACTGTTTTCTCGGGAAACCTCTCCTAAAAGCATTAAAGTTGTTTCAGCAACTTCCTTATAGTCATCACGTGGAAAGCAGTCACATTTTCTTAAACATTGGGTCATAAATTCTACACATTCTTCCTTTAGGCCTCTTTGATACCTTGATTTAACATCAAGAACATTGTATGTAGATTTCGTATTAATTTTCTTCCATTTAGACTCGCGAAATTCTTTGAATAACTCAAACTCAGGGGATTTACTTGGGCCAAAAATGGTTTCATACACAGCACACAAAACTCTTTCAGCCACATGATGGCGGCATGCTAACCAAATCAATTTCTTTTGCAAAAGTTCTTCAAGTAACTTACAGGAACCTTTCATCCATCCTGAATTGGATGCAGTGGTATCAAATGATACTCCAAAGACATTTTGCTTCAAGTTCCATTTTTCAATACTTTGAAATACAGAAGTGGCTTGAGACAATCCAGTGGAATCATCTATTATAGAAACTGATGAAAGTTTTTCTACATTTGGGTATCCAGTAACAAGTATTGCAAGGGGGTCTTCTTGTTCTGAACATGATTTAGTAAGCAGCTTGCTATCCCAATGTACTAGGCAGTGATCAGGAGGAGTAAAATCCTTGATGCAAGTTTCATATTTTCGTTTTCTTGTCTTTCGAGCGGCTCTTGCAGATGTGGTCCTGGAGAGAGACAGTTTTTCAATATCCTTGCCACACCTAATGGCTACTGCAGCAGCAAAAACAGTCCGTTGTCCAATAGAGAGATTAAGTCTGTCTGCAATGGAGGAAACCAATGGCGAGGCAAGAATATTTTTGGGGCTGGAAGCATTTGAAGGTCCTGCTGTAGGTTCTGTCGGAAACTCTTCATAGCTGTCGTGTCTCAGAACTGGTCGTGCTAGAAAGAAGGGTCTCTGATGTTCTGGCTGTAGCACTCACTTGCTTCACTGATTTATGTTTCTCTTTGCGTTTCTTCTTTCTCTAATCTAATGTACTTGCGTTGTACTTTTGATGCATAATCTGCATCTAGCAAACCTAAACATGTTTCTCGTTTTGTTCTTTAATCTTCTAAGAATGAAATATCATATGCTTTCTGAGGCTCAGTTCTCATGCGGTCTTTTTGGATTAATTCAACGGCATTTTGAGAAGAGATGTCAAAAAGGGAATCCATAATTTTCATGAAATTAGAGAGTTCATTTTCAAAGCTTGCTCTTTTTTTGTGCTTGATTAAATTATTATGCATTTCTTCTAGATTTAACAGCATCTTCTTGCCTTTAGGGTTTTTACTAATATCTATAGTAGGAATGCATGCTTTTTGCCATATTATTAGTAGCTTCTGTAGAACTTCATTAACAGTAGAATCTTTTGTAACTTTTGGACCCTTATACTGCATTCTCCGTAAATAAATAAAATGGCTTAGAACATCTTTATTGGATGGTAAAACAATTTTAGATGAACTCATAATATCAGCCTGCAAGCGACCAAGAATAAAGTCATGCTGTTTTGTAGCTGTTTGACTCATTTTTTATTTATTTTTCAAATAAAGCAGTCTGAAAAGAAACAATAAGAGTAAAAAACAATGCTTGTTTATTAAAATTCAATGTAAAAAAGGATTTTTAAATTTGGATTATACTCACAATATACTCATAAATAATGTAACTTAAGCACCTTATTTTATATTAATACAATAAGGTGCTCTTGGACAAAAGAAAATTAAAATTTTCAAAATTACGTAAATTTCTATCTTAATGAACTTTTCTAATAGAACGTTTGATTCTAAATCATTTTATTCTATAACATTTTTCGATAAAGTTGATAGTTTTTTAGATATATGGGGTTTTTAGGAAAAAGGGATGGGCAAAATTTCAAGGGGGGTGGGGGGGATTCAAAATTTGTTGGATTAGAAAATGCTTGTTAAATTCGTGTTTAGGACATCATTTGGCACAACATTAGACTCCTGGACCTTGACTTTTTGAAAATGACCCAAAAATGGTACACCCTAACGCGAAATGTTGTATAGTGGACACAGTCGCCACCTTTCAGACAGACATCCTACTAGGGATGGATTTTTTTAACCGGAATCAATGGGAGATTTACCCAGCCGGAAAGTTAGTAAAGTGTCGAAATAGGACACACCATCTCTGCGAGGATGACAGACAACTTAATGCTAATAGACTTAGCTCAGTTCAGATTTCCGAAAGAAATAGGAAACCCCCTCTACTTGATAGCAGATCAAGTCGGCCGGTTGCATCCAGAGGGACAACCGCTCCAGAAATCAGACCCCAGGGTAATCAGTTCCAGTTGTTGAATCCAGTTGGATCAACCCAGGCAGTTTCCAGACAGTCAGTTTCCAGACAGTCAGTTTCCAGTCAGTCAGTTTCCAGTCAGCCAGCTTCCAGTCAGTCAGTTTCCAGTCAGTCAGTTTCCAGTCAGTCAGTTTCCAGTCAGTCAGTTTCCAGTCAGCCAGCTTCCAGTCAGTCAGTTTCCAGTCAGTCAGTTTCCAGTCAGCCAGCTTCCAGTCAGCCAGTTTCCAGTGAGTCAGTTTCCAGTCAGCCAGCTTCAGTTCAGTCAATAAGGCAAATTTTAGTCGCTGAACCAGAATCAGATTCACAATTTTTCATATGCCCTACCGAGCATATAACAGTAGCACCTTATGAGAAGATTTGTTTCCTAGCAAAAGTAGTTAACAGTCAAGGAAAATTATTAGAGTCAGAGCGTACTCTGATTACAGAGAAAAGTAATTTCAAAAGAGATGTTCTTATTGCCCAAGTCCTTAGTCAGAGTCAGAATTCAGCTATCCCTGTTGTTTGTTTAAACAAAGGAGAAAGATCTATAGAATTAACTTCAAATCAGAAAATAGGAACTGTTTCCACAGTAGAAATAGATTCAGATTTCCCCATCAGTACGATAATCGTGTTTCCAGTTCCTTAGAATTAAAGCCTTCAATATTAAAAGAAGAATATAAGAAATGTCTGAAGCACTCCCTTCAGGAGTCACCAGCTTTACAGGATCCCAAACTAATGGAATCACTTCTCGATTTCCTGATAAGAAATAAAGATGTGATTGCCCTAACCGGAGATCCTCTGGGCCGAACTAATTTGGTCCCTTTTGAAATCAAGTTGGAACCCAATTCCAAACCCATTTTCATTCCTCCCTATCGGGTTCCACATTCTCAGTTAGTCACTATTGAGGAACACATCAAGGACATGTTGGAGCAGGATGTCATTCAGCCTTCAGCTAGTCCCTGGTCCGCTCCTATGATTCTCGTCTCCAAAAAGGACGGAACATCTCGCCCTTGTATAGATTTTAGACGCCTGAATAACATTACCATCCCAGACCGTTTCCCGATTCCAAACATGCAGGAAACAATTCTGAACGTAGGGAAAGCGAATTTTTTTTCATCCCTCGATTTAGCATCAGGTTATTGGCAAATGGAGGTCAGTCCCGAATCTCGGGCATTGACTGCTTTCTCCACTAACCGAGGCCATTACGAATTCCAGGTTTTACCTTTCGGAGTCCGAAATGGGCCTGCTAATTTCTCTAGGTTGATGAATATAGTCCTTTCCGACCTATTAGGTGTCGAAGCTCTCGTGTATCTTGACGATATTATCGTCTATAGTTCGGACATAAAAACACACTTTCAACGCCTTCATAATGTGCTATCACACTTGAGAAAAGCACACCTTAAACTGAAGCTTGCAAAGTGCAATTTTTTACAAGAATCCCTGGTATACCTAGGATTCCTACTCTCGTCCACAGGAATTAAACCTGATCCAGCCAAACTCGAAGCCCTGGAAAGGTACCCTGTACCCAAGACCATCGACGACGCCCGTGCATTTATTGGTTTTGTCGGATTCTATCGGAACTTTATCCCCCAATTTTCGAATATTGCTAAACCCATTACTAATTTGTTCCAGAAAAATTCGAAATTTAACTGGGAATCCGATCACCAACATGCCTTTGAAACTTTAATTAATAAACTAACCTGTCATCCCATTTTACAATATCCTGATTACACAAGACCCTTCATCATAGCCACAGATGCTTCCTCCTATGGACTAGGAGCCGTCCTGTTACAGGACGTAGACGGTGTGGAATTACCCATTGCTTATGCCAGTCAACTTCTCTCTGCACCTCAACGGAATTATTCCACTACGGACCGAGAGGCCCTAGCGGTATATTGGGCTTTGAAAAAATTCCGAAATATCGTCTATGGCTACGATGTAACCATCAAGACTGATCATAAGCCACTCACGTACCTCTTCAAGGACAAGCTACTTGAAGGACGATTGAGTAGATGGGCTCTGTTGATTCAGGATTTTGCAGCGAAAATCGTATACAAACCGGGAAAACTGCAAGTTATTCCAGACGGATTGTCGAGACTCAAGCCCGACGCCCGAGTGAATAAAATAGGACTTCTTCCTGTGTTCGACTACGAGTGTCTGCAATACTCCCAACAACAGGACCAACACACCCAAAACCTTCGGGCGCGCCTGGAACAAAAGGAACCATCGAAGGTAAAAGAACAGTACAACCTCAAAGATGGGCTCGTACATTTCAGGAACGAAGATGGAAACGACCTCGTGGAGATACCAAAGGATCTCGTTGATATAGCCATTGGACTTTGTCACGACTCACCTTTTTATGGACACATGGGGCCGGATCGCACCATCAAAAGTCTTTTGGAGCGATACCATTTTCCCGAGATGAACAGAACGGTACATGAATACATCGCCGAATGTCCGTCGTGTTTAAAGCATAAGGGCAACGTACCATCCACCGCTCCAATGCATAAATATCCAGTATGCCAGAGGCCCTGGCAAAGAACTGGAATGGATATACTGGGACCATTTCCCAAAACATCAAAGGGAAATCAGTACATCATTGTGTTTACGGACCACTTCTCGCGTTACAGCGAAGTAGCCGCCATTCCAGATCAGACCTCGGAAACTGTGGCAAGAGCCCTAGTGGAACGCGTCATCCAAAACCATACCACTCCTTCCATCCTAATCTCGGATAACGCCCGTAGTTTCACTTCCAAACTGTTCGAGTCACTTGTAACATGTGTAGAATTAAAAATACACACATTGTGGCATACCACCCGCAGGCAAACGGCTTAGTGGAAAGGCACAATCGAAAGATCTTGGAAGCCCTGCGCCACGTTGTCGATGCATCCTCCCGTACATGGGATGATTCCCTTCCCATGGTACAAACAGCCATCAACAATGGCTATAATGTGTCCATCGGGGACACCCCTCATTTCGTTCTATATCACTACGACAAGCGTCTACCTTTTGATTTGCCCGACCAAACCGACCCGGCAGTCCTAACATCTTCCGAAATGGCAGAAGCAAATCAGCAACTAGCTGAACGATCTTTCAAGATTTTTGACATAATCCGCTATGCCCTCGACCAACGAAACCAACAGATGGAGCAAGAACAACATAGGCGTCATCCCCGTCAACGGACTATAATCGTTGGTATGCGATGTTATCTGAAGAGCGTGAAACCGCCAGGGGCTCATCGCAAATTATACCCGAAATGGGATGGCCCATATAGGATTATGAAAGACCTCGGAAAAAATCGTTATGAAATCCTCGACCTCCGGGATCATTCCAAACTAAAGATCATTCACGCTGACAATTTGAAGATAGCTTCCGAGCAACACCTTCCCAAAAAACAGCTGCCAGGCGTTCGAGCCGCCTATCCTTCAAAAGGTCAAGATATTAACAAATCGGGCAGGGATCAAAAAACTGAAGTAGTCACCGCGGGAACCGCTACCCATGACGAAGATTGGTACCTCGTAATACCACCATTACTCGAGGCAATCTCTGAACAAGAGGAGGCCCCAGAGCCAAGCGTCCCATCGGACCCAGACCCTGGAGAAACCCCTTCGAGAGAATCACTCAGTGGAACTCCACCATCTCCTCCAACTCCACCATCTCCTCTGTCACCACCCTCGCCGATTGATGATCGACGCACGGACCCGACATACCGCCCGCAAATGCATCA
Organism: Bathynomus jamesi; assembly: GCA_023014485.1. Classification (NCBI taxonomy): domain Eukaryota; kingdom Metazoa; phylum Arthropoda; class Malacostraca; order Isopoda; family Cirolanidae; genus Bathynomus; species Bathynomus jamesi. The sequence goes on from JAJOZX010003046.1 coordinate 179,568, forward strand.
CCCACGTGAACTAGAACCTTCACATAAGAAACGAACCCGCTCAGAATCCGAGCTCAACGGTCGACCCCCATTGCCACCAAAACGAGGCCGACCCCTTCGCCCACCAACACAAGTATCCACACAAGTATCCACACAACTACCCCCAGCTCCGTATAACTTAAGGCGTAGAAATGAATAAAATTGTCCCCCTTATAATTTTCCAAATTATTTACTCTTGTAGACCTAGCATTAAAATTTCTACCGGAGTTGTTATAGAAAAACTTGCAGAAGGTAAATTTTTGAAAGGGCATGCAGACCTTTATATAAATTTGCAACCCCCTGCTAGAATTAAAATCAATCTCCTTCAGATACAAACCCAATTAGAAACGTTTGAAAGTAAAGTCCAAAATTCTTTCCAAGGAAAAGATCAGATTAGTCGCGTTCTGTTAGAAAATACCCTCGAAAATATTCAAACTACAGCACGCGCCCTATCAGAAATATTAGCCTTACCATGGATACAAACTGAAACCAAAAATTCCGAAAACTTTAACCAAAGAAGTAAAAGGGGACTGATAGATATAGGAGGGAAACTGTTCAAAGGTTTATTCGGATTAGCAACCGAAGAAGATATTAAAAGAGTTGAACTTAAATTGAATCTCTTCGCTCGGAATCGACAATATAATGGACACATGTTAGAACAAACTATTAGGTCATTACACGAAAACAATCGCTTCCTTCACTCCCTTTCGGACAGATTCACATACCTTGAATCCATGTTAGCTCAATACAAAGAACACAAACGATATCTAGAATTAATAGAAATAATGAACATACAAGTAACCGGCTAGCCCTGTTCAAAAATCAACTTTTTCTTATTTTCATAGGTTTCTGTACTTTTTCCCATGCTTTTTGACCTGAAAAGGCCGAAAATCACAACCATTTTGACCTAGGTTGTTGGGAAGCATTGCCGCATGGAGCTTTAAGTTTTCTGCCTTGAAATCGGCCAAAAGCACCAGTTCCGGGGTCCCTTGAATCATGTTTTGCACTATAACTTTTTATCTAAACAAGATAGAGCAACAAAATAGGCACCAAATTAAAGTGTTTTTAATCCTCTTTCTAACTTATACAATTATGATAGTCTTGGAACAAGAAATGGCACATTGGTACATACAAAGATTTCAGAAATATCACAAAATTCGTTTCTCACACTCAAGGCAGACAAAGCGCCTTATTCATGACACAAATTTGAGATTAACATTTTGTCACAAGTCTAATCGATGAAGAAGTGAAAGCATTACATGATGATTAATTTCATAATGACATTTACACAGTCAGTTGTTGAGAGTTTGTTTCTTGAAGCTGTCAAAGCGGCGTCTGTTGAACTCCACAGCTTGAAGGAGATAGTCCCTTTGCTTGGCACCTGTTGTTATGACATTTGCAAGTCGCTCATCATCTTGACACCACGTTCAGCAATGTCATTCACCGCTTTCAGATTCTTAACATAGTCCAACGCTTTTCTGTAGTCCTCATTCTGTGGCCAAGACGTGACAGGTTCCAGAAGCCACTCGGATCCAATGTTCAGTGTGTCCAGCAGGAAATGTGATTCTGGGCCAATGAGATCAACCAGGGTGGTCTTAGCTGTGACTCTCTGGAATAGAGGCTTTCCTGTTCTGAAGCTGTCTGGCTTCTCAGTGGCATGTAACTGGGCAGCAATGTCGTGCTTCAATGTGTCACTCAATCTACTGCTGAACAGGGCAAATGGCACAACTTCCTGCGTCAGGTACCATTTGTGGTTTCCATCTTATTAAGTACTGCATCAGCAAGCTCGGGTCAGTTTTCTTGTACTTCAACATGTCCTGGATTAGACTTAGATCATTCACGGGAGCATCTGCAGCAGACATTGACATCATCCATACAGGAGTGGAGAACAGCGCAAGGAAGGTGTTGAGTCTTTCCAGCTTTGATACAGTGTCTTCGTCGTACTCAAGTTGATCTGCAAACATCAGCATTTTCATGGAGTACAGGTTTCTGGCCATCCATCTGGCCTGATGAATGGCGCCTGGTCGACTCCAGTGAATACCTCGAGGAGGCGTTCCTCCAAGAACAATGACTGTCAGTTCAGCCATTTCCCTGTAGTCGGCTCTTGGAAGCCTTTCTGCTGTTAGAATGTCTTGGAGTATTTCTTCACTGCTCTTCTTCTTTTCCTTCAGCCATTTGCTGTTGATAGCCAGCATCTTTGGGTTTTCCTTGGACAAGTCCGTCCAAACATCCTTCAGATGCTCAAACCAGGGATTATCTGGCCCCTTCACCTTCCCAAACAGCTTCTCCCAAACTGCTCCTACTAGATTTCCAGGATGTGATGTCGACAGGCCAGATAAAACACCTTTTTGTTCAGCATTTTCTCTAGCAGTTTGGCAGCTCCTCTGTGAACTCCACTGTTACTGGATGTAGTGTCAAAAACAAGGGCAGTAACATTATCCGTAAGTTCCCATGTCTCCAGTAAATCCATTGAAGCCTCAGCCTGAGCTGTGCCAGAAGAATTGTCGATGACAGGTACTCCCAATAACTTTCCTTCAGTGTATGAAGGTGGACCAGACACTAGCACGGCTAAAGTCTCTGAGATACTTCCAGGTTCACTGCCCAAGACATCTTTGAGCAACTTTCCATCCCAGTGTAAGGCAGCGTATTGTGGGGGGTTTTCACAAAACTTGGACATGTGACTCTGGCTGATATTATACCTGGACAGCATTCTGTTGCGACGTGTTGTTGAGGTTGAGATGACGAAGTTATCCAGATCAGCCCCTCCAGCTTTCAAGGTGGCAGAAACCATGGCAGTAGTAACTTGATTGTCTGATAAACCAAGACGATCAGCTGTATTGCAGATGACATCACATTCCATGACCTTCCTTGGAAACGTCAAAGTCACACTAGTCACAGTGTCTTGATGGTGAGAACATCCAGGACGAGGCTGATGGTAATCCATGTCCTCTGTGTTAGCGTCGTTGTCAGTTGAGTCACTCCAGGTAATGTCATCCACATGAACAACTGCCTCTTGTTCTGCTGCAGCTGTAAAATAGTACAACATGTTAAGACAGTAATTGTTAAGTACATGCTAAATATCGCAATGGAGTAAAACTTAAAACTTTTTGTGACGTTCAAAGTAATTAGTTTTACCTTGTTCTTGTCTATGCTGCAGTCTTTCATTCCTCGCTGCTTGCTGCAGGGTTCTTGTCTCAAAAATATTGTCATGACCAGACATATGACCTTTCCTCTCAGTCTTTTGGTCTTCGTAGAACCTGATATCCTCATCTTTCTTCTCTCTGGATAACAGTCTGTTGTTCTGTATTTCCTGGATTGCATCTGGAGCTCCTATATCGAACAGGCTGTCTAATTCCAGCACAAATGCTCCTCTTTTTCCTCCAGGGTTACTTGCTCTTCCTTTGCTTTTCACCAGAGCACGATGTTTCTCATGTAGTTTCATGAAGAGCTTCATTGCGTTGTACTTGGTCATTGTCTTGATCCTAGCCATCTGCCAGAATTGGATGATAGATTCAACTGTTTCATATGCAAGGTCTTGAACCATGGGACTCCCTGCATTTTCCGGTAAATTCTGAAGATTAAGGAAATACTGGAACGCCTGTCTGTTGGTGGGAAGCTGGGAACCACTGATAAAAGCTGAAGGGTATCCAACCAGGAAAGTTTCAGTGAGAGATCTGGTAGATGGCCCAGTTGACACCTGCCTGTGGACAGTACGTGGAGGTTCTGAGATATCAACTGTGCGCCCACGGAGCTCCCTCAGCTCCTTGCTTAATGCCATTGTGAAGTTGTAACTTGTAGATGGTTTTCTAGATTCTGATTGAGTTTCTGTTGTTTCCTGAAAAATGATAGATAATTATTATATTATTATTATTATTATTAATTATTATTTATTTATTACTATTATTAATTATTATTATTTATTAATTTTATGCTCTTTCATTTGATACCTAATTTGTTGCTCTATCTTGTTTAGATCAAAAGTTAAAGTGCAAAACATAATTCAAGGGACCCCGGAATTGGCGCTTTGGCCGATTTCAAGGCATAAAATTTAAAGCTCCATGCGGCAATGCTTCCCAACATCCTAGGTGAAAATAGTTGTGATTTTCGGCTTTTTCAGGTCAAAAAGCATGGGAAAATGTACAGAAACCTATGAAAATAAGAAAAAGTTGATTTTTGAACAGGCCTAAAGTAACCCTAATCGATAAATACTTACAACGAATAACTACGATTCATTCCAAGGTTTTGCGTGCAACCCAGCTAGCCCATGGAAAAATCACTCTTTCCACCCTAATACCATGGGAAATACTCCAGTCCTTGATTCACACCGCCCAGTCACAATTAAAATTATCACCCATATTCCCACTCAACCACACTAATTACCCTCAATTTCTAGAATACACCTGGACTGTACATGGACCACGCCCCTACACATACCTCATAATTATACCATTTTTCGATTTCCTCACTTATGACGTATATAGATTTCACCCTTTCCCAACACCCTACCAAAATAACTCTAATGTCTATCGATTGTATTTACCCACCGTACCACCTTACCTTTTCCTCACCAAAGATCTATCAGCTTATTCTATGATGTCAGATAGCGACGTCCGGCATTGCCGATTCCCGCAACCAAATAACAACTCATCTGCCCTCCACTCAAACCAGTTATTCTTCCCACTACTAGGTCTTGCTTTGTCGATTTAATTCGTGACCGGCATGCCCCCGTATGTTCATTTAAAAAATTTCATTCCCCTAAAACCATCCAACTACGAATTGGACCAGACATCTGGGTTTCCTTCGCGAACAGGACTGCCGCTACCCTCGAGTGTCCATCAAATTATTCCCTCATTACAATCCCTATGATTATTCGGCTACCAATTGGTTGCTCCTTGCGTTCAAAAGCCCTCCAAATATACAACCCGTATAAGGTTACCCTTAATAACTCATACCCATTTCCGTCGCAAATTAAATTTAAACCCGTCATAGAGATCTTAAATCTCTCCATAAAACCTGTAACCATCCTACCCGAACTGCATGCCCCTGAATGGAATGATCAATTGAGCCGGTTTAAAATTTCGGATGATAACCAAAACAACCTCTTACAAATACTCCAACCGGTAACCATTTCTCAACATCTGCCGTTAGTATCATTATTGTGTGTGCTATTATCCTCGGTGTATTTGTGATGAAAAGATCATTCTGGGAACAAAGAAAACCCAGTGACACGGAACATGAAACTATTTATGCACGACCAAGAGTGCGTACCCAGACCACGTGAACTAGACTTAAACCACCCGACTTATGTTGTATATATAAATCTGTATTATAAAACCAATAGTTATCATCTAGTTAGCCTTAGTTAGGATGTTACGTTATTATATTAATATCATTCTAGAGGGAAGAGCCTTGTAAAAATGAACCATAAATAATTCCCATATTCCTATATTATCTTATCCTTCATGTAATTCTTGTATTCACTTATATAGTCTCTGTATCCATTGTAAGAAAAAGTATCCATTTTAAAAATTCATGTGTTATATGGTTCATGTATAATCTTATATATTTAACTTTATATAATGCCTATACTCCTATGTATGTACGTGTGTGTATTCATTTTTACATAAGGACCAAAATCGCCCAACGCGAGTTTGGATAAAATATTTGATTCACTTTCAACTTTGCTAAATAATTGGTGACCTGTTGTTTTTTAAAATCAAATAATCATTTTTTTAGATTTCGCTTAATAAGGAATCCTGTTAAGCTTTGCAATGTTCACATTTTGTATACACTCTCTTTCGTTATAAACAATGAGATCATGTCTTGCCTAAGCATTAAAATTGTACATCTTAAACCTTAAAATTTCACTCATATGCATATTTTAGTGTAAAGATGCATAGTCCGATTTCCACTTTTAGTTAACTTGGCAGATCATGATAACATCAGATCTGAAAAGTCGCGGTTTAAGATAAAAATATGGTTTCGTCTTCAAATATTTTGTTTACTCGTTCAAGCCTTACCACAGCTAAAAAATTTACTTATTTTTAAATATTGTGCAAAAATAATACAGCCTTCTTAGCATTTAATAATAATAATGTTAGCAGTTTTTGGGTATATAAACCCATTCAAATTCATCCATTGTCATTCAGAAGCTAATTCAGAGGCTGAGCACTACCTGTATTTTTTAGCAGTAAATTTACAGTGAAGAAACTTTTTATTGTCCCCTTCGAGCCTTGCTCTCTTCAGAAAAACTTAGAAAACTTTCCGGATACGCTATAAGAAGAATCCGGAACCTTCAGCATTTAGATTGCAAATCTACCAGAGTCCTCCGAGCCACTATAGAAGAACTCGGAGAGTAACATAGTAGAAAAACCACTTCAAGGCACCTATCCGTTGCTTGCCTCCTAAACCAGAACCCCCGTCAATCCGAACCACCCCAGGGCCATAGACGGAGGGGTTAACATATATATATAGCGGATCGACAAGAAATAGACCAACAAGTAGACGGACAAATCCTTTCCTTCCACGCTATCATCAAACAGTCTTGGAAGACGCACGTGGACACGGATTCAGAACAATGAAAGCGTCTGTTTCTTCCCAAAAGGCGCGAACGCAAGCCTTAACAACAAAAGGACGCGCGGGCGAGGCTTCTTAAGATTTGGCGCGAAGTCCTACGTCACAGGAACTGCGTATCAAAGCGAGCACCCACTCACACTCAATCTCACTCACTCGCACTCACACACTCGATTTCCACCTTTACGAGCAACACGTCCGACAACCGCCCTCCGGCTTCCCGCCGGAGGAGCGGCCTGCTGCTTCCTTCAAGGCTTACGATTTATCATCGAGTAAGACCTACAGACCGCCTGCAGAAGTAATCCTTCAAAGCCCAACCAGAATCACTACGGGCCTACAGTTTACAAGGTCAGCCTTCATGTTTCTCTACCTTCCTCGAGATATATCCAGCATTTCAGGCCTACGCCTGCAAGATCATTTATAGGCCATGCTGCACCTCGAGAAGTAACATCACCTCAGGCCTACGTTTTACGAAGCCTACATCAAGCATCTCCATCATCTCGAGAGGCTTAACGTACAACGACAACTCGAGCCTACGGTAATAGGTTCCTCTTCAACCCGCTTTCAACAGAGTTTACATCGTCCCGGTTAAGATAAGTACATCCTATTCTAAGTACTCTTGTGAAGCCTACGTTAACCTACCGCCGAACGGTAGACTATACCCAAAGTGTAATTAAGCGTTCCAACTGACTCTTGTGAAAGAACGCAGTAGGCCTATTATCCAATTCAAGTATCATTTCAATACCGTAATTCCGCGTATCATTGTGTTATTGTGTTCATTTATATGTTTATGTTATAACTTAATTTCTCTTACTGCAGGCCTAATTCATTTACAGTGTATATTCCCTCAACTATCATTAGGCCTATCCAATAATGCACGTCATTAACTTCCATTATTATGGGGCCGCATCATTTATTCTGTGTCATTACTAGGCCCATTCAATCATCTAGCCTACTTAATCAGAGTGTCATGTTTTCCATTCAATGTACCAAACGCACGTGCATTCTTTATATCATTTACTAGGCCCATTCAATGTTCCATGTTGCATGCCATTTACATGCCATACATGAGTATATTACTTATTACGTGTCAATTAAGCTATTAACATTTCATCTTATTAGCTAAGTCTATGACATAAGCATAACGTAAAACTATCAATTAATTACTGTCAATTGTTTGTTATACCAAAGTGAATAAATAACGGCTTTATTTTCATAATAAAATACAAAACTATAAGGTGTCTTTTATAACCTTAATATTAATTTGCTTGGGCGTAATCCAAGCTGGTGACCCTCGCTGCCATTCCTGTCTCTTCCAATAGTATGGTGGGCCTACTCCATTAGCTACTTTTCAATTGGTGATACTTTACATCATAAATTATTAACCCAGCCTATCATTAATAAACAATCAGTCATTGCATCAATTAATCACTAGCATACAATTAAATCATTATCACCTTAAACGGCTAAAACTAGGTCCACTATATATATATATATATATATATATATATGGAGTGCTCTATCAAGATGAAAACATGAGTATACTAACATGAATGATCGAAATATTAAAACTAGATTTTAATATAAAGGGTTTACCCATGTAATGAGGTTTTCTACGCATACTTATAAGCGAAATTTCAACAAATAATTTACAAGATGCTCTTGTCATTCTTCTGCTAGGCATATGTGACAAATATATCCATCAGTTGGCACAAAAATTACACTGGGCGAATTATAAAAAAGGTTCTGGCAGAACCCTAAATTTGCTGTACAGCAGGTCTTTAAGGCTCTTACATAAAGCTCCCCCGAGATGCTCAGCTTCGCAAATGTTTCCTGCCCGCAATGTTTTGAGCTTCCCGGAGGTAACAAGGCAATACAGACTAATGCAAAGAATTAACAATTCAACCAACCCGATTATCCAAGCTATCCATGAGTCTGCCGTTTGTCCTCTAAGCTATGGAATTTTTGGTACGAAAACGTCTGTCTGTAGCTCCACTTAACTTCGACATTACTGTATTATTTCTAATTAAGGGTATATATTTCTATCCTTAGTATGTGAACTGTCATTCTATTAATAATATTTTTCATATGAACTATAGTCTGCCAATAAAACTTTTCATTCTCTCTCTCTCTCTCTCTCTCTCTCTCTCTCTCTTCTCTCTCTCTCTCTCTCTCTCTCTCTATCTGTCCTGCGCATGCGCAGATTCGACTATCGTAGAAATTTCTAAACGCCCACAAAGGTATCAATGTCCAATCAGGAAGTCCGTGAGCTTGTGATTGGTGTACAGCTATTCGTCACTCAAAATGAGTTAATGCTCGCACATATAAAAATGGGGCCATTTACAGGTCGAGTGCCTATTAGCCGATATTTGTTAGTGAGTAACCACACATTGCTAGTCACAATGAATACAGACAGTGAATTTCCATCAACAGACGTATACGAAGATGGCAATGTTATGTAAATCACATTTGCAAAGTGAAATGAGTATATACACATAATATATATATATATATATATATATATATATATATATATATATATATACGACAGGGTGATTTTAACCTGACGTCCTCCAGGTTTGAAATGACTAGGCTCATCTTCTCTGCTTCTGATTGGAGAAATTTGTTTTCGTCGCAGGATGTGGCTACCATTTGTGGAGCTGAACAGATTGAATCAATGGACAGCAAACACGCACGAAATATATGTAGAAAAATTATATACCCGTATTTTCACCAAACTTTTTTTAACTTTCTCTATCTCTCTCTCTCTCTCTCTCTCTCTCTCTCTCTCTCTCTATATATATATATATATATATATATATATATATATATAGTGACCGGTCACATGATAAACAAATTACTGATGGCTATAAATTACACAAATTAGCTTCTAGAAAGCGAATGAATATTCCTTTTTTAAAGTTAGGATCTGTATTCATATTTTCTCTTTTTTTAATAGAAATTATCATGATTTAACCTAACCATTCGTCAAACGCGTAAAGTTGAACTAACCATACAATCAATTAACCTAATCGGGTATTCAGTTAACCTAACCATTATTTGATCGGGTACCCTGGCTGTTTAGGCATCTCTATCTCTCTTCCCTATTATGATATTATATTTGCAATAAAATCACCTCAAATATGTATATTGAACCAAAGAGATACTTTTTGAATTCTCAAAATTTGTAAGTAACGCTAAGATGTTTAAAAATCTATTGCCATTTAAAATAATAAATGCGTTGCTGACTACGAATCCGGGCCAGGATCGAGACCCGATGATGACAGGCGGCGCGCAGTAATCCCAGCTGATCATCCTTCCGCACAATAAAGTGGTTAGAAGATAAATGGGTACCCTGGGTATATATGATAAGAATGAACATTGATTATATCAGAAGCGGGAAAATAAATATTCATAATTCAGAGCCCTGGAAACTTTCTTCAGAAAATATATGAAGTGACTATAAATAATTTAAAATTTTCTGTCTACATCCGTACCTTTTTTCCTTAAAGGGCCGGGCGGAGCTGGATCGTGTTGTAGATACGTTTCGTAATAGTTTTGAAGAAACTCAATCGTGGACGATGATTTGAGCATGGGGGTTGAAGTTTTAGTGGACACTCGATCCAACGAATGCCAGGTCGTCCGAGAAGCGATGTAAGTTTTTTCTTTTTGCTTGAGTGTGTCGAGTAAGAATAAGCCTTGTATTTCTATCATTTTATTAAATGATAAAGCTATGAGGAATGTTTTATAAATTAATGCATAATAGGGTTTACTGTACACAACATATTTTTACATTATTTAGCTTTCAATGTTTTTCACACGTATAGGGGTGACAATAATCTCATTTTTTGTACATTATATACAGTATATATCCAACTTAATTTATTTACAGAATTAGCATCGAGACCGTGATGTGAGAAAAGATATTCGTAGTGTCACCACACTCTGCGCGTTTCAAATTCAATGATTATGTAAGGTTGTCACGTTCGGGTAATAAATTCGCGAAGGGATTTGAGCAAGTTAAGATTAAGATTTGAATGGGGAAGAAATTGCAGGGGTCTTTTACGGCGAGGAACTGCAGAAAGTGGCATATAATTTAGGAAAAAATGTGTTTAAAATTGAAGAAATTTTAGGCAGCAAAGGTTCAGGAAAGAGAAAAATGTACCTGTGAAATGGCTAGGGTGCCCAGAAAGCTTCAACACCTATATAAAAGCTGATACAATAATGAAGCTTAAATAGTATACAACATGGAGCCTAACCACTTCTACGTTACACTCCATTCCTCTTCTTCTCTGTCTGTACATCCTGACAACACACTGACCAACTTTGTAACAGAACTCCACGGGTCCATCGAATTGGGTCGTGAATCATATGACGTAGGAATATGCGAAATTCAGTTGGCTACCAAGTTTTTAAGTATTGATAATAAAGAATCCGTTTGTACGGGTCTTAGAAACTGTGATGAGTGTGAAAAGGCCGGTGTAACTCGGGACGAAACCATGCGTGCCGCCTGGAGTGAGGAGGCACGGTACTACACTACAGTAGTAACACTACGCCCGGGTCATTATGGGGCTTTCGAGGATGTTGTGAGAGACTTAAATGGTAGTTTGGAAAGGTCAAATCTTACGTCTGATTTAGTATACAAAATCGTAAACAAAGATACCCCGGCACATACTCTGACTCTAAAATCAGAGGCTAACAGAAATATAAAAGACAAAGGGCTGTTCAAAATTATAACCTAGGGCCGATATGGAGCAGTCCTCCATAGAAATGCCTTTCACGATACACAGCATGACTTGTGCAGCTTTATGTATCGGCTGAAATTAGAGAAATTGAACGATAGCTACCCTCCCACAGACATGTGCTATATTTACAGCAATATCGTGGAACATCAGCTTGTTGGGGATACCCAAGCGCGCCTGCTGCGCATCGCTCACATTCCCAATCATAGAGGAAGGAGCTTAAGAACTACATATGACAAGCCTCCTTATGCCAATGTCGCAAGTAACCTACTAACTAATATCTCAATATATATAAGCACGATTGAGGAGAAAAGTTTTCCATTCGGTGACGGGAGCTTTACATTGACGCTGCACTTTCGTCGCACTGTGATATAATGACTCGAAGTCCTTTCACAGTCAATCGAGGGTGAGATACCAGCGCAGGAGTGGAATTGGATCCATTTTTTCAACCATACTGCGTACGGCTGTCCCCTTGCTGAAGAGTGTTGCCAGATATCTTGGCAGGAACGCGTTACAATCAGGTCTTAATACGGTAGAGGACATAATGGCGGGGACTAAGCCTAAGGAAGCTCTAAAATAGCACTTAAAGCATACACAGGACGAAATCATCAAAGATGCAAGGAGAAAAATGCGTGGTGGTGGGAAAAAGAAGAAGAGGCCCCCGGAAGAAGAAGAAGGGGTTACCAGCACGTGGCGTTAAGCTAAAAGGACATCAAAAAAGAAGAAGTGTTCTAAGTGCATGAAAGCTCTGGTCGGCCATTTTTTTTAACTGATATAAGCTAAGGACATTGCTCTCATGAATCATAGGCTGTTTACTACTTGGCGAGAGAGGTGTCACTATTTCTGGCTCACCATGGCGCGTTTCATCCATCCGCGTGGTTCACAATGTTGTAAATCGGAGCTAGCCCTCGTTGACATGCCCCCAACTCAAGTTTCTATTGAATACAGTGACTTTATTACAATTAATCCGTTAAACACCATTAGCTCCCCGAGTGCTCCTATAGAGTTCGTGACCCTTACCTCAGGTCCTTACTTTTTTTATTCAAGCTGTGTGCACATGTATGCTAGACTACGAATAGCACATTCAGATGAAACGGATTGCGAAGACAAAGACGTTGTGTTTCCAGAAACAAACTTTCTACACTCCATATTCAGTCAGTGTGACGTGTATTTAAATCAAATCAACATCTCGGCAGGAAATGGGTATTATCACGTACGAGCCTATCTGTAAAATGTCCTCAACTTTTCAAAAGAAGCGAAGGACACCTTTTTAACTGCCGAAGGCTATTATCAGTCTAAAGATGAAAGTAGTATAAAGGACAAATTTAAAAATTATAAAAAGATATATATGAATACTTCGGGCGCCTACACACAGACTTCACATTCCATGAGAAGCTGCTTGTGAATGGGGTCTATATGAAAATAAAGCTCACTCTTACAACCGTGAAATTTGTTTAAATCTGGGGCTGACCAAGAAGAGAGCTCAAAGCCTGTAGTGAATCATGTTATGCAGACATATCTCCGCGTGCGCTGAGTGAAGTTAAGCTCGGCTAAACAAATAGAAATTGAAAAAAATTTACTACACGCCACAGTAATATACCCAATTTACAGAGTACAGATCAAACTATATACGGTGTCCTCAGGGCTAACATCGAAGCAGATAGAAAATGTTGCTCTTGGAGCTCTACCTAAAAGTTAGTAATTGGAATGCAGGAGCACGTTTTTTGAATGGAAAATATAAAAAGAACGCATTTAATTTCGAAAATTTCGGCCTTAAAAATATAACCCTATACGTCAATGGAGTCGCTTTAGGGGGAACATTAGAAACGGATTATTCAACAGAAGCCGTGTTCCCGCTTTGCTCGAGAGCTTATAGTAATCTTGTACATATTACCGGTACTTGCAACGAATTAGGAATCGGCGTAACACAGAAGGACTTCGTCGAACAGGTTAACCTTCACCCGTTTGACATCTCGCCAGATTTATCTGCTAGTATAAACACGCACATAAGTACACAGCAGAGTGGAAACATCTCAGTCAAATTGGAGTTCGCCAAGCCGCTAGACGTACCTATTAGTATACCAGTTTACCTGGAATCGGAAGCCCTAATAGAGACTGATAGGTTTAGAGGTGTAGTCACAGACTTTTAAAAATGGACACGAATACACTCCAGAGAGTAATGAATAGTGACAGATTCACACGCTTCAAATTTATCGGTGTGTTTGCTAAGAATGAAACGCTAAAGCTCCCACCAACGAGACACTGCGGCGCATTTATTCTAAATACGGATGTTAGTGACGGAGAAGGGATTCACTGGATAGCCATTTATTTCAAAAATAGGGAACGAATGTACTATTTTAATTAACTGGGGGTGGGGGCATCCTTTGAATGCTGCTATTATTGTAAAATTTCTCGAGCAATTGCAAATTCCCCAAATTGTCTGGAACCCTTACCGATTCCATGGCTACTATAGCAATGTATGTGGCATGTACAGCCTATCCTTTCTCATGCATATGGCTCACGGGAAAGAGGTTACAAATTTTTAAAAATTATTCGATTTGTGCGACACCGAACGAAATCATGAAATGGTATGCAACAACATAAAAAACCGGTTCCCATTTGTATGCACTCGTTGTGTTGTGTGAAGTTTTACGCGTATATATATATATATAATTGTAGTTTCATCAATTGTAGCAATATTGTGTAAAATTATAAAATTAACCAATAAGATTAGTTCGTGTATCGTTTATGGACGCGGCCTATCTTCTGTAGCTTATTTAAAAATGTAATGGATGCGTACCTCTTTCTAAAATTTCGTTAGGTGTTGTACCAATCGCACGGTGGTGTGAACAGTTGTAGGATGAGGTCAGCGAATCCAGAATGTCTATATACCTGTGTTTTTATGTGTGAAATAGCAATGCATGCGTTCCGTTATGGTACGTTGAACTCTTTCAGCTAAAGAGGCCTTATGTATAGAATTGTTCGTGTAGTAACTGATATTAAACTCTATCAGCATGTTCTGAAAAGCTCGGCCTACAAATTCTTTCCTCATATCCGTACAAAAATAACCAAGAATCCTGTTTTCTTTCAACATCAGTGTTTTGGTGGCTTTAGCAACTGTTTCAGGCGATTTATTTTTCAGGGGAATTAACCACAAATATCTGGAGAATACATCTATTATGAAGAGGATGTAGCGGTAGCCACCATTATACACCGAATATCTCTGCATGTCTGTTAAATCCACCTGCCAAATAGAATCAGTCGAGGCTGATGTTGTCTTGGCTGTTTTAAACTTTTTTCTCACCGGCTTACGAAGTGTATAAGCATCCCGCTCCCGCAAAAACCTCTCAACATCTTTTTCCCTACTCCCTCATTATAAACACCTCTGTACACTGTACAGTCTATTAACGCCGCCGTAGGAGGTTGGGCTAGAAATGTCACAATAACGTTTTCTTAATATGTTAGCCATTTGCGTATTTTAGAGGCACGCGGGGAGGGTTGGCCTTTGTTGTTTGGTCTCTTCTTTCTCCTCTTCAGAGATGCTACCGCTGGGGGCGAAGACGTGCTCAGTTGTGGTACATGAGAGGCTTGTCCCAAGTCTTTTAACTTGTTCAGATTACCTATCAATGTTTTGGGGACATTTATTTGCTGTAGTCGTGCTTTAATATGTTTCCATCCTGCTAGTGAGGGCCTATCCCACTTTCTCAGCAAGTCATGGACGATGTCAAAGATGTTTGAACCCTGTACCTTTGTTCCTTCTACAACAATCTCACCTGTATAGGTCCACTGTATAATGGGATCCTCACTCAATAGATTATAAAGACTTAAACCTTTATTCCTCAAAGTATGCGGGAGACTACTTTAATACATGCTCAATATGTTGTGGGGCTGCCTCGTTGTTCTTTGACTTCGTCTCTAGCCTCGACACCAGGTCCTATGCATCTATGCTCAACGTCGTCTGCGCTATCATAACTACGGGGCCCTCTGTCGGATTCTTATAATTATCATATTCATGAAGAAATTTCTGCAGAGCTTCTTGGTATAAAATTCTTTTCTCATCAGGTGACTTTTCACTGTTTAATAGGTCTAACAGTTCGCTTTCCATTCTTTTAAGCCTGCTTTTAGGGGTTCTAGAACCGTATCTGGACTCTTTGAGTTTTGTAATGAAGCATACACCTCGTGTGGAATCACGACTACTTTCTTCATTATATTAAACTAGTCAGTAAAGGCCCCAAAACTGAAAATAAGATGGGGAGGAATGAACCCCCTCTTTGTACAATAATGCGTTTTTTCTTCCCGACAGTTTGACTTTTACGAGCCAGTGTGCGTATTGTGTTCTTGTAACGACGTAGGCGAGCTTTCTGAGGGGGTTTCATTGGTACATTACATTTTATAACATTAAGACAAATTTCACATTTGCATTTCAAAAAGTCGGAGTCAATAATTTTAACAAACAGTTGTTGCAGTATCCGTGGCAGTCGATGATAGATTTTTATTAATTCACGGTATTTCTTTAGCCTATTTGTCATTCTGAGATATACACCGTTTCAGGCTCGTTTGGGAATATATTCGTTCTTAGAAGTACCCTAAACGTGTTTCGAGGATGAAGGTCACAAAGCAGATATCCGTAACGTTGACTTGTAGCTTCTTTATAAACTTCCAAAAACTCCTTATGCTGATTCGGGAACATTTGATTGGCTAATACCCCAATTTGTGACACATCTCTACGTTGTGCGAATAAGACTACATAGTACATATTGTGTACTTAGCGACACATCGCACAAGTACAGTATCTATTTTTGAAAAATAGATTCTGATTGATGAAGAATACGCTTATGTTAAGATGGTGGGAGAACACTAAATATCTCGGCAAACCTTTTATTCATTTCTAAAATGAGATCGTCAATCACAATGACCGTATGCTCATTTTCCTCTAACGAATTAACGTCATATACACCTTTGTGGAACAAAATATCATCTTGGTACTCGTTGAACACTGACTGGTATGTCGAACAGCACCATATGACTTTATGCACAAATTTTGAGAACATCTCCCTCTTATCTTTAATTATTTTAAGCATAAACACAGTTATACCACATCCTGTAGGGCCAGATATAATACATGTGAAGGGCTCGTGAACCTGAATTTTTCTACAGATTCCATTTCTAACACGTCACACTCCTAAGTGGAATATCTGCAAAATATAATAAAATTTTAAGTGATGCTCCTTATATTCTGCAGTCTAGTTTTTCCTCTTCTTCCTCAGAACAGTGAATGACGATAAGGATGAGGTGCTGTGCCAGCAACATGTCCCCAACATCGCTATTGCAGACGATACCGATGACAGGGTAGTTGGGGCTACAGACTCCAACCCCGCTAGCGAACCCCCAGCAACGCCAACTATAGCACCCCCACGCGAAAATTCGAGAAAGCTGGGGTATGATGAAGTTGATGATTCGCTTTCCACATCAGGTATAAAGCGTGCCGGGAGTGCACCAGTTGTTACACCCCAGTAATAGAGCCCCCGCCCTCTACATCTTACGGCACCCCCCTCCACATTAGTTCCTTCTACAACTAAAACTGTGCCCCTTATTCCTGTTCAATTCTGGTCGTACCATCCACAGCAGCAGAATCTCGTTCTGTAGAGAGTAGCATAATATTCGAACTGGTGCGCACCGCCACCCCCACCCTGGCCCTGACTAGAAACCGGTACGTAATCAGGGTAGACCCGCGAACCATGTATAACAATGGTGTTGAACACGGACTGCGGAGCGTAGTTGAGTGTATTTTGGAGTTTGCCCTTCAAAACAGCGAGGGACATGAAGTCAGGACGCCGCTTTCCTTCGGTTTCGGGTCAAATGACAGGGATGTAGATGATTTTGGGGTATTAATACACTACAGGCGCTTTGGCTGCTGTGGACGTAGACTATATTTTGGGTCGTATAATACAAGTCTCTCAAAGTAGTACCGCCTTCAACATGGACAATTTCATGATAGATGTTGACCACGTGTTCCGTGTTGCAGGAAATACGGCCACACCTTATACTTTCAACTTCAATTCTCAGGCTATTTATAGACGGCATATAAACACCGAGCGTGGTTGCGGCTTTATAGCAGTAGTTTTAGCCCATATGTTTACTGGACTAAATGTACGGGCCCAAAAAATTTGGTTGCCTACGGTTGTGCAGCGTGCCCGTAAACTGGCAGCAGATTGCAAGATCGAGTTTAACTGTAATATAGGCCCTGAAGAGCTGGAAAGGGTAGACCAGGAAATGAGTATCCGTATAGTTGTACATATTTGGAATGGATGATCGTCGTAGGACTGTGTCTGTTTTTAAAAGCAGTGTGAGAAACCGTACAAGACCCCTACTTATTTTAGGGCTATCAGATACAATGTATCTCCCCATCCGCAATAAAAGGGACCTTTACGCGAGTTATGATCAAAGTCGAAAATATGGAAGGCATCATGACTTGTGTAAGGGATGTCTCGAGTTTGCGGATGAAATAGTGAAACATTGTAAGGATTGTCACATGGTATGTGAGCAGTGTAAAAGCTCCAAATGTGAAAGTCGTGTAGCTGAAGCTGAGAAGAGGGACTGTAATGTGTGTAGACGCACATTTTTCAATAATAACTGCTTTGAGCTCCATAAGTCAATTGGCACTTGCAGGAAAATGAAAATCTGTGAATGTGGTATGTTCATATGATGGATAATTGGGGGAAATTCACACATAATGTGATGAAATTCACTGTTCTCCATGCCACGAGAAATATAAGGCAGATGGTATAAAGCATGTATATTATCCCACCTCTACTTCTAAGCCAGACTATCTGCGACGAGGGCATGGAGGTCGTGTGTGATGAGTGTTACAAATGTGGTAAACGAACAAACGTTTTTAAAACGATCGCACACGACAACCATGTGAAATTCTTTGTATCCTATATTGTCAAGTTAGCAGACAAGTTAAAAAAAATGACTGTGTATATTCTTGCCCATAACGGCGCAAAATTTGACACAAAATTCCTTTATAAGGAACTGCTTGAACACGAGTCATCGGAGATATTTACAGGCGATCCATTGAAAAGAGGAAACAAACTTATACAGATGCAAATAAGACGTAATGTTGAGTTTAAATACACTATTATTCACACCATGTAAATTAGCCAAGCTACCCAAGGTGATGTGTATTTCCCTTACACTTTCTTCACTAGCATCACTTTAAATTACGTAGGCCTACCTCCCCCCAAATATTACTTTAACTATGCCAACGTGAGTGATAGTGAGCGTGAAGATTTTGACCGCTACTATAACAGTTTTAATGAAGATATTCCTTACAATATAGCGGATGAATGTGAGCGTTATTGTGTGAATGATGTGCGCGTGCTTAGAGTATGTTTCCAGGCCTTTAGAAGGATGTACATAGACCGGTTCAACTGCGATCCGCTAAAAGTCGCAACCACGATTTACGATGTTCAAGAACAATTTCATGCCTAAAGACACACTAGCCGTCATTCACAGAAACTTCCCACGCAGTTATGGGCATAAGGCTATTTACTGGCTCATACATCTACAGCAACAGACCGGTGTATGCATAAAACATGCACGCAACACGGAGGAAGTCCCCATTAAGGTCGTGTTTTTGGGTAGATGGTCTAAGCGAAGACCGTGCAACTGATGAGAAGACTGCGTATTCCTTTAACGGTTGCTGGTGGCATGGATGCCCACGTCCTGAGTGTGGAATCGTAGGGGATATCCATGGTAGATCTGCCGACAGTCTTGCATGGACCCGCACCCGCGATCAGCTTATAGGGTCCCAGTTCACTCACAAGGTCTTGTGGGAGCACGAATATGACGCAAGAATGGAAACAGATGGGCAATACCTCGAAGAAATAAATACCATCAAACGTTCAATGTGTTGTATCTTCTCAAATGAGGCGATAGCTTGTTCGGTGGGCGTACAAACCCCTTCAAACTATACTTTCCACCTGCGAAGGGCGTGAAACTCCATTACTACGACTTCTGTTCTTTATACCCCTACGTGATGAACAACAATCCGTATCCCGTAGGAACACCTGAAAAACTAGTGGGTCCCCCCCTGCCCACCATCGAAGAGTTCTCAACTAATTTGAACGAGAACTATTTCGGTCTTTCTTTCGTAGATGTACTCCCACCTCGCAACTTATGGATGTCTATCTTACCTATCGTTATAGACCACAAACTCATGTTTCCCCTGTGCATGAAGTTCGCAGAGGAGAACAATGGAGCCTGTAATCACACAACCAACCAGCGGAAGATCAGAGACGTATATAAGGGGTTCCAAGAAACCTTAGCAACCCCCCCATTTGCAGCTTACATGTTTACTTATATCGAAATAGTTTTAGTGATTATAAAAATATATAAAATCCTTTATTTATTGCAGGTATTAAAATTACTCTAGCTGATAAAGTGATAATATAATGGCTTCTCAATTAATTGGTCATTCGGAGAGGCAACGTGTGATAGATCGCATACGAGCAATAACATTTCAGGAAGCTCGTGATGCTGGAGCCACCTTTATAACACGTTCATGGGTTGCCAAAAAGTTGCGAAGAAGTGAGGACTTCGTCAAAAGAAATTGGAATAAAACTTTGGATGAATGTGAAATGGATACAACCAAATCTGGGCGCCCAAATTTGCCACTCTCTCAGGAAACAAAGGACATCATTGAAAGCGGTACGCGTAAGCGGAAAAGCAGCTGTGCTAAACTTTCTAGAGAGATCGAAGTGTTGAGAGGAAAGATCGTTAGTGGTGAGATCATTCGACTGTACGTCATAGGCAAGGTTTAAAGCCTTGGCATGAACTTCCAAAGCCAAGAAAAACTCAACTTAACATCGATGACAGAATGTGGTTTGCCCATTATCTTATTATCTTGAAGATTGG
Organism: Bathynomus jamesi; assembly: GCA_023014485.1. Lineage (NCBI taxonomy): Eukaryota > Metazoa > Arthropoda > Malacostraca > Isopoda > Cirolanidae > Bathynomus > Bathynomus jamesi. The sequence continues at coordinate 199,820 of JAJOZX010003046.1, forward strand.
GATGTGGATGATTTCATGCATTTAGCTGTCTCCGATGAATTTTTTGTTTACGTAACACGTCGGCCTAACTACCGAAATGATCGAGTGTGGGCCACAACACCAGATGAAATCGATGACAATGAACATTATGGCGAATTATTAAAAAGTCCAGACTGTGTTGGTGTGTTTGTTTTGTTCACTGCAAAGAAGCTCATGTGGGTGCTGAAGCCAAATGGTCAGAGTTGGGATGGACAGTATTTTCGTGATATTATTCTATCCCAGCATGTCATTCCTTTTCTAAGAAACCCAAACAATGTTATGGATGTCGATCAGGTCACACTTCTGCACGATAAGGCCCCCTGCTTTAAGGCATTAGCCACTCAACAGTTGTTGCGGAACCATGAGATCGATTTCTTTGGAAATGAAGAATGGCCAGGAAATTTTCCTGACCTGAACGTCTGTGAACACATTGGATCAGTTATAAAGGACAAGGTTGAATGTTTCTTGTTTCAAGAACCTGCAGCAAATCGATTTTCGAAGGATACAATGACGCAACACATTGAAACTGTTTTAGCAAATTTGCGTAACGATCAAGATCTATTCACGTCACTTTTGGCAAGCTACCCAAAGCGAATTCAGGCTGTCTTGGAAGCCAATGGCGGGAACACCAAGTTTTCATTGTTTCTCATTAAATGCAGGATTAAATTCTCTTTTGTAAGGTACGTTTAGTTTTACTGTACCTCTAATAGTTTAGGCCATGGGCGGGGGGGGCTAAGGTTTATTGGAGCCCCGTACAAGCTCTGAGCTGTCCCTAGCCGTAAGCCACGGTTACAGAATATTGAAGATATATGAGGTGTGGAGGTTTCAGAAGCTCCCCAACTTTTTCACGCTATATATAAACACTTTTTTGAAGGATAAAGTAGAAGCATCAGGGTACCCGCGAGGAGTTGAGACCGAAAATGAAAGATCGGCGTATATTCAACGCTACCGTGATCGTAAAGGGATACAACTTGACCGGTACCAAATTGTAAAGAACCCTGGCAAGCCCTTTAGTGCAAAGTTGTGCCTAAATAGTCTTTGGGGGAAATTTGCTTAGACTATAGGCAAGGGGAACGTCCATCTAGCCCAAAGTTATAACGAGGTGTGAGATTACGCGAACGCTCCCGATAAAGAGGTCATGGAGATCGTGAATGTGGGCAATACGTACATAATAAAGTACAACAGAACTGAATTGGCTACAGATACATCACGTGTTACAAACATACCTGTAGCCAGCTTCACCACAGCGTACGCTCGCATCAAACTTTGGAGTCTCCTGTATTCTCTTGGGCGGAGGGTTCTGTACGCAGTTGGCGTAGCAAAAGTTTCTCAAGTAATTTTGAGAAGCAGGAAACAACAGTAGTAATCCATCGCTGGGTGTGATATAAGCCTTTATAAACTCTGTAGGAATATAACTATGAGCAAGCATGGCTGAGAACAATAATGAGATATGAAGACTGATCACATCATTAGCATACTTTAAATGTTCACTCAACAGGTTATCTATCCCTGGTGAGGCGCCTGTCTTTAGCTCTTTAATCAGACTTTTAATTTCAGCACTGAAGTCCCCGTTTTCACTGGCCCCACCTAATATCGTTCCATTGCAGCCTGCATTAAGATTAACTCTCTCCACGCTGTTAAGGATGTTTGAGAACTTGGTTTTCCATAACGTCGCTATTTCTACCTCCCCAGGTACTCCATCAATTGTTGATTGGATGACATTCTTGGCACCCGTTTCTTACTTGACAAATTTACAGAATTTGTTACTATTACTATTTAAATTAGCCTTGAAGTGAAAGGAGTCTTGTTCCTGTTTACATTGTCTCATGGCTGCTTTATATTGGGACCTACTTCTACTCATATTCATGTTAGCTGCCCCATTCTCGGACGAGCAAGGAGACACCATATATCGTAAGCAGCATCTGATTCCCTTTTTCAGGGGGTCTATAAAATCATTCCATCCAGGAATAATTTTAGTATGACAGTTGTACAATTTAACCCAAGGCCCTCCTGCTTTCCTTAGTATGGATGTTATATCATTATAATACGTATCAACAATTTTAAAGTGAGAATAATTTGAACAGGAATTACTACAGTCAAGATGCAATAATTCTAAATTATTAAAAAGGTGCTCTGTCCTATCTTTGTACTCTATTTTCTGTTGTACAGTAACCTTAGACCAGTCGACACGTTCATTTCTACTAGAAGAGTTATTATGTCGTGTTTCATTTAAGTAGGTACAATTAATTACTAGCTTCATTGGTTTATGATCTGAGAGAAGGAAATCATGCAAAATATGAATACTGACGATACGTTCCTTTAAATTATTGCTCATGAGACGGTGACTAATCTATCTAGTACCTCCACTCATATCGCTGACATACGCGAAAGTATGGCAATTTATACCTAGAAATTCTACAATTAATTAAGTAGACTCGCACATGGTACTTCTACAAAAATTCCTGATTCTACATCGACATTAAAGTCCCTTATTATTGTGCACTGGCGAATATTGTGGTTTATCTGAAAGGGACTTAATTCTATACAAAAAATTTATGTATTCATCTAGATTACCGTATTTCCCGGCGTATAACGCGCACTTTCTTTTCCCCCAAAATACTCCAAAAATCACCCTGCGTTAAAATTAACTCGTTAAAATTGTACATGTGAAGTGAGGTAGGTGGTATATTTTTTCCTAAATTTTTATTTTCCTAAATTTTCTCTTCAAAATAATTTTCTCTTCAAAATTAGGGCACGTTATACGCCGGGAAATACGGTACTTCCATTTTTGTAAGGTAAATAGCAGTTCACAATTAAGAGGCAGTTATTGTTTATATGAAATTCAGTACCTATCAGTTTTTCATTATCGCTCGGGAAAAATCTTACGTATTTTATTAATTTTTTTCTGATGAAGAAACCAACTCCACCGAAGAGTCTACCATAAAGTAGATCGTCAGATAAGTCTACAGATGAAGATGCACGGTATGTAAAGTCCTCATGAATCCTAGATAAAAATTATATTCCTGCTTTGGCAATCAGTGTTCTTGCAAGAGTGCCAAGTCTGAATTATTACAAAGTTTATGGACATCTACAGTACAAATGAATTTCTTATTGATCTAACATTATGTGAAACTAATTTCAACATTTTAACTCCATGAGTATTTCTCCGATTATTTTATTATTATTATTATTATTATTATTATAAATAATGAAAATTCATGCATTATAATTAATACAGACAACTCGCGAATCGTTGCACTCCGAATGGTGGCACAGCCGCTTTTTCGCATTAACCCTCTCCATATATAACCTCCGAATCATCGTACATACACCGCATCATCGCATTATTGCACTCACATTTTCCCGCCTCTTTGATGGGAAAAGCAATATCCTTTCAGTCGTAAAGATGAACCAAACCATATTTTACTAAGTTTGCATTACATACAATCCCGTTCACAATTACGTACACCTTAATTATGAAAATGAAAATGAAAAGGTTTATTGGCAGACTATAGTCCATATGACAAATATTATTAATACAATGACAGTTCATATACTAAGGATAGAAATATATACAATTGATTAGAAATAATACTGTAATGTCGAAGTTAAGAGGAGCTACAGACAGACGTTTTCGTACCAAGAAGTCCATAGCTTAGAGCAGGGGTTCTCAAACTTTTACTACCAAGGACCCCTAAATATTAAATCCGTACGGACATAGACCCCCGACAAAAAAAATTATGAACTCAGTTACAAACTATAGTATATTTCATAAACATAGATAGCTTTTAAATTAATGTAAAATTAAACATTCTACGCTCATTAAACCAGTTTAATAAACACTTACCGAATGTCTAGTGTGAAATGGAAATTTATTTTAATATAGTTAATGTTACTATTTTTCCAAAAGCTTAGAGACCCCCTGGAAGCTTCCTACAGACCCCTGGGGGTCTGTACAGACCACTTTGGGAATCCCTGGCTTAGAGGATAAGTGGCAGGACTCATGGATAGCTTGGATGATCAGGTTGGTTGATTTTTTAATTCTTTGCATTAGACTGTATTGAGCAAGTCTTGTTACCTCCGAGAAGCTCAGGACATTGCGGGTAGCAAACATTTGCGAAGCTGAGCATCTCGGAGGTAATTTATGTAAGAGTCTAAAAGACCTGTTGTACAGCAAATTTAGGGTTCTGCCAGAACCTTTTTTATAATTCACCCACAGTTGCTGTCCGTATATATTACTACAGAAAGTACGAAAGAGAGTGTCTTTAGCTTCACTTGTACAGAATCGAAAGTTCCTTATGGTCATATTCGCTTTAGCACACAGGCTTCGAGATTGTTTTCTTATATCCGAGTCATCACTCAAGGAGCTGGTAATAGTTTGACCCAAATACTTAAACTCTTATACTTCCTCAATTACCTCACCATTCATTTTAAACCTTATATCAGCTGGCTGATTACAGCTTTTAGGATGAAATTGCATAACCTTAGTTTTTGTAACATTAAAAAGAATATCATGTTTCTGCGAATACTCTTCGCAGACTTTTAGTAGCCGATCCAGATCTTTAACAGAGGGACTTATTAACACCATATCATCGGCATAAACTAAGTTATTTATCCTTGTGTTATCTATACAACATCCCACTGTTGCCTCATTAAGTGAAGCAATTAATCCGTCGATATACACATTAAACAGCATAGGGGAGAGCAAGGAGCCTTGTCTCACCCCGCAAGAGGAGCCAAAACACTCGGATAGTACATTGCCCCACCTAACAGTGAAAGATTGGTGGGAATACCAAAATTTTAATAAATTTAATATGTACATGGGAACCTTCCTATCTTCTAGTTTTACAAATTAATTAATGTGCATGTCAAGTCTTAAGGTAATTACACTGTACAGTATTTTATATTATAATGGACCTCTGTATCATCACACTTTTCGCTTCATCGTACACCTCGACTCCCCCCGCCCCCTCTTAGTGCCACGATTCGCGAGTTGTCTCTACGCCTATTTTATTATTAATATCATTATTATTATTATTATTATTATTATTATTACTGCTATTCTAACTATTACCAAATCTCCTGAAAAAGTTAATATTTTCCTTAAGAATAATACCGTCTGACCACTGACTCATGTTGTAAGGGTTGAACTGCGGGTTCACACCTCTATTTATTAACTTATATGATTTATAATGTAGAGATTTGGTGTTTAGTTTAGTAATTAACGGGTATTCCAAACTTCTTCCATGTGACGAATATCGCATTCCTCGTTCGAGAGCTGAATTTACGAAAAACAAAGGGTAAGGTTCTTCAACGGGTCGAGGAATCCTTCTTGAAGTGTGTCTGCTGACCATTGCCCACGCATCTTCTGCCACCCTGGATTTCCCTGAAGCAGGGCTCGCCTGATTGTAGGATGGGTGGCACGACCTTGTGTTTGTAATCTGACCGTCTCATGTGCCCCCGACCTTCGTTGGTGGGAGGGGGAAACTGCATGCCGAGAGAGGCATTTGAGTACTCTAACGCCTCTCCCCTGCACCAGAAGGCAAAGGAGAGGGCAGTGATGCCTCGCCTCTTGGCAGTGAACAGTCCCTCTTGGTAATGTTGGCAATGTTGTCGAAGGTGTTGACTCTCATCACCTGTTGATCAATTACAACAACAAGAGCAGAAGTCCTTTCCTGAGCGGGAGGGAGGTTGACTGTTACCCCTTCCGGATACATTTCCACACCGCTTGCGGGGGCAGAGATGGGAGTGGGAGTGTCATTTCCCTCACTGTCTGACGTGCTTCTAGCTGGGGTTCTGACATGCTGCATGACTTCCGAGTAACTGGCTTCGGGAGGAGCGTCTCTTTCAATGTATCTAATTCTTACCGGAATTGTTCGAACGAAATCGCGTTCTTCTGATCTGACATCACATGTTGGTGTTTTATTTCAGTCCATGACCTTTGTACCTCATTATATCGTTTGAAGAGCACTGATACGTCCATATTGTCCTTAAAAATTACCGTAATTCCATGGAAGTTAGTCACGCAGAAGGTAATATTGTTTTCATTTTCCCGAAGGGTCGACATTTTATATATAATATCTTTAAGGGTATTCTCGTTTCTAGAATTACCGCTAGAATTAGAAGGGCAGCATTGAACAAGGTGTTTAACTGTACCCTCACATATTTTACTTCCGTATCGTAAAAATCGTGACAAATAGACACAAGAAGGTCAGACTCAAGTATGATCTACTTTGTCAAATACAAAACACAACAGAAGATTTTCTACGAGACTAAGATTTTCTGCAGACGATATCATCATAATTGAATAGACGGGAAACAGTCTCGTGGGGGTAATTGTAGATAGTGAGGGTGGGGCGGGAAGAGGGGAAGGGAATATGCATGGGGATGCCCACTTCTCGTCCCTTTAAATAACTTTCCAATACCACCAGTTAGATGCACAGACATCTTTTCACATTAAGTATCATGAAATAATTGCTCACTATGACACACTAAGTACATACGCGAAGTCACTGCAAGTTCATGAACAAAATGATATATAAATTTCCCGCGTAACGCTCACAAATATTTTCTATTTAAAAGAAGAGTCTCAGCCTAACAAAAACGCGTCCACTCCTCCTGGCAGAATATGCAGAAAGAAAATCTATCAAATTTAACACAGGTAATGGATGATGTGGCCTTCATTTCAGAAGGGTTTTGTTTCGGAATTAAACAGAATGGCAGTAAATTTTAATCGTGAGACAGGAGCGTTTATTTCATTATGCTTAAGCTGAAGGCTGAACTATAGTCGTTGAGGGATGATTTTTTACTGAGAATGTGTAGAAATTGGATTTGGAGTTGGGGGTTTTCAGCTAACTATTTCAGTATACGTAGATTGAATATATACTGAAATAGTTAGCTGAAAAACCCCAACTCCAAATCCAATTTCTACACATTCTTAGTAAAAAATCATCCCTCAACGACTATAGACATTTTAGACACCACAATTCTCGTTATCAGCATGAATCTATTAGATTCATGCTGGTAACGAGAATTGAGGTGTCTAAAATACACTGTGACACATCTGCTTCTGTGTCTACTCAGACATCTGAAATCAGACATCTGAACGTCATTACGAATACTGTACTGCCAGGAAAAAAAACCCTCGTAAAGGTGATCTTTTATAATTCCATTCGATATGCACTTGAGAAATGTATTAAAACTGCCGGACTAAAAGGAAATGTTTACGAGCACTACAACACCCACACACCCACCCACACACACACATATATATATATATATATATATATATATATATATATATATATATATAATGTTTTTGTGTGTAACGTTATAGTTCATTAAAGCAATTAACTGATTGGGTCTGATGCCAGCATGTAAAGCTGTTGTATCATGTTGCGAAGGTGTATAAAGTTATTGAGTAAAGAGGAAAAAATTAACAACATCAGAGTTGGACCTTTGAAAACTCTTAAAATGTTTCATTTTTGGAAGTAAAATAGTAGAAAATAATAATCGATTTCATTTCCAAATAATGCTATAGTGCGATAATCTTGCTCGAGGTTTTCAATATCATGAGTGCTTTAGATATTTTTCTTGTTTGCATCTGACGTCATAAACTGGCGAGTATCCCACCAGAAAGAAACGAATTTTATGCATAGAAAATATTAAAGGCTGTATACATTTTATACCAGATTTATTTATGGCAGTGAACGAGAAACTAAAATGTAACTCTATCTTCCGGATTTAAATGTATTAATTCCCGAAGTACAAATAAGTAATGTAAGGAATAGAGAATGAGGTAAAACTAAAGCAGAAAAAATTATCTTTTATTCAAATTTAAGTTTGAATACATCAAAGGCAGCAAAGGCAGAGAAAGGCAGCGAGGGCAGCGAGTCTTTTGCTTATATTGAGGGTCTAAATGTGGCTGGGCTAGGCTGCTTTAAACCCTAGATCCTGTCCCAAAGCTGGATCATATCTGCTTTGCAGATACCTGGTGAGGGAAGCTATATTTTTGGGACCTCTTTGCGAGTGACCCGTTGCCCACGTCGGGCTAGCATCATGAAAAAGAAAAAAATATAGTATTTTTCATTTACCATTACTTATTCGGACTATAGTGGATTTAATTTTCCTAGAAGAGTTCCTTGTTCCATGTAAGGTCTGTGTGTATCATATATATATATAAGGTAAATAGGACCTATAGGACCTTGTCTTAAACCAAAGAAAAAATATATATATATACATCATAGAGTATATATATATATATATATATACACACACACACACACACACTGTATATACACAGGGTGTTTCAGTAGGAAAGGTCAATACTTCGGGAGGTAATAGTATCGGTCATTGTGAGAAAAAAAGTTCATATGAACATGTGTCTAATTCTAAATGGTTACGGAGATAGAGCTGTTTGAATCTATAAATACAAAAGCATTGTTAATGGTAATCAAGAAAGAGAAACCAATTACTGTTTCTAACATTTAATGTTTAAACATTGGCATTTTGAATGGTATCAGATACAGAAATGACAAATTTGTTACAGTTTACAATACTTTTTCGAAAATCCCACCGTCAACCTCAATGCACTTTGCAACTCGTGTGCGAAGATCGCGTGTTGTTCGTCTGAGTTGATCTTGACGTTCCTTTATGCGGGCAGCAGCATCCAAAATGCGCGCGAGCAATTCGTCTTGTGTATCCACCTTTCTTTTGTAAACTTGACTTTTCATTGAATGGGACCACCGCGGCCGATCCATCGACCAGGGAAAGTTGATTTAGGTATTGCATCACCAGACGGGTAGAATGTGGAGGAGCTCCGTCATGCTGAAAGTACATACCAGCGCGTGTAGCCAAAGGAACATCCTCCAATAGTCCTGGCAATTCATTTTGCAGAAATTCTAGGTAACTTTGTCCTGTAAGACGATTCTCTAAAGTAACAGGGCCAATCAGCTGATCATCGATGATACCGCACCACACATTAGCAGAGAAGCGATGTTGAAAATATGTTTCCACAGTGGCATTTGGATTTTCGTCTGACCACCGATGAGGGTTATGAGTGTTGTTGATACCGTCACGGGTGAAAGCAGCTTCATCGGTGAACAGTATTAATCGAAGCAATCGGCGATTAACATTTACCCAATGACAAAATTCCAGTCGCATGGCAGCGTCTCCTGGTTGAAGGTGTTGTACACGCTGTACATGATATAGATGCAAGTCTTCCTCACGTAATGTTCGCCATATTCTTGTGTGTGGCACACCGAGACGTGTAGAAATTCTTCGTGAGCTAGTAGTAGGACTACACTCTATCAACTGAAGGATGTTTTCCACTTCATCCACATCTTCTTGACCTTCACGTTCAGATGAAACATGAGCGCTGGGAAGTGTACCAATCTCACGCAATGTGTTGAAAACCCTGGTAAGCACTCTTCGATCCGGAATTCTGCGGTTCGGAAACCGTCGACGGTATTCTGCAACAGCAACTGTTGCACTTCCATTGCAAAAACCGTAGACATACACCATATCTGCATATTCGGCATGTGTGAAGGTGTGTGGCATTCTTAACACTGCTTCAAACAGCAAACAATGTCACTTACAACAGTCAGCTGTCGATTGGCTTATGTTACATGCTTACATTACAGCTTACATGGTTCAAGGTTATAAGGGAGGGAAGGGTGAGGAAGAGCTGCGCGTGCATCAGATTCGGACAGCTCTATCTCCGTAACCATTCAGAATTAGACACATGTTCATATGAACTTTTTTCTCACAATGACCGATACTATCACCTCCCGAAGTATTGACCTTTCCTCCTGAAACACCCTGTATATATTAGGGCGGAGTGAAACACAACTTTTTATTTCAAATTTATTTGCCTCACTTGTTTTTTGGTGTATTAGAACATAAAAATAATGTATTCAGTCATTTAATGTTTGTAACTCAAGCCATCTCTCGCATTTTTACATAAAAGCAAAATGGCCATCAGTCATTTGTCCATAAATAAAAATATGCTCATAACATAAAAACTAAGTGTTCTATCAAAAAAAAAAAAATTGAAGAAAAACGCTTTGTAATGCAAAACTATACTTAAAAAACACCATTGTGCATACATTATATTGAAATAAAATTGTATCTAGTCTCACTTGGTTGGATGCCGTAAATCAATTACATTTGAATGTGATATAAAACCCGCTCATCTCAAATATTATTATTTTTTCAGGAGAGGCATCAGATCCTTTTTGGTTTCAAGTGGGGGAAGCAGAGAGTGACTTTTTTTCTTGACCTAATAAATCGGTCTCTTGATTCCTGTGATATTACTGATGCTGATGCATCTGTAACTAACTTCACGGCTCTTTCGACGTTCTGTCTGTGAATGGGGTATTGCTCAACTTTGAAACATTTTGTTTCGTACTCAAGCAATTCTTCATCACACAATTTAGAAGTGAGAGGTGGTTCACTGATATCAATCCTATCCCAGAAGATGATGTCTGTCCAATGTGATGCTTTGAAGTTCAATTCTGGTACTCTAAATTCTCTGATTTACCTTGTATTGGCTTCTTTACACTTTCTTGTCTGTATTATTCGATCGATTGCAACTTTGCGCAGTTTTTGCTCACTATCTGACAGCATTGATAGAAGAATATTTTCTGATTGAGCAAAATAGGCATTCCGTGATATATAAGGTTGGACAACTTTTTGTATATCTTGGGGTAACAGGTTGAACCTTTTTATCGTATCAAAGATATGTTTGGATCCATCAGGCAGATATGGTTTAAATTTTATATTGAACCAGTTAGGACCGTAATTTGTTACTATGAACAGAACAAGGCTCGATGAAATGGATTATGCCACCTTTAGACCAAGTGTTCACATTCGTGCTGTCGCACACTATTACCTGGAGATTCTGGTCTAGTGTCACTTCATTCAAGTAAGCGAACAACGATTCAGATACATCACTTTCTTTTCCAGATTTAGGGCTCAAATGGTTAAGGTATTCCCCACCAGGCTCAATCAATAGTACATAATGTTCTTCAACAATTATATCCTGGTACCATTTACCATCTTTATTTGTCTTTACCAACGTCTTGTCCTTTTTCCCATCAAAATATATAGCTTTAACATCACCATAACTTTGTGCAGCGTCAACTTGTAATGTTTTTCTCAATTTCTCTCCCTCTCTTCTCACCTTACTTCGATCAATAAAAAAGTCACTGTCTTTTTTGGTAATGATACCCAAATCCACCAAAGTGCGTACGCAAAATGTCATTGACCTCGAGTGAGACCGATGTTAAGTAATTGGTGATTAGTAAGTATCGCTTGTGTTGTGTGAATATATTTATTCGTTATCATAGTTATAACCAAATAACGCACAATATAACCGATATCTTCCCTCAAAAACCGATAGATATTATACTAGGGTTCTTTCAAAATATGACTTTCCGCCATTTTGTGAGTGAGGCAAGACGAATTACTTTGGTGGGTTTATTCAAAGAATCGATTCAATAAACTTAAAATGAGCTGTTGGTTTTTTCTGTCATTTCTGCATTTGTGTGTGATGTAGGCGCGGGGCCCAGGGCGGTCGTCACGATTCGCCGAACCCTAAGGCCGGCCCTATATATATAAATATATATATATATATATATATATATATATATGTATATAGGTTAGTTAGCTTATTAACACCGTTAGTTGGCTCTATTTCCAAGTCACATATTGTAAATAGCATGGATCTTATTGACAAACTGAAGTTTCCTAATGACCCTAATTTCAAACTGGTAAGTTTTGATGTATGCTCGTTATTCACAAAAACCCCTATTGATGACCTACTTGATTTTTTAAAAGATAAGTCTCAATATTCTTTCCCTGTTCAACACAACACTCTTATTGAGTTAATTAAGCTTTGCGTCAAAGATTGTAAATTTCAGTTTGAAAATAAGTTTTAGGCTATGTCGTTTGGATTGGCGATGGAAATCCCCTCTTACCTGTATTGGCTAACTTATATATGGAATGTTTTGAAAGCAGAATTTTGCCTACGATTGTTAATTTTAACCTTGTTTGGTACAGGTATATAGATGATATTTTATGCCTTTGGCCTAATATTTTGGATGTTGACTTATTTCTTGGTAGGCTCAACAATTTAGTCCCATCTCTTAAGTTCACATTTGAAAAAGAAAATGATGGAAGTTTATCTTTTCTGGAACTAAAAATTCGGAGATGCTCTAATCAGTTCAAATTTCAAGTTTATCGCAAGCCTACGAATAATAACTCCTATGTGCATTTTTATTCTGACCATCATCCCTCGATTAAATCTTTTTTTATCTGCTATGTTTCTTAGAGCATTGAGAGTTGTTAGTCCTGAATTTTTAGATTCCGAGTTATGCAATATCATGAATATTGGTACTAAATTATGTTATCATATTTCATTTTTAGATAACTGCCTTAGGAAATCCAAGAATAGGTATTATAATAATGTAACTGTAAAGGAATTTGAGCCTAAAAATATCCTTAGCCTACCTTACCATTTTAATTTTCAATATCTTCCGACTTTACTTAAAGCAATTGGCATCAATGTAGTTTTAAGTATAATAATACTGTTAAATCACGCCTAATAAAGAATAGCCCGGATAATGTTGTTCGTTGTGTGTATTCGATCGGATGGACAAAATGTAACTCAGTATATATAGGCCAAACGGGTAGAACGTTAGATATTAGAGTAAAACAGCATAAATATGCGTGTAGAACAGCAAATAATTCTAATACATTGTTTAACCATATATATAGACGTAATCATAGCATCAAGTGCGATAGTTCTAAAGCGCTCGTTAAAAACAGAGATATAATTGAAAGCAATATTCTAGAATGTGCATTTATCCATTTTAAAAATAATTTCAATAACAGTGAGGGAATGTATAAAATTGACAATATCCTGTTTAAATTCTTTCTGCCTCTCATTAAATCTTGTTAATTATATGCTAATCTCTTTTGTTTCCACCCCGCTGTATATATATTTTGGGCTTCTCGCCTGCCCCCTTCATTCCCTGACGAGGTGTACTTCTGAATACACGAAAGACCTTGGAATCATTTTTCTTTTTCCTTATGGGTTTACATCATTCATTCATTTCGCGTGCTTAATTGTGAAATTCATCCCATATATATATATATATATATATATATATATATATATATATATATATATATATATATATATATATATACACCTTTGTTTAGCTTCCGCCCGAATTGTTCATTCTGACGAAGGTCAAGCTTTTCACTCCACCTTAGGCCTACAGTTTAACGTAAAATCCGAACCACACCCCACAGCAGCCCAGCGTCTAAACAACTAGGCCACCCAGGGTACACATTTATCTAATCGCTTTCTTTATTGTGTGGAAAGATGAACAGTTGGGTTTTGGTGCCTGCCGGCAGCTGTCACCGGGTCTCGATCCCGGGGCCGATGGATTCGTAGTCAGTGGCGCTAACCACTACACCACCATATATATATATATATATATATATATATATTCAAATTTCCATTTCCCATTTAAAACGCGCTTTTTTCCAACTAGATTTTTCTCTATTTGCGCTCTCTGGATAATCGTTGCAAATCAAGTTGTTTCCATTTTTCGCTCTTTTTTAGTGGCAGACAACGTTAGAATCAATTTAAAATTGAGAGAAAAATGACCCGCAATTACCCTAATTCTGTTTCCTTTCGTTTCCCATTTGTGTCCGTAAAAAGTACGTTGTGTGTTGAATTATTTCATGTTTATCAAAAGTTTTATTACTGTTTGTGTTATTGTTCTGATATATATATATATATATATATATATATATATATATATATATTGTAAGGTGTAAGGTAAGATATATATATATATATCACGACAGATACATCGGTAGACTCATAGATAGATAAGGTAGATCAACAGACAGAAAGGTGCATTTTTTATGACAATTTATTTTATTTAGACGTGTAGAGTTGCCGACAGAATTTCTCGAACAGTTTATATAAATATTATTAAAAAGTACATAAAATGGCAACTCAAATAGTATAAATTGTAATGGTATATTTCAAGAATGGAAATAATACAAACGAACGCAGAATGTTTATATACTTTGCGTGATAACCAGGACACTTATGTTAGAAATGATACCTCATTTCAGTTTATAAAAAGAATTTCGTCTCAATGAGCCTTCCTTTTTAATGAAACCATCCTCATAATAATGACCATTTCTCTTTACATATTTGCCCGCACTTAATTTTGATGATCATACTAGTTTTTCTTTGTTAATTGCGTTAAATGTTCTGAAATAAATATAATAGGTGTAAAATATTAATTTAATTTTCCATTAATTTTCCATTTATTTAGATTATATATCTAATATACCTTATATGATGCAAACCCACAAGGAAAAAGAAAAAATTATTCCGAGGCCTTTCGTGTATTCAACAGTACACCTCGACAGGGAATTAAGGGAAAAAGGCAAGATGACCAAAATACTGTATATATGACTATGTACGGGGCTCCAATAAACCTTAGGCCCCCCCCCCCGCCCATGGCCTAAACCATTAGAGGTACAGTAAAACTAAACATATCTTACAAAAGAGAATTTAATCCTGCATTTAATGAGAAACAATTAAAACTTGGTGTTCCCGCCATTGGCTTCAAAGACAGCCTGAATTCGCTTTGAGTAGCTTGCCAAAAGTGACGTGAATAGATCTTGATTGTTACGCAAATTTGCTAAAACAGTTTCACTGTGTTGCGTCATTGTATCCTTCGAAAATCGATTTGCTGCAGGTTCTTGAAACAAGAGACATTCAACCTTGTCCTTTATAACTGATCCAATGTGTTCACAGACGTTCAGGTCAGGAGAATTTCCTGGCCATTCTTCATTTCCAAAGAAATCGATCTCATGGTTCCGCAACAACTGTTGAGTGGCTAATGCCTTAAAGCAGGGGGCCTTATCGTGCAAAAGTGTGACCTGATCGACATCCATAACATTGTTTGGGTTTCTTAGAAAAGGAATGACATGCTGGGATAGAATAATATCACGGAAATACTGTCCATCCCAACTCTGACCATTTGGCTTCAGTACCCACATGAGCTTCTTTGCAGTGAACAAAACAAACACACCAACACAGTCTGGACTTTTTAATAATTCGCCGTAATGTTCATTGTCATCGATTTCATCTGGTGTTGTGGCCCACACTCGATCATTTTGGTAGTTAGGCCGACGTGTTACGTAAACAAAAAATTCATCGGAGACAGCTAAATGCATGAAATCATCCACATCCCAATCTTCAAGATAATGGGCAAACCACATTCTGTCATCGATGTTAAGTTGAGTTTTTCTTGGTTTTGGAAGTTCATACCAAGGCTTTAAACCTTGCCTATGACGGTACAGTCGAATGATCTCACCACTAACGATCTTTCCTTTCAACACTTCGATCTCTCTAGAAAGTTTAGCACAGCTGTTTTTCCGCTTACGCGTACCGCTTTCAATGATGTCCTTTGTTTCCTGAGAGAGTGGCAAATTTGGGCGCCCAGATTTCGTTGTATCCATTTCACATTCATCCAAAGTTTTATTCCAATTTCTTTTGACGAGGACCTAACTTCTTCGCAACTTTTTGGCAGCCCATGAACGTGTTATAAAGGTGGCTCCAACATCACGAGCTTCCCGAAATGTTATTGCTCGTATGCGATCTATCACACGTTGCCTCTCCGTATCACCAATTAATTGAGAAGCCATTATATTATCACTTTATCAGCTAGAGTAATTTTAATACCTGCAACAAATAAAGAATTTTATATGTTTTTATAATCACTAAAAACTATTTCGATATAAGTAAACATGTAAGCTGCAAATGGGGGTCTAAGGTTTTTTGGAACCCCTTACATTAAAACAAAAATTGAAGAGAGACTAACACAAGGTTAACAAGTACTGATAAAAGGCAAGAGACATTTTAACGAGATATTGTCAATTTTATACATTCCCAAACTGTTATTGAAATTATTTTTAAAATGGATGAAAGTACATTCTATCATAGAATATTCCTTTCAATTATATCTTTGTTTAAGTTTGAAATTCATCCCATATATATATATATATATGCAGTAAAATCACAGACTAACACGTGATCTTATTAATAAGCAAACAACCACAGGGAAAAGGAAAAAGAAACACGAAATCCGAGCGCTTTCGTGATATATTCACATCTTCAAGGAACAACAACTTGTTGTTCCTTGAAGATGTGAATATATCACGAAAGCGCTCGGATTTCGTGTTTCTTTTTCCTTTCCCCTGTGGTTGTTTGCTTATATATATATATATATATATATATATATGTATATATATATATATATATATATCATTTAGGGTAGGTTGATTTTGGAACTGTGATCTTGGACTAGTCTAGATAGAAAGGTATTAATGTATAAAAAACGTTGCACCAACTCATATTTGTGAAAATGATTGTATTTTTTGAGGATTG
Source organism: Bathynomus jamesi (assembly GCA_023014485.1). Taxonomy (NCBI): domain Eukaryota; kingdom Metazoa; phylum Arthropoda; class Malacostraca; order Isopoda; family Cirolanidae; genus Bathynomus; species Bathynomus jamesi. The sequence goes on from JAJOZX010003046.1 coordinate 216,324, forward strand.
TTAATTATTTTTAAGTTGTAAAATTGCCGAATTTTACGCGTAAAATCAATCGCGCGCGCGGCATTCGCGCAAAGTAAACAAACAAAATATCGGACCTTATTTCATCAAAATAATCAATTAAAATTCGGCTTTTTTAACAAAACGATGCTTGAAACTTATTGTAAATGCATTATAGATGTTTATTAGTGTATTATCTTGTATTTTTTAATGATATTTACCTATAAAATGTGTATTAAATTAAGTTATTTATGATGCGTTCATTTAATTGTGTTTATTTTCAGATATTTCATAAAAATGGGTAAAAAACGGAGGTCTGCAGTGCTAACTCGAAGTGATAGTGCCAAAAAATTCAGTGGCCAGCCTTCCCCTTTGGATAAAACAGAGCCTCCTACCCTCCGCCAAGTTATTCAGTACAGTTATTTCCTCCAAAACAGCCACCCGGACTTGAAAGACTATGATATTGCTAAAATTATAGCAAAGGATGTGATTGAGATCTGGCAGGAAGTGAACCCACGGCTGCCCATGTACGAGCAATATTATGTAGTGAAATTGGTGGATAAAGTGTGCTTCAAGAAAGCAAAGGAGATAAACAGGAAATCTCTTTCTACAGTCCAGGAGCAGAATCTGGAGGAAAAGCTGGATAAACTTTTTGACATTTCTGCTTGCACCTGTAAGCTACCTCTTCGTCCGTGATGACAATGCTGTGAAGTGCAAGAAAGAAAATTGTCAAACACAGCACATAATCTGCACTTGTCCTCCCAGTAAGAAGGTAATGCTATTATTTTTTTAACTTTTAACTGGCCTAACTTAGTGCGATTAGGTGCTTTTTAAATGGAAGGAAATTCAATTCTTGTAATTGAAAAATATCCGCATTTTCCTCCTGTAATCTTCCTTCCCCCCACCCCCTGGTAATAGAAATTAATAATCAATTTTTTTTCAGGATTTTATCTCTTATTTTAGATCCGCTATTTAATATACTTTAATATTTCAGGTTCCAGTAGAGGAGAGGATCTGTCACAAGTGGAATTCACCAAACTCAGTGGCCCCCTGGATGACATGGAATTTGCTGAGGAGACACTGAATGATCTCAGTAGCGACCAGAGGCTTCTTTTGGAGTATGTGCTTGGAATTTCCAGGGGCAAAGTCAACCCAAGATTTGCTGCCTGGAAAATTGGACCATTAAACCATGCAAGATGGTTGACTTTGGCAATTAGATTGATATGTCTGTGGACCAGAGGTGCTTACCCTCCAGAACTACAGGATAAGCTTTACCAGGCCATCAAGTTCATTGTGGAAGTGTATGCAGTCAGTTGGTTTGAGATCAAAAGGGACAGCAAGTTCCACAATCAGCAGCTGTACATCTTCAACATGATCCAGAGGATCAAGCAGCAGTCTGAAGAAATCCAGGGTGTTGCTTTCAAGAACCTGAAGTACAATGCTTTTGCCTTGCTGCCCGAGAATGTGCTGTACTCCATGATGAAGTCTGATGACTTGGAAGTGAGAGAAGTTGCTCTCAAGAAAATTCTGTCCATCAGGTAAGCATTTATTAATTTAAAAAAATGTGAAAAAAAAAATTTTATTATGGGGATTTATTTAATAAAAAAAAGGCCCGAGTTCTATAAATCCCCATAATCGAATATTTTTTCACATTTTCTTATCCCAATTCCCCCCCTCCCCTCTGATAATGGAAATAATCTTACCTTCTTTCTGAAAAAAAATTCGATTATGGGGATTTATAGAACTGTTTTTTTTTTTAATTTAAGTTTAATTTAAATCAGAAATTCTGAGACTAATAGGGATTAAATCTTAAACTGGAATAAAAAATAAATTAATTATTATTCTTTCAGAAGTGGGAAGCCAGCCAAGAAGAGGCTGAAGAAGATCACAGCCATCAACATTAAAGCTACCCACTGGTCAGAACCAGGGCCGGATTAAGACCTTTAGAGGCCCTAAGCACTTAAAAGATTTTGGTGCCCCATATATATGTAATTCAAAATATAAACAAAAATAAACCATAAAATAAAATTTTATTTTTTGAAATGAAACAAAACTTACAGTAAGATGGAAAATAATGTTTATTTTTGTATACTTCCACTTCATTTATATTTGAAACGTTTTCTCCTACTTTTTTTAATTGCAAAGTCTTTGATCAGATCCTCAAAACTAATCTTACGTAACACATCTGCTTCTATACTTAGTAGAGATAAGGCATCCAGCCTGCCTTGTTGCATAGTTGTTCTGTTGGTATTTTTAATATACTTCAACTGAGAAAATGAACGCTCAGCTGAGCAATTTGTGACCATTAATGTTAAAAATATACGAAAGGCAATTTCTACATTTGGGAAGGCACACTCAATATTGTCTTCTACAATTATTTTATAAAGTTCAGCATGACTGAATCTTGTTTTTACATTTTTTTTGCACTGAACTTATGGCACACATACGAGTGAAACTGCTGAAGCTCAGCAGAGAAATTAGTGTTCAAGTCCTCTGGGTAAGCATCAATCATCTTTTTACAATCCTGAGAATACCTTTCAATTTCAGTAGATGATGAAGTGGTGACATTATGTGGCACATCACTTAGAAAAGAAAATCTCTCTGCTATTTCTTTGTACAGTATATCTCTCCTCTTCTTCTCATCTCAGTTTCAAGTTTGTCAACAATTGTGTAAAAGGTGGTGATAAGAAATTTATCTCTGGCATTCAGATATACTTCTGGTGCATCTCCGTCATTGGGTACCTTCTTTCTGATACGTTTGCGAGTTTGAGCTGCCTTGTAATCAACATCTGGTAGCATTTCCTTTGTAGCTGCTTCATATCTTTCAAATTCATCTCGTGAAGTGCACAGTTGGTCAGCTAATGCTCCATACAGATCTGCACATGTTTTTAAGTTCACATCCTTATTCTGTAGAACTTTGCTTACTCTATGAAAATTTTGCAAAATCTCATCCCAAAAATTCAACATAAAAACGAATTCTAGCTCTTGCATCTTATTTGCAATATTATTTGCTTCTCTTCTAGTGTCTCCCTTTTGTGACTGGTCTTCAGCTATACATTCTAACGCTTCTAAAATTTTAAGGAAAGATTTCAAAATTGCTGCTGTTGCCATAGCATGTGCCTCCCATCTGGTATCAGAGAGGGATTTTAAGACACTTTCATTTCCAATACAACCTTTAAGAATTTCCCACCTGCTGGTTGAGGCTAAAAAAAGGTATAGAGCAACTGCACTGTAGAGAAGAAATTAACCGCCTCTTGACAGCAGTCAACAGCACTTCGGCCTACCAGATTTAGTGAATGGGCTGCACAGGGCACATATATAGCAAACTTGTTTGTTTCTAAAATTTTTTGCTGCATCCCCTTATAACGCCCGGACATGTTAGCAGCGTTGTCGTAAGATTGACCCCTACATTTTGAAAAGTTTAGCTTACAAACTTCACGTAAGTACTGCAACACCTGATTTGCCATTTCCTCACCAGTATGGCTTTTCATTTTCAGAAAGGTTAAAAAGCGTTCAATAGGCTGTCCATCTTTTAAGTACCTAAGTACAACACTTAACTGATCGATATGTGATAGATCTGGTGTTGAATCAACTGACAAACTAAAATAACCAGAAGATTTTACTTCGTCAACAATGAGTGCGTGGACCTTTTGAGCCATTAGTTGAATGAGTTCCTCACAGGTGTTTGGACAGGTAAGAAGGATTTCCTTTGCCAGAATTTCCATATTTCAAAATGTGACCTGCTAAAAATGGATCAAACCGGCTTATGAGCTCAAACAGCCCTAAAAAATTCCCATTCTGCAATGATCCAAATCTTTCTTCTGTTCCTCGAAAAGACAAGCCACGTTCAGCTAACGTACAAATAACAGCTATGACACGCCTCAAGACATGTTCCCAGTAATCACACTCTTCCTGAATTTGTTTTTCCAACTGTTGTCCCAACCCCGCACCTTGTCTGCGAGTTAAGTATGTTAGCATAGAGTCTCGGTGAGTAGTGCTTTTTTCATGATGATCAATTACAATAGTATTTCGCCAGTCACTGAACCCTTCTTTTGCTATATTTACTTCATCTTCTGCAGACTGATTCATTTCACCACCATCACCATGGTCCACTAAACTTTCATTTTCAGCAATTATTTCAACCCCAGAATGTCTTGTAAAGCAACTTGAATCAACATTTGCAGTAGAGGTATCAAGAGAATTTACAGGCAAAGTGAGATCAGTAGTGAGACATGTGGTAGATGAACCTGCTTGTGACACCTCGGTGATTCCAACGTCATCATATTTTGATTTTGAAGTGATCAAAGTGGTATTTGTGTCCACTTCTGATGACGGAGATTGGTTTTGATTCAGAATCGGTATATCATGTGACGTTGTGGTCGTGGAACTTGTGTGAAGAAATCAGTCAGCTTTGCAGTCTTGGACTCTAAATCCAAAGTCTTCTCTTGTTTCTCTTTTGATAGTTTTCGCTTTTGTGCACCACTTAACTGAACACGTTTCATCTTGGTTCTTGGGGTCTGTAAAATACAGAAATAAAAAGAATATTTTATTTGTATATTATGTGGCAATCAACACAGTTACACATATCACAATCTTGGCTTTGTTCTTTTATTCTCAGAAAGACAAAATGGGAACCGTACACAACCAAAGTGGCAATTTAAATATAAGTGGCAATTAAATATAACTCAACCGAAATATCAACTCGAAATGTTGAATACAAATCAAATCGAAAGAAGGAACCAAAAGAAGGAACCGAAAGAAGGAACCGAAAGAAGGAACCGAAAGAAGGAACCGAAACCTATAAAATAAAAATACTTAACATTAGAATTAATAATACGCAATCTATAAAAATATCAATATTAACATTTCACTATTAACGAGCCACATTTTATATTTACATTTATTTATTTATTTAAAACACAATATTTAATTATAGGAAATATGAACATTTGCTTAGGGCCTAAATTGTCCTAACTACGTTTGATGTTATATATACATTACAAATTATTCACTCTGGTTATTACAACCTAAATTCTTTTATACTGTTATGACAATAGATAAATAAATTATAAAATAAAGATACGTGTATGATAAAATATTGTTATATATACAAATAAAGTACACTTCATAGACTTACCCTAGAGAAGAAGAGAGAGCAACAGATAAACTTCTTCAACGCTAATTAACTTAGGTCAGTATATCTTATTATTATAATGGCCGTGATAAACATCACTTGATACAACAGCAATATAGAGAGTTTATAGTTTCTTTTATTTTAATATTAATTATATTACAATTCTATAAACCTAAATCTTTCTGTAAAACAATACTAAATGATTATGTAAAATATATATTTAATATTATATGCACAAATCACACGTTCAGAATAACTTCCTATAGCACACGAAAATATTTAATCTATATGTATTTTTAATATGGCGCTCAAAGATTTGATATAAACAAAATAATAACGCAAAGCGTAAAGTGTGTGATTACAACGAAATATATTTATTCTCTCAAAAGGGTTGTTGTTCACTACAAATTCAAACAATGAAAAAAAATAAATACTCTATATGAATATATATAATTCAGTTTTCAACAGCTTATAGGCTATAAGCCGCGATTATAATAGTATAATAAATCCATGGTAAATCCGACAATGGAAAATTTCTGTGGTGCCCCCCTTCCCTTGATGCCCTAAGCACGGGCTTATTTTGCTTAATGGTTAATCCGGCCCTGGTCAGAACTAATCAACCTTTCTCAAAGTGGCATCTGTGAACCTGCTTTCACAGAAGACTTTTCTGACCAGGAGCTTCAAGAAGCATTGCTGAATGGCACCAAGCTGGAGCTGCCTGATCTGCCTTCACATTCTCAGTGTTGAAAGGGTCGTGAAGCTGACATCTGAAGCTTCCCATACTGTTTATGGACTCGAATCAAGGCACAAACACATTCTGGCCAAAGCCCTAAGTCGCCAGATGAGGCCTTCCTTTGCTTCTAAGGGCTCTTACAGTGAAAATTATGATGATCTTGGGATCTAAATGTGTCTATTTGACTCTGTACATGTTTTTTTTTACTTTTTTTCAATAAAATTTTAACTTTTTTCAGGATTGTTTTTATAAAAATAGCATGATTTTTTCGGCCGAAAATTGTGAAAATGCGGTATTTTTCGGTACGATTTTTTGACGATTTTTGAAACGGTTTCCTCAAAAAACGGTGAAAGCTAGGGATCTGAAATTTTTTGTCAGTTATTATCATATTAAGCCCTGACTATCTCGACACAGAATGGTGCTCAAGCCTTTCGTCTAATGACATCCTCAGGAACACTGAAGTACATAAAGGGTTACAGCCTATATATAGGTTACAGAAAAAAAACAACTATACATATATATATATATATATATACAATAAACGGAGAGATAAAAAAAATTAACAAAAATGATTAAACATTAAAGGATTGTGGGAGGAGCATACAAATTTGTAAGGAAAAACTACCGATTTTTAGCACAAGATTAGCACAAGATCAAATGAATTGTTTCCAACCAATGTTATAGAAAAAAAAAAAATACAAATTTATACTGGAAATCTGCCCGGGTTTTAGCACTTTGCCCTTCTTGTTTAGGTTCGATGTATATAAAAAAAAAATATCAAAAAAAAAAAAAAAAAAAGTTATTTGAGTAGCATACAAGTTTACCAAAGATTTAGCGTTCTACCCTTCTCATCTAAATCTGTTCTGAAGGAATTCAAAACAACAGGATCGAGATGAAAAAGACCTTTGCTTATGTTGAAATTATTTGTAAGTTGGATAATGGCAGACTCAAGAATATTCCTATTAACAATGTTGCTAGAGTGAAATAAAACTGAAGCATTATTCCAATCAATACAGTGGGATAACTCTGACAAATGGACAAAAAGGGCACTGGACGACTGTCCTGTTCTAACGGAATATTGATGCTGTTTTATACGTGTGTGCAAATCCTTTCCCGTCTGACCTATGTAAAAGGAATCACATTGCTTACAACCAATTTTATAGATAACGCCTGAATTATTGGTAGGGCTATTTTTTACTATGATATTTTTCAGAATATCGTTATATGAAAATACTACATTAATATCCAAAAGTTTAAGTACATTAACAATGCCTAAAAAGCCCTGGAAAAATGGAAGTACTAAAATATTTTTTGACAAAGTATGAGTGTTATTATTCACACGATAGAAAGTTCGTTTTGCCTTGTTGAGACAAGATTCCATAAATGCAGATGGATAACACAGATCACTTCCAATACCGTTGATTTTTTCCAATTCGGCATTGATGTATTCCGGACTGGCGATCCTAAGGGCGCGGAGAAACATTGAAGAAAAAATGGCCTTCTTAGTGGGGGTGTCATGTCCCGAGTAAAAATGTACGTAGGACAAATTGTTTGTTTTTTTCCGATAGATACTAAACTTAAAACCTGGGCTTTCCCTATGTACACGCACATCCAAAAATGGGATTGACTTGTCTTGTTCCACTTCTAAAGTAAACTTAATGGAGGGGACTTGATCATTTAACTGAAGGAGGAAGTTATCCAGGTCACGATTCATGGGCCAGATACACAAAATATCGTCGACGTACCGCAACGATGGGATGCCAACCCCCAGGATTCTCGGAATGTAAGTAATTTCGAAAAACTCCATATAAATATTGGAGAGGAGGGGCGAGAAGGGGTTGCCCATGGCCATCCCAAAAACTTGTTGATAATACTCGTTATTGAAAGTGAATTTACAGTCTTTGATGCAAAGATTAATAAGTTCCAAAACAATGTGTGAAGGTAGTGGCAGGTCATACTTATGTAATTCTTGGGAGAGAAAGTCAAGCATATCGTCAATCGGCACTTTTGTAAACAATGAACAAACGTCAAAACTGATCAATCTATCGTTGGTTTCAGTACGTGCATTATTCAATTTTTCAGTAAGATCCATGGAATTTTTTACATGTGAATCAGAGATAGTTCCGAGAATGGGGAACAGGACTTTGACAAGCCATTTGGAGAGTTTATAAGTAATAGAGTCCACCGAGCTAATAATAGGGCGCATAGGGTTGCCAGGTTTGTGGGTTTTAATAAGACCGTAAAGGTAGGGCAGAGAAGGTGAAGTGGACATGAAAAGCGGAATTAAGTCCTTGTGATCTTTGAGAATGCGTTTCAAGCCACTATTGAATGATTTGATAACGTCATCCTGCGGGTTCTTCCTAAGTTTGCTGTATGTGGCGGGGTCCTGGAGAAGCTCGTTCATCTTTCTGATGTAGTCCGCTTTGTCCATAATAACTATGGTGTTAGCCTTGTCTGCATCAATATTCCGTTAGAACAGGACAGTCGTCCAGTGCCCTTTTTGTCCATTTGTCAGAATTATCCCACTGTATTGATTGGAATAATGCTTTAGTTTTATTTCACTCTAGCAACATTGTTAATAGAAATATTCTTGAGTCTGCCATTATCCAACTTACAAATAACTTCAACATAAGCAAAGGTCTTTTTCAACTCGATCCTGTTGTTTTGAATTCCTTCAGAACAGATTTAGATAAGAAGGGTAGAACGCTAAATCTTTGGTAAACTTGTATGCTACTCAAATAACTTCTTTTTTTTTTTTTTATATATACATCGAACCTAAACAAGAAGGGCAAAGTGCTAAAACCCGGGCAGATTTCCAGTATAAATTTGTATTTTTTTTTTCTATAACATTGGTTGGAAACAATTCACTTGATCTTGTGCTAATCTTGTGCTAAAAATCGGTAGTTTTTCCTTACAAATTTGTATGCTCCCACACAATCCTTTAATGTTTAATAATTTTTTTAATTTTTTTTTATCTCTCCGTTTATTGTATATATATATATATATATATATATATATATATATATATATATATATACAGAGTGTCCCAAAACCATGTATACATTTTTAAAAAACTTATAACAGGCGAACCCACTAACAGATTCAGATGATTTTTATTTCTTTTTATAGCCTATAGCCTAAGGAGATACAACAGCGAAATTGTTAACAGCCTTGCCTAGCCTAAGGAGATACAAAATCGAAATTAGTAATAGCCTTGCCTGCCTACAGTAAACATGGAAAATGGAAGTGTGCGCTTATCATTTGAGCAACGAAAATGGATACTAAAGTCGTATTTTAAAGTTGAGAAGATATCAAAGGTTCAACAACAGTGGAGAGACAATTTTGGAACTAATCCTCCAACTCGACTTACCATTTCACGTATCTGTGAGAAATTTGAAGTATACGGTACTGTGCATGATGTGTACAAGCAAGCGACTGGGCGTCCAAAGACATCAACAGATGCTAACACTTCTGATGAAGTGCTACAGGTATTCAACCGATCACCAAGAAAATCTGTGAGACAATGTACTCGTGAAACAGGGAAAAGTAAGACAAGTGTCCACAGAATTCTGAAGAATGCTAAATGGAAATCTTACATCCCGAGATTATTACATGCCTTGAATGAGGATGATCCGGATCGCAGAATCCAGTTTTGCGAATGGTTTCGAGTAAAAAACACAGAAGATGGCCAATTTGCGGACAAAATTGTGTGGTCTGATGAGGCTACATTTAAGTTGAATGGTATAATTAATCGTCATAATTGCAGATACTGGTCACAAGAAAATCCACACATTTATGTGGAACGACATGTAAATTTACCGGGTATAACTGTCTGGTGTGGTTTTTCTTCCAAAGGTTTGGTTGGTTCATTCTTTTTCGATGGTACAGTTACCGGTCATAGCTACCTCAACATGCTTCGGGGAAAAGGTTTTCCTGCAATTCGACAGTTATACGGAGATGAGGACATTTACTTTCAACAAGATGGAGCACCTCCTCATTACCATCAGGATGTCAGGAACTACCTTAATGAAACATTTCATTATCGGTGGATCGGACGACGAGGTAGTATCGAGTATCCACCACGTTCACCAGATTTGAACCCACTTGACTTTTTTTTATGGGGTCATTTGAAAAATGAAGTACACAGTAGAAGACCTACATCACTTGAACAACTAAAGAGCACAGTTGAAGAAGCGTGTAGAAATATCCCTACAAACATTTTTGTTGAATTCTGCCAATCAGTGAATCAAAGAGCGCAGTGGTGCATTGATGTCAATGGTCGACATTTCGAACACTTACGTGTTTAAAACAAATTAAACTATCTATTTTTCGATGTTGTATATTTTACCTATAAAAAGAAATAAAAATCATCTGAATCCGTTAGTGGGTTCGCCTGTTATAAGTTTTTTTAAAAATGTATACATGGTTTTGGGACACTCTGTATATATATATATATATATGTATATATTTTTTTTTCTGTAACCTATATAATAGGCTGTAACCCTTTTTGTACTTCAGTGTTCCTGAGGATGTCATTAGACGAAAGCGCTTGAGCACCATTCTGTGTTTCCTTTCCTTCGTGGTTTTATTCATCATAAATATTTTTCATGTGTTACTTTCGTGAAATAATTTTCATATATATATATATATATATATATATGTGTATATATATATATATATATATATAGAGAGAGAGAGAGAGAGAGAGAGAGAGAGAGAGAGAGAGAGAGAGAGAGAGAGAGAGAGATAGATAGATAGATAGATAGATAGACAGATATTAGGGTGGCCCTTATTTTCAAAAGTTTTAAATTTTATGCTGAAACCCTCTAGAATCATTCATTTTGATGAAAAAATGCTTTGGGTTAAATATTTTGAAAAATTAAAAAATTTTAAGGTCGCTTAACGCACTTTAATTTTCACCCCCATTGACCCGTCTGGCAAATGCAGTTATCATATATATATATATATATATATATATATATATATATATATCGGGTGGTCCGAAAAAAATGACGCATTTTTTAAAAATTAATATCTCAGTAACCCCCTTCCTTATCATGACGATTTTTATATGCAAGATACTTTCAAACTTCTTTTTTTGAATGCAAGAAACGGAATTCTGATATCTTTTATAGTTTTCTCGCAATTAACAAAAGTAACAACATGGGTCAAAAAAACGAATATCATGAGAAAGGAAAAATTTAATCAGAAATTTAACTAATTAATTTACAGTAAATGATCGATTGGACCACCACTCTGTTGACACACTAATCTAAGTCTTTTATTCCACACAAAAATAATACTTCTTACTTCATTAATGCCAATTTCTTGCCAAGATTCAAGTATTTTACTTTTTAATTCTGATTCGGTGAATTTTTCTCGTCGACCTCGGTAAACCTTCTCTTTTAGTAACTCCCAAATTGAGTAGTCCATAGGATTACAATCTGGGCTTTGTGGTGGCCACTCATTTTTCGTTATTAATTTTGGTGTATTGCTAATCAGAAACGACTGTGTGGCGTAGCTTGTATGCGACGGTGCTCCATCTTGTTGAAATATGAAATCATTTTCTTGATACAGGCGACGACAATCCGGCAACAATTTTGTTCTTAAAAGTTCAATGTAATTTGCAGAATTCACCTTTGTCTTTTCAGTTTCAATAAAATGAACATCTGTCTTGCCATTCCAAGAGACCCCTGCAGATATCATAACCTTTTTGGAGAATCTTGACGTTTCATGATACAATCTGTTTATTGAAATGTCACACTTTTTACCACGCCCGTAGACAACATCATTTTGACGGTTTCGCGGAATTTCTAGAGTGAAATCTTTTTCATCCGTGAAGACTATCTTTTTAATATCAACGACAGAGAAATTATCAAGTAACTTTCTGCACCTTGTTTTTCTTTTATCCTTAACAGTATCACTTTTTCTAGAAGATACTATTCTTTTGAAGGCTTTTAGTTTTTGTGCTTTAATTATTCGGTGTACAGAAGTCTTTCCAATATTCAAATGTTTAGCAATTGTTCTTTGTGACAAATGACTTCCTGGTTTATCTTCTTGAGAGCAGATTTTATCGTTGATGTAATCCACATTTTCTGGAACCGAAGCTGTTTTAGGTCTACCGCTTCCTGGTTTCTGGCAGTGCTTCCCGATTCGCGAATCTTCTTTAAGAGTCTTTCCACTGCACGCCTTTTCCACTTTTTGCCGGGAAACTCTTGCAATAACCTTCCAGTCTTCCATCCTTTTTCACAGTAACAATTTTTAATGAGAATACGATCTTCCTCTGACAACATCATTAAGGGTACTGACGAATTGTTAAAAAATAAAAATATCCACAAGTTGACTTGTTCATTCCTGTAGAGTTTTGTAATAACTTGCAAAAATATCGCATGATATCGTATAAAAATGATATCGTATAAAAAACGGATATTATATTGCGATTTTTGTTTTTTTGACCCATGTTGTTACTTTTGTTAATTGCGAGAAAACTATAAAAGATATCAGAATTCCGTTTCTTGCATTCAAAAAAAGAAGTTTGAAAGTATCTTGCATATAAAAATTGTCATGATAAGGAAGGGGGTTACTGAGATATTAATTTTTAAAAAATGCGTCATTTTTTTCGGACCACCCGATATATATATTCTACGAACGAAGGATATTGGACTGAATCCGAGATCTGTGTAATGCTCTTTCTATATTTGTTTCATTAATTTTAATAATAAATATTGTATGGTGTTCAATAAATTTTATCATACATGCATTTCAGTTGCGAAGCACTTCTTTACAATGAGTTTGCAGTTCGAGAGAAATCTACTAGATGGCGTTGCGAAACTGGAAAGTTGTCAGATCCACCGTTCTTTCGAGACGTGTTTTTTTCCGAGTTCAAATTTAATTTTTTACTTAACGATATTTGGAACTGTCTAATTCCACATATGGATAAACGGTTGGAAAGATGGAGAAGGGCCTTAGAAGATATGAAGGTATGAAAATTAACAGATCAAAGAGGAAATATATGGAGTGCGAGTTTGAGCCGGGAGTACGTGAATGTGACACGACGGTGGAAATTGATGGGGGTCAGCGTGGAAAGGGTTACAAGTTTCAAATATCTGGGGTCAATGGTTCAAAAGGATGGAAGTATGGAAGCAGAGATCAAAAACTGATTGCAGTCGGCATGGACAAACTGGAGGAAGTGTAGCGGGATTCTGTGTTACCGACGGATGCCGATAAAACTGAAAGAGAGAGTGCACAAGACAATAGTGAGACCAGCAATGACGTACAGCGCACAAACATGGGCGACAACCAAGAAGAAAGAATGGAGGCTGAGTGTGAATAAGATGAGGATGCTGCGGTGGAAGAGCATAGTGAAGAGAAGGGATAAGATTAAAACTAGCTACGTGAGAGGATCCGTGAAGGTGACTGAAGTATCAAAGAAAGTGGTGGAGAGGCGATTGAAGTGGTTTGGGCACGGACAGAGGAGAGAGGAGGAACGCCTGATGAAAAGAATGTTGGAAATGGAGGTTCCAGGTAGAAGGAGGAGAGGCAGACCGAAAACCAGGTGGAAGGACGCGGTGGCGAGGGACATGCGATGTGTGGGATTGGAGATGGAAGACGTGATGGACAGGAGAAGATGGCGAACGAGAGTGATGGACCATTGTGGCGACCCCAAATAGGGAGAAGTCGGAGAAGAAGATGATGATTTGGAATTGTCTAATTATTTATACTAGCAAAAATACCCGTCCTACGAGTCAGATAAGCGAGTTAGAGTTTAACATTTACAATTAGCTCACGAATCACTTAAATTTTAAATGTAGCTTCACAGATTTTACTTGAAGCTCACGAAACAGTTAAATTCTAAATACAACTTTTCACATTATTTTTAGTCACAATTTTTTTACCTACAGTATCATGGATTCCGATGAGTATCTGAAATTTCTGATGACTGCATTCTTTTCTAAATTTATTGACCAACTTAATTTTCTTTATTCCACGAAAGTGTATGAAACTGTAAAAGCGTGTTCGGACTTTGTTTATTTTAAGAAAATTTTAGAAGTTCAAAATCTTGAAATTTAAGTGCTTCGTGTTTTAGGATATAAATATTTTTTGGGACACCCGATCTGAAAAGAAGTTGCTAAAATCACACGGATTCCACAGAGTGTTGTCACCAACTTTCCTGGAAGTCGGTTCAGCCGTTTGGACCTGAAAAGGAGACAAAATGACATGCGGTGAATAAATAATAATAATAATAATAATAATTATTATTATTATTATTATTATTATTTGTTTCCCCTGCAGTATAAAATTTCATTTTATAATTCAGAATAGGATATCTTTTTACAAATATTTATACGCTTTTGTCAGTTCTCGTATATTGGTGATATTTACGTAGATGAAAATACTGTTTAAACGAAATATGTATCTGCATATTTTGTAGTTTAAAATCATATATTGCTGAAAAGTTTGATGCGTTAAAGGAAGAAAATTTTAAAGATCTGAGAAGAAAAATTAGTTTTAAATTCGACAATGTAATGGTTCCCCCCCCACCCCACCCAAAAAAAAAGACGTGCAAAAAATGTATCAGTGAAGTTAGTCAAAAGGTTTTAAGTACAGAGAATAACTGAAAGGGAACAAACTTCAATGGTAATTCAAAATCTACGAGTAATCTTAATTTTTTTTGGAGGAGGATATTGTAGACGTCAGTCGACCAGGGAAGTACTCGAAGGAGACGTTCAGCAGGAGACAGGAGTGCTGGAACTCTCGTTTCTCCTGTCACCGTCCTCTTGATCTTTTTCCGTGTCTCATCTACCCTATGAGCAGCCCAGCGTGCTTTCAAACACACACTTCTTCTATTCTTCGCTACAGGTACACGCATTTTACACACTACACAATCTTCTCAAAATTTCTAAAAAAATATGGCATTATGAGCTTCGGAGACTTTCATTTCGGCTCTCTCCTTCTTACATAGAGGGGGTATTTTTTGCGGGCGCTTGCCCTTGGACCCCTCCTTCCTGCGTAAAAAATTAAAAATAATAAAGTTAATAAACTTGTTGAAATGAAAAATTGACGGGAATGCAGGTGATTCTACTAGGAAAAGCCAGAGTTCATTTTTTATTTTTATTTCTGGCCCTTCTCACTCAATGTTATTATTACTGGGGAAATTCGATTTAAAATTTGCTAGGTAAATCGCGTAATTTAATTAAAGCTTTATAAAAAAAGCTGAATAAGATGTTAATTTTTGGGATATCACCTAGAATTTATCAAAACAATAGATTGTAAATATATTTACTTCGATTCAAAATTAGTAACGATGTGGGTAATTGAGAAGATTGAATTAATTAATTTTTGGTCAGATTTTGTTTGATTCGCCAGATTTATAATTCAGAATGTCTGGCAATTAAGTGGAATATGGCAGGGGTTTTCAAACTGTGCTCCGCGAGAACTTGATGGGGTTCCGTGGGGCATGTCATGAGAGAGTGAGAAGGAGAGAGAGGTAAGATAAAATAATATCAACTGACATGGATGAATTTACGATATATATTCTGCGAATTAAGTGATTGTGTTTTGAAAGGCGTAGGCAAAGAGAGAGTGGGCGAGAGAGAGAATTTTAATTCAAACGATGACATATCCAGAATAAATGTTGCCCTCTCGCAGCCAGAGTAAGAAACAGGAGTGCATTTTGTAAACAAAACACAGCTGATGACCACAAGCACTGGTCTGATTGATTTGGTGAGTTTTTCTATGTTTTTAGGTTTAGTTTCCTAAAATTCCTCACTTTTAATTACTTTGCATTGAAAACTTTAATTTTACAATAAACATGATATTTTTTATACTTATAATTTCTTTTATGCTGACAGTAATGTGGGGAGGGGAATTTAAAATAAATAGGTCAATAAAAGTAAATGGTCTTTTTTTTCTTGTAAATGTCTAAACTTATATATATTTTTTGTGAAATTCATATAACTGTATATGTAAATTTCATAAATTACATAAATAAACTGCAGTGGGCATAAATTATATTTTACTACCATTTGCCTTACATCATTTAAATTTTACCTGTTGGTCGAGGTTTCGTGAATTTTTTTTAAATAAAGGTTCCGTGACTTCAAAATGTTTGAAAAACTCTGGAATATGGTATGCGAGACTCAGTAGATTAATTGATAAAAAAGTGAGTAGGATATATGTAAAACGAAGGCAGGAGGAAATACTACTCTCATGATTAGGTAATGGGGCTCATCAATCGCAGGGAAACTTAACGCAAACTGGAGAACGAATAGTAACATAGAGAATAGTTTAAAGGTATCGTGTTTTAACGCGAAAGGAGTGTATAATATTTTTAATGAATTGAAAGATTTAGGTCATGTTCAAAATTATGACGTTACTGGAACGGTTGAATCGTGGATTAAAAGCACCCTTACAAAAAATAGAATGAAATATTGAACTATGTAATTTTTTAAACAGGGTAGTCACTTATAAAGAACCAATTATAGTCGGGTACTTTAATTGATCAAATGTTAACTACAATATCCTGAACAACGATGCTAAGGGTAAACACTCGAACAGATTTTTTACAAGATAATTTGCTTTTTCAAAAGTATTTGAGACTACGCGGAGTGACAATATTTTAGACTTAATCATAGCTAGTAATAAAAATTTAGTTCACTGTGTAGACGTTGGAGAAAGTTTAGGTATACGTGATTATGGCATGATACGTTCTTCGGTGAACGTTAAAACTCCTAAAGAATTAAAGGATCACCTGAAGATCAGGGCCCCCAGCCTTCTTTAGTTAGCCTTACAAAGTTAACTAACGAAAATATCACGACCTAACATAACCAATCGTTAGGTCAACTGTACGCCCTTGACGATTGGTTAGGTTAGGTCGTGATATTTTCGGTTAGTTAGCCTTATAAAGCTAACTAAAGAAGGACGAGGGCCCTGATCTTCAGGTGATCCGAATTAAATAACTTTAAGGTGCCTGATTTCAGGAGAGCAAATTTTGATGATTTCAGAGTTTCATTAAATTTATTAAACTGGGGTGAAGAGTCGGCGGTAGGTATCGTTCTAAGCATGTGAGATAATTTCAAGATTTTATTCATAAACACTGTCATGCGTTGTGTGTCTAGAATTATTAAAAGAGGTAATTTTCAGGTGCAACCTGAGCATGGGAAGAGAATAATGGAAAAACAATTGGGGAGAGAAATTTTGGTGCTACTGTAGTATGCGGTCTACCTACGATTCGGCGGTCTACCTTTGAAGTATAGTTTCTTATCTTGTTTGCTAATTGCTTGTTTACATCCCAATGTTAATCGCCCTTGACGATTGGTTAGGTTTAGTCATGATATTTTCGTTAGTTTTAACGAAAATATCATGATTAAACCTAACCAATCGTAGGTAGACCGCATACTACAGTAGCACCGAAATTTTGCCGACAAGAGAAGTATAAAAGCGAACATTCGCAACAACGCTTTAATTATTATATACAGATTTACTCAGAAAAATTAAACATTAGAAATGACAAATGTGAATTTAAAATTCAAGTACTTAGTGAATATGAAGAAAACCGAAAAATTTTACGATTATGTTAGTAATAGGAATTCATTGAGGGACAATATTGGGCCATTGGCAGGTTCAAGCGGTAACCTATATATCATAGTAAATAACAAAAGGGATAGCTGTAATTTTAATTGAGGATACGTCTTTTATTATGTATGCTAGTAACATGTTTAGTAACGTAAATTGGGTTCCATTGCTTCCTGACAACTCTTTACCCATATGGATAGGTTAAAAATCAACAAATCATTGGGCGAACCTTTTTATCTTTTTTAACCGAAACATTTAAAAAAATTGTCATTGTATTCAATTCCATTCGATTATTCCTGAATCAACGATGAAAGAAATAGTTGAGAGATTCCCTGACTTTTGACAATGGACTGTACAGGGTGTTCGAAAAGTCCCGTCATCCCCTACAAAATGTACATATTGTAATACCAATTTTATTTTTGTGATTAATTGAATTTATATGTGATTCATTAACATTTTCTTTTCCAGGAATTAGAGTTGTGTGAACAATAGCAGACCACTCCACTTACACTCTGGAGGAAAGGATAGTGATGAGCACATGGGCTCATGAAAGGTCACATATTGGCAAAACGATGCATGATATCCAGAATGATTTCGGACCTTTTCCAGTTTGTGTACCGTTTTTCATATAATTTATTTTTGAGAATATTTTCGTTAAAACTAACGAAAATATCACGACTTAACCTAACCAATTATCAAGGGCGTACAGTTGATCTATTATTAATTATAACATTGTTTGTTTCTGGAATAGTATTTACTATTTACTAATAGATCAACTGTACGCTCTTGATAATTGGTTAGGTTAAGTCGTGATATTTTCGTTAGTTTTAACAAAAATATTCTCAAAAATAAATTATATGAAAAACGGTACACAAACTGGAAAAGGTCCATGATTTCAACACAAGTTTCAATACGGCTGCACCACCAAACAAGACGGTATTACGCTGGGAGAAAAAGCTGTTCGAAACTGACTCCATCAAGGACAGACCACGGTCGGGAAGACCAACAACGTGAGCAGAACAATGTGAAGGTGTGATTGCATCGGTGGCTCGTTCACCAAAAAAATCACTTCGAAAACGATCACAAGAACTGGCAGTCCCCATGTCCACAATGAGAGATCACATGACAAAAGATATCGGCATGAAACCATACCGCCCGTCATTTGATTAGTAACTGTAATTAGTAACTGTATTTACTGTAATTAAAGTAATTGTTACTAGTGATCTGTTTCTTAAATTACACCTACCACATATAAATACAATCAATCACACAAAACTAAAATTGGTATTACAATATGTACATTTTGTAGGGGTGACGGGACTTTTTAAACACCCTGTAGTTTATCTATCTTCATATTTCTTCTCCAAATTTTTATCTTTTAAGCCTTTTTATTTTAAGGTTTATTCAATAAACTAATTTTTGGAGAAACCAGGTAAGTTTATCTTTCTTTCTTTCTCAGTGGACATTGTAACTATTTTTAACCCTAGACTGCGTAGGCGAATCAAATTATCGTGCATAGCGGGGTCCAATTGGACCCCGCTATGCATTCCAAGTTAAAACACTTAATAAGCTTTACAAAAAGCATACGAGATTTTTTCAGAATCAAAATAGCAGTTGGACTGAGTAGTAAGACGAAGAAATAAGATTTCACAGGATTTAATTTATTTCATATAAAAGGCTTAAGAGATGTAACTTAAGAGCCAGAGGGTTCCATGTAAATTTTTATGTTTCATATGAATACTAAAGTCCTTTCACTAAACAAGTTTTGCTTCGGGTTCTCAAATAGATTTCTTTGCCGTTTAACTATGTCACGTTATGGGCCAGTTGAGGGTAGTGAGGTAAAGTTAATTCAAAGTTTATTCAGTTATATGATAAGAATAATGATGAAATGGTGATGAGAGAAATATAGTACAGTTTCAGTGGTAAATAAA
This sequence comes from Bathynomus jamesi, assembly GCA_023014485.1. Lineage (NCBI taxonomy): Eukaryota > Metazoa > Arthropoda > Malacostraca > Isopoda > Cirolanidae > Bathynomus > Bathynomus jamesi. Next base: position 235,693 of record JAJOZX010003046.1, read on the forward strand.
TAGCATTTGATTTTGTACTGATAAAACTATTTTTTGGTTCCGCAGTTCACATAAAAAATTAGAAAGATTAGTTTATATCATAAAATCATAGTGAACGAATATTAAAATACAGCAATAAGTTTGCTTAAGAAGTTGGATTAATGAAAGAAAGCCACCCCCAACCTTCTGTAATTATCTTTATAAGGCTAACTAACGAAAATATCACGACCTAACCTATCCAATCGTTAGGCCAACTGTGTACGCCCTCAACGAGTGATTAGGTTAGGTCGTTATATTTTTGTTAGTTAGCCTTATAAAGCTAACTAAAGAAGGCTGGGGGTGGCTTTTTTTCATTGATCCAACAAGTTTTAACATACATTTAAATTGGTCTATTTGTAATATCTGCCAAACGAAATGACAGTGATTTTCTGTATTCGTATTAATGGGAACAAAATTTCAACTGTTTTAAGTTCAATAATGAGTTTAATTTAATAATAATCAGAATTTTGCACACTCTCGGACCAGGTGAATGCGGCACACTGCACTAATTCCTGGGCTATTACCAGCATAACATAATCAGAAGTCCAACCTCAGCGTCTTCCCTTCCCTTATAGGAAAACGGTGTTACTCAGTGAGTTATGGGCACTAGCGATCGAGTAGGAATTTTGGCCATAGAATATACGTTTATATGATATATTTTTAATCTAAAGTAATTAATTGTGAAATTTTTAATGTTAATGCTACAGTTTAGATTTTTAATTTTCTCGTGTCATGAACTGGGATTACATTTTTTTTCAGCAATACACGAAAAAATCTAGTTGAGTCACTTATTTACTGGCCCATTAAAAACTTTTTGTTTTGTTTTTATATGTAGCTGATGAACCAGATTTTTTGGTTACCGATATTGAAAATATATATTTATATTTGCAGATATAAATAGTTAGATACTATCGTGTAAACATTTTACGAAGAGGACGAATGATTGGAATGTGGTAAACGAGAAAGTCAGTTTCAGAAGTAATCTTACGAGTAGACTAGAATTAGAAATACAAAAGTCAGCTCTGTATCGTTGGCTTGAGAGATAGATGGACGGCGGAAGAAAATCTTTAGGATCGCCATAGAAAGGACGCTAAGGAAAATGGGTGCGAGAAAGGATGAAGCAAAGACTAACCTCTTTGCCAACGTTATTGAAACCAAGGACAAACACACAAACTTCAATTTCCAATTAACTTAAGAATGAATCAGTGACGGTTACACGAATTTGGAATTCATCATCAAGTTTTAGAATGCAAAGAAAACTTAATGGAGTTATGGAGATACACAACAATTTCTTTTAAACTTTTACCAACAGCATGTTAATGATTACATAGACTTTTGACACAAAGTTATTTTCATCTTCATCGTCTTCTGTTCAAAAAATTATGGTCGAGTTCATTGTTTGTGTATCAATAACACCCAATACTTCCGCTTGGACGAATGATTTTCAAGTGAGAGAAATGACGAGAATAAAAGGAAGGTTTACTTCAGATGAATGTATGAATCACCTGAAGATCAGGGCCCCCAGCCCTCTTTAGTTAGCCTTATAGGGCTAACTAACGAAAATATCACGACTTAACCTAACCAATTGTTAGGTCAACTGTACGCCTTGACGATTGGTTAGGTTAGGTAGTGATATTTTCGTTAGTTAGCCTTATAAGGCTAACTAATGAAGGCTGGGGGCCCTGATCTTCTGGTGATCCGAATGTATTAATATCTATGAGGAAGTGTTAAGGGTTCAACAGTTTTTTAAGGAGCAACCTTCAACTGATCTGCTCAACCGGCCAAGCAGAGCATGCGACTTAACCCGATCAAAAATCTTTAAGGCAAAATTGTTAGTGAATGTCAATTGAGGGTATTGTGGACAAGCTCTACAAACGTATAAATGAGGTGTGAAAGGAAACAAGGAATGGACCCACCATTTCTAAAAGTCAACGCCAAAAAGGATATGTGAAGTAGTTGGAAATGGTGAAGGATCGATTAAATATTAAGATGTCGTTTTCTTTCTTTATCATTTAATACAGCGATTACCAACCTGTGATACGCGTACTACCTATGGTACGCGGAGCTCTTTTAGGTGTTACGGAAGAGGGTTATAAATATACAGCTTGGGGTAAAAGTTAAGAAGAGTGAAATTTTTTTTGTTTTATTTAAAAAAATAAAATTATCAATAAATTCCAAATAGCCTTTTATGTCACGAATAAATGGCTTTGTTGAATAGAAATTGTAAATAAATCTATAAATAAATGGGACTAGTTGGTGTATCGTATAGAATACTGACTGTAAGAACAGATTATTTGGATCACTTTAGCATATTGCTTCCAAGGAACTTCTCTTTAACATATTGCTTCCCAGTGTATATCACTTTAGCATATTGCTTCCCAGTGTTAATCACTTTAACATATTGCTTCCCAATATTTAGGATAAGGAGTACGACAAAAAATGTTCGCTTTAATAAAGTAAAGGCATAAAAAGTAAATCATAACATGTTAAAATATTAGATTGAAAGTAAATTTATTAGAATTGTTGCACTCTATGGTCACACAAAGTAAAAAATGGATTTCGGAAGAATCGGTCACGCCACATCATTTGCCACAAGTACGAGTTGAGTAACTCCTTTTTGCATCCTTTCATTTTCTTTATATATTTAATGTAGGTTAACTGAATGCCCATTCAGGTCAACTGTACGCTAGGGCGGATCGAAAATGAGGTTTTTAAACTTTTTTTCGAAATTCAAATATGGCTAGAGCGGAAAATATGTGGGTGCTATAGATAATGACTGTGCATAAATATTAGTCCTGCGAAATTATATCTTCAGGTGCCACAAAGCCGTCGAAAAAAGTGAAATATAATGATTTTCTTATATTCTGCATTAGTACAATAACTGAAACTTACTTGTTATTATTATATATTAAGTGTTCCAATTACCAAAATAGTTACTGAATTACGCAGCTCTTAGTTTATTTAGATCAATGTTCTTTTGATTAATGATCTAAATAATCCAGAACTCACCACGAGGAGGTGGCTGCGTGTCGAGCTCCACGCATGCCCTCCCAACCACCCATCCTTGCGCATGTTTTTTTCTATTAACGTTTTATTTAAACTTTATATTCAGCTTTACTTTCGAATGATGGCATTTTTTTACGTGACTGAAGTGTTGATCTTATGAAGCCATCTCGCGCGTTCAATCCAAATACTTTTGATGATGTTTCAGTCACTAATTTTACCATTCTTTCTACTACTTGTGTATGACAAGGGAATTTCTCGAATGGAGGGGTACTCTTGTTTTCTATGAATTCTTCAATCTCATTTTCTGTCAGGTGTCTTGTCACAGGTGGTTCAGTGACAATGCATTTTTGCCAATTAATTAAATCAGTATAATCAGTAGCTTCAAATTGAATAACAGGTACTGTGAAACGCCTCACAACTTTTTCCTTGTTTGTTTGCCTTGCTTTCTTTATTCGCCTCCACGCTAATTCTCTTATGGCGCTGCGGTCATCATGAATCATTGATGCTAGAATATTTTCTGGATTTGCAAAAAATGCATTTCTTTGTATGACAGGGTTTACAATATCCTTTACTTCGTCATTCAGTGTTCTTGTTAGTTCAATAGTTTTGAAAACATGTTTTGAGCCATTGACAAAAGACGTACTTTGCTTAATAGAAAACCACATTGGGATGTAGACCTTCATTATAAAAGAAGCAATGTTCATGAGGTTCTCAGATGGACTTACAGTTGAAACGTATAGACGAAGCAAACGATTTGCTGTAGTCAGCCATCGTGAATGTGCCATTTTGCCTGGACTACGATGAGCAAGATCTGGAGAGCAATATCCCTTTGTTATGGCCTGATGAATATCAATTAGATATTTTTGGTCGGTGCTAAGATCTTCACAGTTGGTTCCTCAGCATCAATCCTTTCAAACTCGACAATAGGAAGACTCTCACAGTTCTCTAATTCCCTGCCAATAGGACCGGTGAATCCGCGGGGGCCAGATGTTTTTCCATCCAGCTTTGCAACTAAATGGCGTAATGGCAATTCATTGGCATGGAGCTGGCACACTAAATGTTGAACTGGCTTCTTCAGCTTCAATTCTATAAGCCTTATAACGCCTCCCTTTTCTCCAGTGTTGACTACTGCACCATCGCATCCAATGGCAACAAGGTTTTCCAGGTTCATGTCATTATTTCCAATATACTCAAACATTCCTTTACATATTTCTTCAGCTGATCCAGAATTCACAGAATAATGGCCCAAATAATCTGAACCAGGTTCTCTCACTAAAGTGATATGTTCTCCTGTTACCTTCTTCTGATATACTTTGGACTCTTTTTTTTCTTGGAAGAGTGTAGAATCTTTTCGACCATCAAAATAGATTCCTCTGATTGGGACCTGATTTTGATCTTTCATAATTTCTGATCTCTTCTTTTGTCTTTCTCTTCTGATTTTACTCCTATACACTACTTCAGATGTATTGTCAATAGAAACTTCTCCAATATCTTGCAATACTGCACTAACAATGAATGCTGCAGCTCGATCTGAAACTGCAGTCCTGTCACAAGCAGTAGCCACTGAAGGTAGATTTGTAGTTTTCCTTTTCTTGAATAATTGTTCTTCAGGTTGTTCGAGCTTTCTCTTCGAGCTAACTGGCTCTGGAAATGTATCGTCTGATATTTCGCCAGATTCACTTTCACTATTTGATGTCGATGATGATAATTCAACATTTGTATCCTGCAATTTCTCCTGTGAAGATTCTTTGGTGAGCCTCACAGCTTCTTTTTGCTTTCTTAGCAACGTAGATGCTTTTTTCTTTGAGAGTGTAATATCTACTCTATCAATAAACAGTTTTCTTTCACTCCTTTGATCTAAGAGGAACGTCACTTCTTCCTTTGGAACCGTTTTTTCTTTGGGACAAGAACATTGTGTTAGTACTTTGCACTTGCACGCTGCAATGTCAAAAAGTTTCATGTGTGCTTCTTTTTTGAACATATCAATCTTTGCTTTGTAAGCTTCAGAATTTTTTCTGCTTTGGTATGGCTTCATAATGACACGATACTTTTCGTGTAGCTTCTGAACATTGTTTCAATTCGCCTGTCTGACAGAATTGGGACGGAAGCACTTTCCCAAATTGTTTTCAATTTATCAACAACTTGTTCTAATATTTGAGATATTGAAGGATCTTTATTAGTATTCTGTTTCAAATCGTTTTTTACAAACAAGTAATATTTAAAAACTCCTTCGTATGTAGGAAGATTCCTGTGCCACAAATCTTCCCCCATACCAAACATGGGGCACTCAGTTGAGGCCCTGGTTGATTTTGCACAAACTCGAGACATTTTGAAAGTATACAAATCTGAAAAAGAAAGAGCTAATATCAATTATACGTTAATTTCAGTTAATAGTACATGGCAAACTTAGGGCAACACAATACAGAAATGCAAAATATATAAGAAATATAGTTTAGACTATCTGAGTAACGCCAACAACAGAACACCCACCTGCTACGAGAGCGACAGCTACACTGAACCGAGGTACTCACGTGACAGCTGAGTGAGTTGACTATAGAAAACTGTTTTTAGAGAATAGAAACTTTTTTAAAGGTTGACTGAGCTATTTTTATACAAGTGTGAATAAATTATTGTCTATTGTGCATCGTGGACTCTTCTGTAATTATTGGTTAAAATCTGCTTTTTTCAATTTTTTTCAATATTGAAGGTCATTGTGGCACCTGAAGATATTAATGTTATGATTTTAAATTTATACCAGCTTATTTCCTCACTACTCCACACATTTTCCACACTAGCCAATTTGAAAATTCGAAAAATGAGTTTTTCACTCCGCCCTACTGTACGCCCTTGACGATTGGTTAGGTTAAGTTGTGATATTTTCGTTAAAACTAACGAAAATATCACGACTTAACCTAACCAATCATCAAGGGCGTACAGTTGACCAAACCGGACATTCAGTTAACCTACATTAAATGTATAAAGAATACCTGGTTACGGCATTTATAGCTTTGTTTACGGTCGGTAGGTTATCTCCTAGATTACCAACCTCTTTCTAACCAACCAACCTTTCTCTTTTTAACATATTGCTTCCCAGTGTTAATCACTTTAATATATTGCTTCCCAGTGTTAATCACTTTAACAAATTGCACTTCCCGAATGCTTTGGGACACAATATGTTAAAGTGATCCAATTATTTTGCCACTAAAATTCATTGAAAAGTGAACTTTACTGTAAACAAATTGAACGTGGTGGATATGCGTTCTAGGTCGCAAGGCCGAGGCTATTTAATTGTTGTTATGGAAAGTATCAATATGTCGTTTGAAAATGTGACAAATTTTATAGATGTCATAAAATTATGCAAGAATAAAGAAAATTTATTTAATGAATTACCAAAGATGAATGGGATCACTTTAACATATTGCTTCCCAAAGCATTCGGAAAGCAATATGTTAAAGTGATCCCTCCTGGGAAGCAATATGTTAAAGTGATTAACACTGGGAAGCAATATGTTAAAAAGAGAAAGGTTGGTTGGTTAGAAAGAGGTTGGTAATCTAGGCTAACTAATGAAAATATCACGACCTAACCTAACCAATCGTCAAGGGCTTACAGTTGACCTAACGATTTGTTAGGTTAGGTCGTGATATTTTCGTTAGTTAGCCTTATAAGGCTAACTAAAGAAGGCTGGGGGGCCCTGATCTTCAAGTGATCCAAATATTTCGCATTCACAAAAAATGGCAAAGCATAATAAGTTAAGTTGTCCATAAATTTACATTTTCTCGACTAGCTAATCTCTGAATATTATAAACTATTGTAATGTAACTGTAATTGGCTGTGTAATGTCTATTTTTGGGAAGCAATATGTTAAAGTGATTAACACTGGGAAGCAATATGTTAAAGAGAGGTTCCTGGGAAGCAATATGTTAAAGTGATCCGATGAATGTATTGAAAGATCGTATTTTATGTCAAGCAACTCGTAGAAGCAAAAATTCGAGAAAATTTTTAATTATTGACAAAAATTTTGTAATTATTCACAATGGAGTCTGTAATGGATATAGACTGAAATGAGTCCACTATTGTTAACCTTAGCCCACCTTTGTAATTAATAATTACTTTCATGGTAATGTTTTAAAAAGGTATAGTGTTGTAAATGAACAACCCACAACCTTTCCTACTGCGGGTTTTCATGCTGTTTAGGAAGATCTCAAATTATTTAAGATAACGCGGAAGGCCATAATCAAAATTTTGATTCAGTACAAATGTCGATGAATATTATTAGAATAAATATAACTTTTTGATAAGGCTAAAAATTCAGAATTGAACACCACAGTCCCCTAACTCTGGTTTTGGTTAGTGATACCACTTTCCATTCTTAACCCTCTATGGGGCAAGAACTAATAAAGTTAAAAAATTTTAATTTTTTATGTGCTATGTGGGTTAAAATAATAACTTTTGATTTCCATGTTTATTAAAGAAAAAAATATTTAGTAAAAATTTTATTAGCATGTATTTTCAGACATACATTGTACAGAAGTGACATAAAACATTGCAAGGTGGGCAGTGTATGTTTAAACATACATTCTTGTATTTTGTATACCATACAATTACATTTTATTTTTTGTTATGGTATTCCAAAAAACAGTTTCTATTGGGTACAAAGCACAGGTTTACATTACATTTAGTACATTTTACCTTTGTTATAATTTGGCATTTTTTTACACCATATGACATTTTGCAGCTATTTGCATTTGACATATTCTGGCCAGTGGTCGAACTTGTCTAACTGAACCGTTGTATTGGGCTGATTGCAAGGTCTTAAGACCTTACGAGCTTGAGGTGAATTCTCATTACTAACTCTTTTCTTGCGAGGTTTGTTTGCCCAACGAGCTTGAGGTGAATTCTCATTACTAACTCTTTTCTTGCGAGGTTTGTTTGCCCAACACAAGGACTATGCTAAATCTGCTTTGAAATCATACAAACTAAGGACATCCTTTTTCCCTAGACCACAGTCCTCTGCTTCTCGTTTATAGATTAACTATGACACTGTGCAACACAAATCCATTAAATGAAAATAAAATCGCAGGTAATTTTTTTTTGACCTGATTACTGTTCTGTACAATGCCAAAAGAGAGTCAACTTTATCCACCCCACCCATGCACTTATTGTAAGTTTGGAATATTTTGGGGCAGCAAACCTCTTCACTGCATTTTATTTTCCTATAATATCGTGTCACAGTTGTTTCAGGATTTTTCCCAACAAATGAGCTAAGCAAATTGACAGACTTATTATCTTGCCACTTCACCATATTTAGTTGAATCCCTTCTACTGAACAATTCTTTTCAACTGATGTTCCTCGCCCAGAATCTTTCATTTCTTTGTCAGAAGGCATGCGGCAGTTTGGCACTCTGTTAGGACGTACTGTCCCTACACAATATATTTCTCTTTTGTGAAGCTCAATTTGAAGGTTCACACTACAAAACCAGTTATCAAAATATAGCTGATAACCTTTATTTGACGGTATAAACTCGGCTAACCTAAGCACCACATTGCCACTTTGGCCAACATCTGGGAGATGTTGAGGTTGCATAACTCGCCCTGCATAAACCTCAAAGTCATAGACAATTTCCGAAGCTCCGGCTAAACAAAATAACTTGTACCCCCACTTTTTGGGCTTCTGTGGATTATACTGCTTCAAGCTACTAGCACCCTTGAAAGGTATTACTTGTTCATCAACACATAAGAACTGCTCAAGAGGGGTCTTTTTCAAATTTGTTCTAATTCTCTCAACAAGACCTTGGATTTTAAAGATTCTATCTGGAGAAGCAAACGGCAACTGACTATTGTCAGAGAAATGAAGATATCGTTTTATTTCATCAAATCTTTTTATTGTCATTACCGCATAAACCTGTGATATTCCACTCCTGATACTCCAGTATCTTCTTGTCCCAGGTATAGCGATGACTGCCATATAAAAGCAAATGCCTATAAATTGTTCTAGCTCTTTTTTGTGGATGCTAAAATTCGAAGCAACATTTGTTTGTGTTGCATATAAATTTGTTTGAGAACATATGTATTCCAACAAATCATCATCGACTAACTAAGTGGGAGAGTATCCTTCCGTTGAGGTGTCTCATGAATTTTATTTGATAAATTTGACTTCCAAATCATTTCTCTTTTAGTGGACTTGACTTTAGACCTATTCTTCTCGTTTTCAATGATGTTGACTTTGCATGCAGACACTAAGTGATCATCATCTGTATTATCTAAATGGCTTTCATTTTCCTCTGAATTGGATGAATCTGAAAAAAAGTTATATAAAGTTATATAGGTACTATATATATATATATATAATGAGAGAGTGTGTGCTTGCCCAATACTCAACTTGAATGGAATGAATGAAGATTCCAAGAAAATTCAAAAAATGCTTATATATCGGTTCACCAATCGAACTGGGTGTGATGTAAAAAATTAAATTCCCGGGACAATACGGAATGGTTGCCCCGGCCGCTCGCCAGTGTCTAAGCCAGTCTGGCGTCTCTCGTTGCCTGGCAACAGCGAAGGCGCCATCTAGGCAGAGCCAATCGAAGCGCGCCCTGTTGTTCACCATAAAAAAAGGGGTAACCATAGAAAAAATTCTACGTCCCATTACAGGGGTAAACCTAAAATATATATATATATATATATATATATATATATATATATATATATATATATATATATATATATATATATATATGAGGAGCTTGTTCATACCTGATGCCACATCACTTGGCTGGTAAGTTTCATTCTGAACGCTGTCATCGGATAATAGACCAAAATCTTTATCACTGCCTTCTGGAGGGAGAGGTACTGAATTTTTGGGACGCTTTCTTTGGTAAATGATTGATGGGTCCATTTCTGAAAAATAAGAAATTTTCTAATAAAAGCTCATTGTTAATGATTAAAAATTGTAAACATAAAGTTGTAAACATCCCTTCATTTGGGCCAAACAAGCCTAACTTTTGCATATTTTTTATTATCTTCTATAAAAATTACCAAAATACTAGTACAATCTTGTATATAAAATTGTTTGAATAATCTCTAATAACATTTTGAAATAATAGTAATATATATTTCATAATATATCATAAAAAATAAATTAAAAGCAATATGACAAAAAATAAAAATGAAAAAGTCTCACCTTATTCGTCTTCCTTTACTGCACACTGTATGTTTAGATAAACAAAATGCAATTTCACTGTATATTCTAAATTTAGGACTTCATATTGTTGATGAACTGTTTCTAACAAAAATTAAAAACTATAAATTGTATTTAAAAAGTTTATACACTTATAAGTAAATATTTTCACAGAAAAAAAACCCACTAAATTTTGCTCATGTGCAGCCACCCATGCTGTATCTACAATTTCTACATGTGAAACTGAAATGGCTGTTTGAAAACAGTAAATACTAGCAAAAGATCGGCGCTACGCGCCAATATTGCTTGATCTGCGGTGCTTGGACCTTCGACCCAAACCGAATTGTGGGCCTACGGCGTATTTTATTTTGAACATCAATAGCCCTTTATCTGGATATCGTTCCCATTCCTCTCACCTTGGGCCTCAGTAATTGGGGTGCCTGTGGCCCTCCAATTACTGGCGAACCAATTATTCGGTCAATAAAACTACAGAAAAGAACGCAGCCATGAAAATCTAAAACTTCATAAATCTTGATACGATGAACTCGGATGTGAAGCTCAAGATTTTCATGACTGCATTCTTTTCTATAGTTTTATTGACCAAATAATTGAACCGACAGTAATTGGGGAGTCGCAGGCCCCTAATTACTGGGGGTTCAATTATTTGGTCAATAAAACTATAGTCATGAAAATCTTAAGCTTCACAAATATTGACACAATGTGAAGCTCAAGATTTTCATTGCTGCGTTCTTTTCTATAGTTTTATCGCGGTGCTGGGGGCCCTCGGGCCCAGTAATTGGTGGTGGTGGTGTTGGTGGGGGTTGGTCACACATATATTTTCGTTCATTACTCATCACCCCCGTCCACCATACGAAGTTTGGTTGAAATCGGTTCAGAAATGTAAAAGTTTTTTTGCGGACAGACAGGCAGACACATTTTTGCTAAATTATAATAGTAATGATGCCTGATTAGGTTAATAAAATGGCCGACTAGGTCAACTGAATGCCCGATTAGATTAATTGAATGCCCGGGTACGTTAATTGAATGCCAGGTTAGGTTAATTGTACACCTTTGACGATTGGTTAGGTTAAGTCATGATATTTTCGTTAAAGCCAACGAAAATAACACGACTTAACCTAACCAATCGTCAAGGGCGTACAGATTACCTAACCTGGCATTCAATGAACCTAACCGGGTATTCAATAATTTTACCATAGGTTTCGTAATGATCTTGATGACGTCATTTAATGTTTTAAAATTAATTATTTCATTGCTATTTTCTTACTTATAGCGACAGGCATAATGATATTTGGATACCTAATAGAAATTTTGTAATATTTTAAAGTGGGGAAAATAAATAATTTTCTAAAAATGATCTTCAACTATAAAAGCGCATCAAATCAGATAACTTAATTAACGTATTTCTATGACAACTAAAAAATAGAATGATAAATCAATATCCTGTCAAATTGTTTGTGTATACGTAAAATTATTTGTACAAAAGCCACAGTAATAAAACGCACAAAAGTCACGGTAAATAATTTCGAGTGTGGCTCGTTTAACTTTAAACTCGTGTTTATTTAAATTGCCCGTTTTAATTATGTAATTTTTTGTATTGAATCGATAAAAAAATCTTTTGTGACTCGAAAAATGTTAAAATTATAACAAATATCAAAATATTTTGTATAAAAATCATTGAATTTTAAAAATATCAGAATATTTTGTATAAAAAGCATTGAATTTTAAAAATGCATGTTTGTTTTTAGTTTTTTGCAAAAAGTTCTTTATGAATTTTAAAAATATATACTTTTTTAAATTGAATCGATAAATAAATCTTTTGTGAATCGAATGATATTAAATGTTTAGTAAATTTTGACTTATTTTGTGCCAAAATTATGATTAAAAATGAAAAATTAAAAAATGCGTGTACAGGCATGGGAAGAACTGTACCCCTAAAAGGGGGGGAAGGAATTATGTTAGGGAATTTTTTTCAGCATGGGCACTGCACAATAAAAAGACGCATCGAATGGTGAAAACCGCATTGTTCTAAACCAATTGTAGCGACTTGTAGGTGTGCTCAAAAAAACTGTTACATATATATATATATATATATATCTATCGATCTATATATATAAGGCTTCATTTCTGAAATAGTATATTAGACTAGCAAAAGGTCGGCGCTACGCGCCGATTTTGCTAGATCTGCGGTGCTTCGGCTGAATTGTGGGCCTACGGCGTATTTTATTTTGAACGTCAGTAGCCCTTTATGTGGATATCATTTCTATTCCTCTCACCTTAGGCCTCAGTAATTGGGGTGCCTGCGGCCTTCCAGTTACTGGCAAACCAATTATTCATTCAATAAAACTACAGAAAAGAACGCAGCCATGAAAACCTAAAGCTTCACAAATCTTAATACAATGAGCTCGGATTTGAAGCCTAAGATTTTCATGAACTGCGTTCATTTCTATAGTTTTATTGACCAAACAACTGAACCGACAGTAATTGGGGGCCCTGCGGCCCGCCAAATCATAGTTTTCATTGTTTCGAGTGCATCAATAATATTGTTATAGTGTTCCATTAGTTGTGATAAGCATGATCTTCCTGACCGGAATCGATGTTGGTTATCATTTTTTTCCTGAGTTTCCCCATTAACCCCATCCCCTCCCCCATTACCCCACCCATCTCCCCCATTCACCCCACCAATTTTTTTTCTGAGTGTCCCCATTAACCTCACCCCCTCCCCCATTACCCCACCCCTCTCCCCCAATCTTGTATCTCCCAAAACCTCCTCACCCCCATTCATGCAACTTGGGGGCTAACCCCCTCCCCCATTACCCCACCCATCCCCCATTATCCCCACCCCCACCCTTCCCCCATTACTGCCCGGGATAAATTTCACAAACAGACAAACAGACAGGCTAAACTACAGAAAAGAACAGTCATGAAAATCTTGAGCTTCACATAGCCGCCCGTAATACAATTTCTGAATATTTTTCTCAATTTTTTCTCACAATTTCTGAAAGTGTGACGGACGGACAGACAGACAGACGGACGGACAGCTCTCTTATTATAGTATAGATTTTTTTCTGAGTTTCCCCATTAACCCCACCCCCTCCCCGATTACCCCACCCCTCTCCCACAATACCCCTCCCCCACCCCTCTCCCCCATTTACCCCCACCCTTCCCCCATTACCCCCAAGGGGGGAAGGGGGCTGGCACCTTGCAAAGGATTTACTTTAATTTTTTTTGGTTACATATATATATCGCATCTATTTTTCTGAGTTTCCCCATTAACCCCACCCCCTCCCCCATTACCCCCCCCCCCCCATTTTGTGCCAAAATTATGATTAAAAATGAAGAAATGGGAAGAACTGTACCCCTAAAAGGGGGGGCAGGATTTATGTTAGGGAATTTTTTTTTTAGCAATAAAAAGACGCATCGAATGGTGAAAACCGCATTGTTCTACACCAATTGTAGCGACCTGTAGGTGTGCGCAAAAAAACTGTTACATATATATATATATAAGGCTTCATTTCTGAAATAGTATATTAGAATAGCAAAAGATCGGCGCTACACGCCGATTTTGCTAGATCTGCGGTGCTTGGACCTTCGATCCAAACCGAATTGTGGGCCAACGGCGTATTTTATTTTGAACATCAATAGCCCTTTATCTGGATATCGTTCCCATTCCTCTCACCTTGGGCCTCAGTATTTGGGGTGCCTGTGGCCTTCCAATTACTGGCGAACCAATTATTCGATCAATAAAACTACAGAAAAGAACGCAGCAATGAAAATCTAAAACTTCACAAATCTTGATACGATGAACTCGGATGTGAAGCTCAAGATTTTCATAACTGCGTTCCTTTCTATAGTTTTATTGACCAAATAATTAAACCGACAGTAATTGAGGGGTCGCAGGCCCCTAATTACTGGGGGTTCAATTATTTGGTCAATAAAACTATAGTCATGAAAATCTTAAGCTTCACAAATATTGACACAATGTGAAGCTCAAGATTTTCATTGCTGCGTTCTTTTCTATAGTTTTATCGCGGAGCTGGGGGCCCTCGGGCCCAGTAATTGGTGGTGGTGGGTGGGGGGGGCTGGTCACACATATATTTTCGTTCATTACTCATCACCCCCATCCACCATACGAAGTTTGGTCGAAATCGGTTCAGAAACGTAAAAGTTTTTTCTGCGGACAGACAGGCAGACACATTTTTGCTAAATTATAATAGTAATTATGCCCGATTAGGTTAATTAAATGGCCGGTTAGGTCAACTGAATGCCCGATTAGATTAATTGAATGCCCGGATACGTTAATTGAATGCCCGGTTCGGTTAATTGTACACCCTTGACGATTGGTCAGGTTAAGTCATGATATTTTCGTTAAAGCCAACGAAAATATCACGACTTAACCTAACCAATCGTCAAGGGCGTACAGATGACCTAACCTGGCATTCAATGAACCTAACCGGGTATTCAATAATAGCGGAGCGACCCGGCGTTGCCGGGGTGGATGTTCAACGCTATATATATATATATATATATATACATATATATATGCCAGGTTAGGTAAACTGAATGCCCGGTTAGGTTAATTGAATGCCCAGTTAGGTCAACTGAATGCCCGATTAGATTAATTGAATGCCCGAGTACGTTAATTGAATGCCAGGTTAGGTTAATTGTACACCCTTGACGATTGGTTAGGTTAAGTCATGATATTTTCGTTAAAGCCAACGAAAATATCACGACTTAACCTAACCAATCGTCAAGGGCGTACAGATGACCTAACCTGGCATTCAATGAACCTAACCGGGTATTCAATAATTTTACCATAGGTTTCGTAATGATCTTGATGACGTCATTTAATGTTTTAAAATTAATTATTTAATTTATTAACACCCACGTGCACAACCTCGGGACCTAATCAATATGTGTGTGAAGTTTCACGTTTGTAACTGCTTCCATTTTGGAGTTATGGCTGATGGCTGGAACACACACACACACATACACACATACACACACACACACACACACACGTCTTTTTATTATTATTATTATTATTATAGATAAACAATAGACTGGTACAAATTTATAACCGAAAGACTTCCGAAAATCAACAATTTTTGATAAAGAAAAGGGGAAAATTGGTTTTGTAGGCCTAGGGGGTCCGAAATTTTCTTAAATTGGAAAATAATTGCTATTTTCTTACTTACAGCGACAGGCATAATGATATTAGGATACCTAATAGAAATTTTGTAATATTTTAAAGTTGGGGAAAATAAATAATTTTCTAAAAATGATCTTCAACTATAAAAGCGCATCTAATCAGATAACTTAATTAACGTATTTCTATGACAACCAAAAAATAGAATGATAAATCAATATCCTATCAAATTGTTTGTGTATACGTAAAATTATTTGTACAAAAGCTACAGTAATAAAACGCACAAAAGTCACGGTAAATAATTTCGAGTGTGGCTCGTTTAACTTTAAACTCGTGTTTATTTAAATTGCCCGTTTTAATTATGTGATTTTTTGTATTGAATCGATAAAGAAATCTTTTGTGAATCGAAAAATGTTAAAATTATAACAAATATCAAAATATTTTGTATAAAAATCATTGAATTTTAAAAATGTATGTTTGTTTTTAGTTTTTTGCAAAAAGTTCTTTATGAATTTTAAAAATATTACTTTTTTAAATTGAATCGATAAATAAATCCTTTGTGAATCGAATGATATTAAATGTTTAGTAAATATTGACTTATTTTGTGCCAAAATTATGATTAAAAATGAAAAATTAAAAAAATGCGTGTACAGGCATGAGAAGAACTGTACCCCTAAAAGGGGGGAAGGAATTATGTTAGGGAATTTTTTTTAGCATGGGCACTGCACAATAAAAAGACGCATCGAATGGTGAAAACCGCATTGTTCTACATCAATTGTAGCGACCTGTAGGTGTGCGCAAAAAACTGTTACATATATATTATATATATATATATATATATGTTATAATGTTATAATAATGTTATAATGTTTCAGACCAACAAAGACCCTAGGATCCACTCATGGCTGGTCTATCTAACTGTGTTCGTAATCGTGTATTGTGTATGTCCTCCGTGGTGGCGGAGGGGACCTACAATTTTACGTGGGTTCCGAACCACAAGAACATAAGAAATTTATGTAAAAACTGCCGGTAAATTGGCAACGACCAATTTTTACGAAACTAAATAATTATCAATTTAAAACTAATTAATTATCGATTTAAAACTAAAGATAGAATCTCTGGATCCAGAGGATCAAGTCATAATAGACTACTATCCACAAATATGTTACACTCTATATCTATTTATAACGGACATGCAAATATATCAGATCCAAAGAATCCAGTCAATTTCATTACGGTATCCATCAAGTCACGGTCCATATCGATTGCGGACCAAGTCAAAATTTACAACCATATACATTACAATATATACACTTAGGAGGAAAAGTGTAGGTGTGGCTGTAAAGACTGTACAGTAATGTAGAAATGTGTGTGCACCCATTTTGGGTCTCCCATTTAAAGGTGTTTGTGGGGCAAGTGAAGATCATGAGTTTTTCAATACCTCACAGTACTATGGGGGGCACCGCTCGGCAGAGGAATCTCTTCAAACGGGGTGTGTAAGGACAGAGAGTATCCCCTAACCCAAGACGCTGCCTCCCTATATCCCACAACACTTGTGTTGAGCTGTAGGATCTATCCCCACAAAGCCCTAATTTTACTACCTTAAACTATACCCTTTCTATCAACATATTTGTCTAATCGATTTTTAAACATGTTTATAGACGTGCTACTAATTACTTCTACCGGCAAACTATTCCAGCTATTTACTATTCTATGCGTAAAAAAGTTTTTCGCAACTGCTGTCTCGAACCTTCTACTTGTCAACTTACACCCGTTATTTCTAGTCCTATTATTTTGAGATATTTCGAAAAAGCTATCTCTATCTACGTTATCGAACCCATTCATAATTTTGAAAAGCTGGATTAGATCACCCCTTAACCTCCTAGTCTCGAGTGTTGTCAGTTTTAACTGCTTAAGCCTATCCTCGTACGACTTTGACCTAAGCGACGGAATCATCTTAGTTGCTCGTCTTTGAACTCGTTCGATTTTGTCTATATTTTTGCGCATATGCGGATTCCAAAATTGGACCGCGTACTCCAAATGGGGTCTAACTAATGATTTATAAAGAGGAACTATAATATCGCGCGATATTATAAGGCTTCATTTCTGAAATAGTATATTAGATATCTTACGCGACCTCTAGCGGGTGAAAATGGAAACAGTTCTTTCTATTTTAAGATATACAATGAGCGAATCAGGTCAAAACAATATTACATGAGCTATAGACATAATTATATTTTATGTATGTTTAAATACAGTATATAGCGCCCCATCGTGTACTTAGAAAAGCATGCGGGAAAAAAGTGATATATCGATTTAAAAAGGTTTGGAATCCCTCCCTATTAGTTATTCTCAAATTCGGCCACGAGACCTTTAATGTGGGTCCACGAGGCACTTCAGGAATTGATTAACTGATCTGTTTAGGGTGCTTAAAAATTGAAGATTATTGGCACCTACAAACTAACGGAAATATCCAAAACCTCTTCAGTTGTGGGAATCCAATCCACAACACTTACAAAGGAAATGGGAGCCTTTCTTGTCTAACTCTCTAATGCAAGGTTTAATTGGTATTCTCAATCTTTCAGCTACTCAACCAATCAACTCTGGAACAACCTTCTTCAGTCCATCTTTACTCCTGTCTACGACCTCCAATCTTTCAAACGCAGAGTGTCTGGCATCTCCAAAACTCTACACCTTAATTAACCTCTCTCCTTCTCCTTCTATGTCGGATTTGGAGGGGTTTGGCTAATATGTATTTTTATGTAAAATTTAATTCTAAGAGGGGTTTCTTTTCTGCAACTTTTCCCAAAAATCGCGTTATCATGTTCAAAATTACGGTTTTCTGTTCTATGTTGAAATACCGAATATTCAATTGAACGCAACCTCATGTTTTTAACCCTTTGTCGTAATTTGTTGCCATTTAGACACATTAACTTTGCTTAACTCTTACACAGATTTAATACATACATACATAAGAAAAAAAATCTACTTCATTTGAATCTTTGTAACCATTTGGACGCAGAAGACGAAGTTCAACATTCTCTCAATAGATGGCTCTGAGCAATTACGCCAGTTATATTTGTGAAGTAGAAGTGAGTGGACGCCATTTTTTTCGGTAAGTGTTTTTTGTAATTTTCCTAAGTTTAATCACCATTATTATATTTGTTTTGACTATAATTTCATTCTCGAAGTATTAAGGAAGCTCCCTGTTTACTTTGTTTAAGTAATATTTTTAATAACTGTGAAGAAAAGACTTTATTCAAAGTTCGTTTCGAAATGGACACAAAGTTTTCATAGGATAAATTTCTGTCTATGATAACACGTGTGTCCAATTGGATACATGAAATGAATTTTTCATTACGATTGTTTTTATGTATGTTATATATATATATAGAGAGAGAGAGAGAGAGTACTAACTACCACCCACTAATTACCTTATTAGACCTTTGTTGACTAATGGACACATAAATTATTTCATTTAGAAATGTTCTTACAAAAAAAGATTGCTAAAAATGCTTATATATACCTCCTATGCATATTTCAAGTAAAAAAATGAACCTACGCTAAAATTAAATGGTACTGAATGACAAAGGGTTAAGCTTATGTTACACCATTATTACGAATTTTAAATTAAATTTGCAATGCCAAATTCAGTTTTCTATTACCAAAATAAATATTCATTACCAAATTTAGGTTAATTTGGTAATTAAAAATGCCGGTTGGCAACCCTGATTATAACCAAAAATTATATTCCTTGTCTATATTTATGGCGAAAGAACACTAAACATACTGATATGAATTTGTTACAGATTGGACAAGAGCGAGAATAAGCACCGACTAGACGTGATGGCCGAATCTGCCCCCAAAACCAGGAAAATGTCAGGTTCAAAGCTCTCGGATGTTGTGGGCCCGGGGAAGGAGTTCATTCCCAGCGAGGTGCCGACTTGGAGAGCCGTTCTTCAGAGAGGGATTCGTCTGCAGGAGGAAAAGTTCCTCATTCATGACATCCAAAGGTCTAAATACCCTATCCGAGAGATGACTGACGAGCTGGCTTCACTCGTGATGACTCAGTGGAGGAAGTCGAATGTAAAGTTCTCCCCGCCTGTGACAATCACGGAAAAATCGCTCTCATATAAGATCTTGTTGAAATGGAAGGAGATGACAGACGTTGTGAACGGGAGAGTTAAGTCTGCTACCCAGGAGAAGAGGATGGCTGATCTGGATAAACTCTGTGAAGTCTGCGTTTGCAAGCATCAGATCTTCTTGTGCGGCTCAGAGGGGAGTGGATGCTCAGGATGCTCCCTCAAGGCCCATGTGAACTGTAACTGTCCTTTGGAGGTGAAGATTCCTAAACTGGACCTTCAGTGGCTGTACTACCAGAGAGTGAAGACTTCCGAAGCTTCAGGAATCCAGATGTCTTCTGTAGACTTCGAAGACAGCAGGAGACAGATCAAAGCAGCGAAGAGGAAGGAGGCTGAAGAAGCTTCTGCTGTGAAGAGGAAGAAGAAAGAGGAGGCTACTAATGAGGAGCTTCTCATGAAAGACTTTGAGGAGGACGAAGAGCCAAACTTGGAAGAAGCTGCAAAAGAAGCCTCTGGCAATGCTGAGGCTACTGAAGCTCCTATGGACGTTCCCGCTGAAGTACCTGCCGAAACTCCAACTTCTGCTACACGAAACTACATGAAGATCCAAGGGACAGCTTCAGCAGCTTTGAGGTACAGGGTGGCAAATGTTCCGGCAGCTGCAGTTGCCACTGGCTTCCTGAACGACCTCATCAAGGCCGGTCATCTTTCCAAAGACAAGGCTTACTTGGCCATAGATGGCATGAAAGTCTGGAGGGCCAAGGAGGAAGTAATGGCCTCATCAGTTGAAGCTCTCACGCAGAGGTCAGAGGAGGAGAAGATCTCTGGGATATTCTTTGATGGCAAGCAGGATAGGAACACAAAGGTGTTGAAATATGACGAAGTGACAGGGAGATTTCATCCTGGCAAAGTGATCGAGGAGCATTACACTATCACGTGGGAGCCTCAAGGAAAGTACCTCTTCCATTTCACTCCCGAGGAACCTGAGGAAGGAGAAAAGCCTGCTCATAAGATCGCTCAGGGCCTGCATGAGTGGCTTCTGGATCACGGAGCTGACGAGAGCCTTGTAATGATTGGAGGAGACTCTACCAACACCAACACGGGGTGGTCTGGAGGCGCCATAGCCCTATTGGAGAAGATGCTGGGTCGCAAGTGCCACTGGATGATCTGTCAGCTCCATGTGAACGAGCTCCCCCTGAGGCACTTAATCATCAAGCTGGACGGCCCTGTAACTCCCCGGTCAGGCTTCAGTGGGCCTATTGGAAAACTTCTTGAGAAAGTGAATGAACTTGAGGTCAACTTCAACTTCAAACCAGTGGAAGGAACTGAAGATATCATAGAGCTGCCAGTAGAGATAGTCAAATCTCTCTCCACAGACCAGCACAACTGCTATCTTCTGATCAAAGCCATCAAGTCTGGAAGTCTCAGTCCACAGTTGGCTGGTCTCAAGTGCGGACCTCTGAACCAATCCAGGTGGCTCACTACTGCACAGGCCATCTTGCTGTTGTGGATGAGGGAGCACGGACTGAAGGGGGAGGTGTTGAGGAGGCTCGAGGTCCTCGTGAAGTTCTGCCTTAACTTCTACTTCAAAATGTACTACGACATCAAAGTGAAGCACCACCTCAAATTTGGTCCTGCACACGTTTTTTCAAGCCTGAGGCTGCTGAGGAACCAGACTACCGAGGTCAGGAACATCATCTCTGCTGCAGTGATAAGAGGAGCTTACCACGCACATCCTGAGAACATCCTGGCTTCATTCCTGTGCAGTGAGGATGAGCATCAGAGAGCTTTTGCTGTGAGCCAGATAGAGAAGATCAGAGAAGGAAGAGACTTTGGTGATACGACAGTGAGGCCCCATAAAAATCCCAAAGTCAATCTGCAAGCCACTTCACCTGAGGATCTCATCAACTGGGAATCAGAGAATATTTACGAGCCTATTTTCACCTGCAAGATGACCTTGACTGAGCTCGAGGATCTCAGGAAAACTCCACTCAAAGTGGACGCTTTCTCTGTTCATAATCAGTCCTGCGAGAGAGCTGTACAGGAAGTCTCAACTGCTTCCCAAGCTGTGTACGGTCACGAGAGGAGAGATGGGTGGGTGAGAGCCAGGATAGACCATCGAGAAATGCTCCCAGTGTTCAGATCGAAGCAGGACATCCTTAAGAGCTTTTCAGGTTCGAGTGGCTGATGAAGAGGCTGAAGCCATCGTTAATGCTCATAAGAGCTGAAAGTCCTCATAAAATCATAATACAAGATCTTATGAGGCCACGCTTTTCAGGGATCTAGGAAGAACAGGCGTGCAAACCTACACGTGAAAGTGGCAAGTCTCCCGCTACTCGATCAGAGTAGAGCTGGTGAGCCGCACCTATTCTTTGAAGAAAAACTTAAAATTCTTAAGTTTTACGTGAAATCTAAACATTTTTTCAGCACCCAGAGGTGTTGAAACACGCAAGAAAGCAAGGATGAGGTCAGAAAAGCAGCTTTTAGACTAAATCATATGCAGAACAGCTGCGCGCTTTGGTTTGGGTGCCCTGAGGCTGCGTTAGGCAGCCTTCAAATCAGAAAATCACAATTTTGACCATGAAAATGAGATTTTTCGGAAAAGTTGCAAATAATAAACCCATCTTAGAATTAATTTGTACATAGGAATACATATTAGCCACTTTGTTTTTCCAAAATTTCAACCCTAAACCCAGAGTATGATATGCCCTAGTGGAGCATTTTTGCGGGTATTCGTCCTTGGCCTCCTCCTTCCTGCATAAAAAAAGAAAAAATGTTTGTGCTAGCTGCAAATAGGAATACTGAATGCAGGCACCAAACTACAGCATTAGAGCAGTTAAATGAGGCACTTTTGGAATAAATAAACAAAAACATTTATGTGTTTGTCTAACACACACACACACACACACACATGTGTAAATAAGACACTTGTGCATATGTCTCTCAAGTAGTTAATGAAGTGCATTCGTGATTGCATAAAGTGGAATGCTTTTCCTAAAGATTTTTCAAGCGATTCTGTCATTTCTGCTTCATAAAACTGAGAATGTCAAAAACGGGAATGATGCAAAAATTCTCTCGAAGATGTTCGTCTACTTCACAATAATGAAAACATTTAATTGAAAATGGGAGTTTCAATTATTTCAAGATGCTGTTATGATGACAGGTTAATATCTCATATCCTAATTGCACGAATATATATATATATATATATATATATATATATATATATATATATATATATATATATATACATACACCAAATCTAATTCCCTGCCCTTATTTCTACATAAATTCTTAAATTGCTGAAGAGATTTCCTCTAAGAATATTCTCAACGTATTGCAGATGACAAGTTGACAAGCTAATTAAAGTAGAACACTTAATTAATATTTTACATTTGTAAAAGAAACATTGATCCTTTCAAATGCATACGTATTACGAGTTCAAGACAGGCTATGTGGATGTGCGGGAATATACGATAGGATTTGGCCTTCATAGGACGACTTATTTGCCGTGAAAATTCTATAAAGCAAATAATTTACTGCAGAAAATGTCAACATTCTAAAATAAATTACATCTTTCATTTATGAAATAAGAAAGTAGTGATTTCTCGTATAATTCGTTTTCCTTTAATCACATACGAGTATATATATATATATATATATATATATATATACAGGGTGTCCCATAAGTCCGGCATCATAGGAAAAATAAAAAAAGGCAAAACAAAAGCTTTTATTTACAGAACGTGCTCAATATGTCCACCACTGCTTTCAATACACAAATTCAGACGTGATACCCAGTCAACAAGCACACGGTGAATAATGTCAGGAGTAATGGTGTTACATGCCTCAATAATGGCTGCCGCAAATGTTCAACACTCCTAATTTTCTCTGCGTATACCAGCGCTTTCAAGTGGCCCCAGAGATAAAAATCTAGTGGCGTGAGATCCTGGCTTCTAGCTGGCCATTCCACAGGCCCTCGACGTCCTATCCAATGACCAGGGAATTGTTGGTACAGGTATTCCCTTACTTGGGTGCTGTAATGTGCAGGAGCGCCGTCTTGCTGGAACCATGTCGGGAAATTTCCTTCTTCGTTCAAGACACTGGGAAATGCTTCTTCCTTGAGCATACGTAGGTATGTGCCTCCAGTGACATGTTCATCGAAAAAGAGGGGGCCTATGATGCGATCCTTCCAAATGCCACACCATACCATCACCCGACATGCACCTTGTTCCTTTGAAGAGGTATACCAGTGAGGGTTGTTTTGAGACCAGTAGCGGGTGTTCTGACGATTAACCTCACCATTTCCATAAAAAACAGCCTCGTCACTGAACAGAATGGTGGACGGGAAATTCGCATCCTGAGCATATGAATTATGGTTTGTAGGTGTCTTTTTATCATAATGACGTCACAGGTATTCGATATTCCTCATAGAAGTGTATAACTTAAAGGTATTATTAAGGTCATGAACGCATTTGAAACTGTATTTTTTTTTTTTTGTGCGAAAATGTGCAGTTAGAATCGAACTTGAGTGAGAACAACAAAGGTATTCTGTCTGGAATTATTAATAATATAAATAATAACAATATTAATGGAGGTAATAATATTAATAATATCAATAACGATAATGATGAAGATGATGGTAATAATTATGATTGTTAACGGTATTAACACGAATAATGGTTAGGAGAAACCTCAATGGTACTTGAAGTAGTAACAAGGGGCGGGGGGAAACTAAACTGGATTATACAGAGGTATAATGGACAAATGATGAAATCATAAATAAAAAATAAGGAAAAAAGGTAAAGTATTAAAGGTTTTCCGAATTTTATTCTGGGTTTGGGTTTATTTTGGGGTGGGTGGGGGTATTCTATTTTGAGAAATACCTGTACAAATACAGTATACTTCCGTGTTAAATCTACACATACTGTATATAAAAAATATTATTGTAAATAAATTGTAATATATATATATATATGTTAGGGTGGCCCTTATTTTTCGAAATTGCAAATTTCACCATCTCACCCCCTCAATACAGGATGTACATAAAGTCAGGATCTATTTTTGTGAAATAATTATTTTTTTTTTTTCTTTTCAGAAGCCCTTAGAATGAATACAGAAGAGCGTGTGGCAATAGTAATTTGGCGAATCGAGGGAAAGAAATACAATGACATCAGAGAGAAGTTTAGAAGGAGATTTCATAAGCCGGGGCCAATAGACAAGACAATACGAAAATTGGTGAACAAATTTAAACGAACGGGATCTGTAAATGATAAAGCAAGATCAGGACGACCGTGTATGTCAGATCTTACCGTGAATGCAGTACGCGGAATTATCACTGAGGAGCCACGTACGTCCGTTCGTGCTGCATCACACAGACTCGGCCTCCCGACGTCATCTGTGCACAAAATTCTGAAAGTTAATTTGCAGAAGAAAAGCTATCATTTGCAGGTTTTACATGATTTACATGAGGAAGATTTCCCTCGACGAAGTGCTGTGTGTGCTGATCTCGTAGAACAAATCTGGAGTGATAATTTAATGGACAACATTCTCTTTAGTGATGAAGCCACTTTCCATACGTGTGGAAAAATAAATCGCCATAACTGTCGAATTTGGGCAGATGAAAGACCGAATGATTTCGTCCAAAATTGGGAAAGAGACTCACCTAAAGTTAATGTCTGGATGGGTTTAGCAAAATCTAAGGTTTGTGGTCCTTTTTTCTTTGCTGAAGCTACAGTTACGGGGCATATTTATCTGGACATGTTGCAGCAATTCCTTGAACCTCAGCTGATTGGGGATAGGATTGTTAGTACCGTCGTCTATCAACATGATGGTGCTCCTTGTCACTATGCCAAACTTGTTCAGGATTATCTAAATGGACGTTTTCCAAATCGCTGGATCGGACGCGGAAGCAACAGACCTTGGCCAGCGAGATCACCAGATTTAACCCCTTTAGATTTCTTTGCATGGGGCTTTATCAAATCGCACGTCTATCAGACGAAGATTACGAGTCTTGAAAACTTACGTACACGTATACGAACTGCTGCAGATAACATAACCCCGCAAATGCTCCAGAATGTGTTTAGAAATGCTGCGGAACGATTTGAGCTGTGCAGGGATGCTGATGGGCGTCACGTCGAATCCTACTCTTAATTATTTAATAAATGTTACCACTTTATCATTTTATGATTGAATTCCATATAATTTCCAAGTGCTTCACAAAAGTAGATCCTGACTTTATGTACACCCTGTATATTCCATTTGACAAAAAAACAAAATGTGCAAAATCTCGACTAATTATAAATATTCTTATTGGTCCCGCACAAGGACTCAAATTTCTTTAATTATTGAAACATAAATACACAAATTTTTTATTGGCGTTCCATTATAAGGGCAAATAACAGCAGTTAAAGACCAGCATAAACTAAAATAGACATTGACTACTGATTAAGTATGATAGAAACTGAATTGAACTAAACATTTTAGGACTGAAAGCATAGTAAATTTGACCTAGTAGGGATGGTTGCTTTGAGGCCTCCTTAAATATTAGTTGATTTTAATAAAACTTCTTTGGTACACGTTTTATATTAATAGGAAAAAAATGCGGGGGTTAGACCCCCAAATTTTGGTTGATTGGGTGGTTCTTATACATATAAGAACCACCCAATCAACCAAAATTTGTGCCATTAAAAAAGGGTACATTTTAAAAAGGCTATAAAATCAACATTTGTCATTTAATTTTAATAAAACTTCTACACAATACAACATATGTATTTATCTCTATGTGAACAAGTTTTCAGACTAAAATATCAAATAATTCAAAAAATATCAACATTTAACGAAAGAGTATGATTTTTCTACTTAACATGTAAAAATTATTAAACCTTTTTAATATTTTTTTATAAAAATAATTTTTAATGTAAAATTTACCTGAAATTATTAAAAAAATTGTTTGAAATGCTTTCCTTCCATTTCAATAACTTTTTTTATTCTTGGCCGGAATTCATCTATGGCTCGATTTACTTGTTCCTGTGGAAGCTCTTCCCATTTTTGAATGATAATCTCGCATAAATGAGCGATATCTTTTATCCTAGTCCTGTAGACTCGCTCTGCTAAGTTCTCCCATATTCCGGCCAAGAAGAAAAAAAGTTATTGAAATAGAAGGAAAGCATTCCGAACAAAGGCACGAGCGGTACACAGTAATATACACCGACCTGAATAACTTCAAGAACCAGCTGGACAGATTATTGTAGTCGAGACCAGTGGTCTACACCTACCGTTTCCTCTATCTTAGAGGCTTCATGAAGGAGAGACTGATTAAACAGATAGTAGGCTTCCATGAAACGATGAAGAAACATCGGTTGAAAACCTTCGCTGATGTGTACAAAGCTACTGTTTCCACGAAGCAGAACATGCAGAAGACCATCAAAGCTGACAGAAAGCTACTACAGCGGCTCCTGAATGCCGCGACCGCAGGTCGCATGGTGGAGATGATCAACGTCTTGAAGCATGAACTGTCCCCAGTCCCATTTAGTCTGGCGAAGGCAGGAGGAGAGATGAATTCCACATCGACGTCTGAGCTGATGAACATCATGATGGCTCAGCAGACCATAAGCTCAGAGGTTCCAACCTCTGATCTGAAGACCTGTGTGATGATAGATGGCCATGCACTCATCCAAGCTCTTGGCAAGCCTGACGGCTTTCGGACATTCGGCGACTATGCTGAAGTGTTCTTTAAGGCCGTGACGAGTTATTTCAATGAACACACAACAAGAGTTGATATCATCTTTGATCAGTACGCATGTGAAGGATCGATCAAAGCAGTTACCAGGACAAAGTGTGCAAGGAAGAAGAAACCGATTCGGAAAGTCAGTGATGGCCCACAAGTTCCACTGCCTGAAGTGTGGAAAAGCTTCATGGCCCTGGATACAAACAAGGC
Organism: Bathynomus jamesi; assembly: GCA_023014485.1. Taxonomy (NCBI): domain Eukaryota; kingdom Metazoa; phylum Arthropoda; class Malacostraca; order Isopoda; family Cirolanidae; genus Bathynomus; species Bathynomus jamesi. The sequence goes on from JAJOZX010003046.1 coordinate 263,079, forward strand.
TGACCTAGCCTTGTTTCTGTCTAACGTCATTACTGAGAAGGGCAGAGATCTTCAAGAAAGATGTCAGCTGGTGACAGGGGGTGGCTTCTCTGAAGCCACTGAAGTACGGTCAACCAGGCGATATGACGTTCTACTGCATAGCAACCATGAAGAAGCGGACACCAGACTCATCCTTCACTCATGTGATGCAGCGTCCCAGGGCTATGAACGAATACTGGTAGTGTGCAGAGATACTGATGTAATGGTGCTGCTGATTCACTTCGTTTGCACCAAGGTCGCTGAGTGTGGATGCTGTGCGGAACGGCAAAGAGCCGAAAATGCTACCTCGTGCACAATGTATTCAAGAGTTTGTCGCCCCCAGTCAGGCACAACCTGGTCAGCTTTCACGCTTTGACCCGGTGTGACAGTCTCGTCCTTCAGTGGTCATGGGAAAAAAAGAAGTGTTGGAAGGTGTTCAGTGACCACCCACTCCTGCTGTACGCCATTGGTCGAGATGGGGATATCGCAGATGTTGAGAAGTTTGTGTGTCATTTGTATAGCACTCCGGAACAACACACAGTTGATGACGCCAGAGTTCACCTTTTCGGGAAGGCCAAGAAGACTCTGGAAATGCTCCCACCGACAAAGAATGCCCTGGAGCTCCACGCCAAGTGGGCAAACTATCAGGCCAAAATATGGCTCCAGGCTGAAAAAGAGCACGTAGATGTTGAAGATCCGGTGGACACTTCAGCCTGGAAGTTGGAAGATGGGAGCCTCCAACCAGTGTGGCCAAGACTTCCTCCAATCCCTGAAGCCTGCCTGGAGCTTGTTGCTTGTGGTTGCAAGAAAAAGTGCAAGACAGCTAGATGCAACTGCTTCAGGAAAAGGATGAAGTGTACGACAGGCAGCTTGTGGTTTTGACGACAGCGGTTACTGTAACCCAGCTGGACAGTAGATCTATGTCTCTCTTCCGGACTGAAATCGAGAGAAGCTGGAATGTGCTGTAAGGAACTAATAACTCTGTTCTTAAGTGATTGCAATCCACACAATTGTGACTGTCAGTGCAGCATTTCGGTGATGTTCATCAAGAAATGTGAACTTGTAGATGTTACTAGAGTGTAAACTGTAGAGTTATGGGGCTATATTTACTGCTTTGTGATTTAGTTGTGATAATTCTGTTACTATGAGTACTTAATTCATGCCATCAAACTTATTAGTAGAAACCGGATGTCCAGGTAAAATGCCATAAATGCCTTTCTTTGCCTACTTTTGCGATTAAAGCAAAACGTGCCTTTTTCATCATAAGGTGCCTAATTTGCCTTTTTTCCATTATTTTCTAGTATTATTCTATCAAAGTCCCAAAGTAGGGCTATCAGTTTCTGCTATATGTTTCAGTTATATATATATATATATATATATATATATGAAAATTATTTCACGAAAGTAACACGTGAAAAATATTTATGATGAATAAAACCACGAAGGAAAGGAAACACAAAAAGTTGCTCAAGCGCTTTCGTCTAATGACATCCTCAGGAACACTGAAGTACATAAAAGGTTACGGCCTATATATAGGTTACAGAAAGAAAAAAAATAAATAAATAACATACATACATACACACAAACATACATATATATATATATATATATATATACATACATATCTACAGACATACATATATACATATATATATGCAATAAACGGAGAAGTAAAAATAAAAATTAAAAATTAAAGATTAGAGGATTAACCAAGAGGCATACAGATTTGTAAGGAAAAATATCGATTTTTAGCACAAGATCAAATGAATTAAAAATACAAATTTATACTGGAAATCTACCCGGGTTTTAACACTTTGCCTTTTAGAGTCAAGTTTCGATATATATAAAAATAAAATGAAGATTAAAAGTTAATAAAGTAGCGTACAAGTTTACCAAAGATTTAGCGTCCTACCCTTTTTATCTAAATTTGTTTTGAAGGAATTCAAAACAACAGGATCGAGTTGAAAAAGACCTTTGCTTATGTTGAAATTATTTGAAAGTTGGATAATGGCAGACTCAAGAATATTTCTGTTAACAATGTTGCTAGAGTGAAATAACACTGAAGCATTATTCCAATCAATACAGTGGGATAACTCTGACAAATGGACAAAAAGAGCACTGGACAACTGTCCTGTTCTAACGGAATATTGATGCTGTTTTATACGTGTGTGCAAATCCTTTCCCGTCTGACCTATGTAAAAGGAATCACATTGTTTACACCCAATTTTATAGATAATGCCTGAATTATTGGTAGGGCTATTTTTTACTATGATATTTTTCACAATATTGTTATATGAAAATACTACATTAATATCCAAAAGTTTAAGTACATTAGCAATGCCTAAAAAGCCCGGGAAAAATGGAAGTACTAAAACCCGGGTAGATTTCCAGTATAAATTTCTATTTTTAATTCATTTGATCTTGTGCTAAAAATCGATATTTTTCCTTACAAATCTGTATGCCTCTTGGTTAATCCTCTCATCTTTAATTTTTTATTTTTATTTTTACTTCTCCGTTTATTGCATATATATATATGTATATATGTATGTGTGTAGATATGTATGTATATATATATATATATATATGTATGTTTGTGTGTATGTATGTTATTTATTTTTTATTTTTTTCTGTAACCTATATATAGGCCGTAACCTTTTATGTACTTCAGTGTTCCTGAGGATGTCATTAGACGAAAGCGCTTGAGCACCTTTTTGTGTTTCCTTTCCTTCGTGGTTTTATTCATCATATATATATATATATATATATATATATATATATATAAACAGAAAAGAAACTGAGCGTGCATAATAGTATTATTTTGTATTAAACTTTTTGAAATTTAAAGATTTGCCATTATTGAACCAACATTTTGAATGCCTATTGTTTTTCTTCATTATAATGGCTTTGTAATGTGCATTATTTTTATTTATACGTGGATAATGGTATTATTCTATATTAAACTTTATTTTTGGAAATTAAATCATTGTTATTATGTACAACTGAAGGCGTTGTAATATGTATTATGCGTATATAAAGGTATTATTGTAGATTAAACGTTTTTTTAAGCACATTTATAAATGCTTTTTTTGGGAGTTTTACTGCCTATTTTGAATGTTCATTTTGCCTATTTGCCTGACTTTTTTAAGGGTTTTTAGTGCCTAAACATCCGGACTCTACTTATTAGGCACTAATCATGTTAAAATAAATTGTTTTGACAAACAGACTTGCTCAATGTTTTTTTCGCCAATTAAAATTTAAAAAATCACAAATTTTTAGCACAATTTCGGGCATGATTAACTTGAATTTGACCTTGAGTTGGTAATTCGGATGGAATAAGCGTATCATCATACTTCTTTATCACTAATGGGGGACAAGGCTTGTCAAAGTCTTGTCTCCCTTTCTCAGAACTATCTCTGATTCACATGTAAAAAATTTCATGGATCTTACTGAAAAATTGAATAATGTACGCACTGAAACCAACGATAGATTGATCAGTTTTGACGTTTGTTCATTGTTTACAAAAGTGCCGATTGACGATATGCTTGACTTTCTCTCCTGAGAATTAGATAAATACGACCTGCCACTACCTGCACACATCGTTTTAGAACTTATTAAGCTTTGCATCAAAGACTGTAAATTCACTTTCAATAGCGAGTATTATCAACAGGTTTTTGGGATGGCCATGGGCAACCCATTGTCGCCCCTCCTCTCCAATATTTATATGGAGTTTTTCGAAATTACTTACATTCCGAGAATCCTGGGGGTTGGCATCCCATCGTTGCGGTACGTCGACGATATTTTATGTATCTGGCCCATGAATCGTGACCTGGATGACTTCCTCCTTCAGTTAAATGATCAAGTCCCCTCCATTAAGTTTACTTTAGAAGTGGAACAAGACAACTCAATCGCGTTTTTGGATGTGCGTGTACATAGGGAAAGCCCAGGTTTTAAGTTTAGTATCTATCGGAAAAACAAACAATTTGTTCTACGTACACTTTTACTCTGGACATGACACCCCCATTAAGAAGGCCATATTTTCTTCAATGTTTCTCCGCGCTCTTAGGATCGCCAGTCCGGAATACATCGATGCCGAATTGGAAAAAATCAACGGTATTGGAAGTGATCTGTGCTACCCACCTGCGTTTATGGAATCTTGTCTTAACAAGGCAAAACGAACCTTCTATGGTGTGAATAATAACACTCGCACTTTGTCAAAGAATATTTTAGTACTTCCATTTTTCCCGGACTTTTTAGGCATTCCTAATGTACTTAAACTTTTGGATATTAATGTGGTATTTTCATATAACAATATTGTGAAAAATATCATAGTAAAAAATAGCCCTACCAATAATTCAGGCATTATCTTTAAATTTGGTTGTAAACAATGTGATTCCTTTTACATTGGTCAGACGGGAAAGGATTTGCACACATGTATAAAACAGCATCAATATTCCGTTAGAACGGGACAGTCGTCCAGTGCCCTTTTTGTCCATTTGTCAGTTATCCCATTGTATTGATTGGAATAATGCTTCAGTTTTGTTTCACTCTAGCAACATTGTTAATAGAAATATTTTTGAGTGTGCTATTATTCAACTTACAAATAACTTTAAAATGAGCAAAGGTCTTTTTCAACTCGATCCCGTTGTTTTGAATTCGTTCAGAACGGATTTAGACAAGACCTTTGGTAATTTTCCCTTATAAATTTGTATGCCCTCTTACAATTTTTATTTTTCAATTTATTTTTATTTTTCATGTTTTTATTTTTTTTTGTGACATACGGTATATATCATTCAGGCATTATCTATAAAATTGGTTGTAAACAATCCATTTGATCTTGTGTTGAATTCGGGCAAAGTGCTAAAATTGGTAGTTTTCCTTACAAATTTGTATGCTCCTCCCACAATTTTTTATTTCTATATTTATACTATATATATATATTTTTTTTTTTGGTAACCTATATATAGTCTTGAACTCTTTATTTACTTCAGTGTTCCTGAGGATATCATTAGACGAAAGCGCTTGAGCACCACTCTGTGTTTCCTTTCCTTCGTGGTTTTATTCATCATATATATATATATATATATATACACACTGCATGTTACAGTCAATGTATGAAACCAGTCATTTCACGTAATTCTAAAATTTTCAGGCACTTGGCGTAATACTTGTGACCCTTCAACATAAGTAACACACATTACTAACCTAACCTAACCTTCACGAAGTCATTAATCGCTTAATCGAATTACCCTAAATGCCTGAAATTTTTAGATATTATGTGAAATGACTGTTTCACACATTGACACTGTATATTAGGGTGGCCCACTTTTCAATTTTTTTTTAAATAGGTGATCGTGGTTTTTTCCCATTATTTGGCACTATACTATAGCACATTGGTACCATTTTTACAAAAATTGATCAATATTTAGGGGTCTCGCATCGACCTTGAAATTACTAGTTTTTTTTTTTAAATGCATACTTTTTAACTTTTTACTGAATCAAGATAAATCATTAAGTAGGGATGTTTTCTGAATCCTCTTAATGAGAGAAGTCGTTTGGTGTGCCTGCCAATGTCATACGACTAACGGTTTAAAGGTTGTGCCTGTATACAGGTAATACCAATGTGCTAGTATAGTGCCAAATAATGGGAAAAACCACGATCACCTATACTTTTCAAAAAAATGAGTCACCATACCCGGGCGGAATGTATAATGTATATAGGTAATTAGAAAATGCACTATGCCTGTGCCAGGTACCTAACCTATTTCTTTTTTTGCAGATCATAACATTTTGAAATTCTGTCTGAGTTCCTCATCCTTTGTCATGGACAAATCGATGGCAACCATAACTGGAAGAACTCTTGAAGCTACAAATAGAGTCATCAAAAGGAAAGGCGAAAATAACATCGCTACCTTCTCTAAGATCGGCCTCGGAAATTTTTTTAGTTGGCCAACCGTCGTCCTCCATCAGTGGTAGCAAATTGCCAACAACACGGCAGGTTTTGCAATACTTCTTCAGTGTTATCCAGTACACTGCTAACAGGAAAGACGCATTCAAAGAAACCGTAAACAACGTCTTAAAGTTTTGGAACATGGCCCGCATTAAAACAATCACAAAGCTCAACTGCGAACGGAAGCTAGAGGCATTGTGGAAAGAGTGGCACTTACTCCAAAGAGCAGAAAACGAGAAACTAACGCCGGAGGAAAACGGCAGAAGTTTTCGGACAGTGTGGACAAGCTGTGGGATATCGGAGCATCTGACGCTGTCGAAGATATAAAGAAGAATCGACTGCTGTCCGACAAGGACAAGAAAGAAGACATTGACTTCTACCTCGATCAACGTGGTCCTCGGGTGGCAACGATGAGCGGGAACGATAAAGTTTTCGCTGTAAAAAGAAAGCTACAGGAAGGAAGAAAACGTCCTCGCCAGGAGCCGCAAACTCAAAGTGTGCATACGAAACCGGAGATGAGGCCATGGAGAATGATGATACTGGCATGTCAGGAGAGTCGGAGACAGAACTAGCGTTCCCCCTGCCGAAAGAGCCAAGTGTGTCTGTCAATCTTCCTCGCCGCATCCTTAATGCACCTGCTGTCATGGAAGTGGCTGATCGTTTCCGCATGTCCAATAATAAGGTGCGTATTGTGTATACTATACACAATACGCACCTGATATATATATATATATATATATATATATATATATATATACACTGTGTATATATATATATATATCTCGAAACCTACGGTAAAATTATTGAATGCCCAGTGAGATCTAATGTACACCCTTGACGATTAGTTAGGTTAAGTCGTGATATTTTCGTTAAAAGTAACGAAAATATCACGACTTAACCTAACCAATCGTCAGGGGCGTACGATTAACCTAACCGGGTGTGTGTATATATATATATAATTTTATATATAGCCTAGGTCTTACGCGAACTAAGAATAAGATGACCTGTACTGTAGCCTACGTCCAATTTTCAACGCAAATTATCTAAAATTTTTGAAGAAACGACAAATATTTTTTGTTTCTATTTATGTTCATAACTGTTAATTTAAATAAATTAAGTTTGAAAAATATTAATTTCTGTCATTTCAATGGTGCCCATAGAACGGAAAAAGTCCTAAATTTCTTTTTAAACATTATTATAGTCTTCATTAAAAACCAATACACGACATACAGTATCTTATACGGTACCTTATAAGTCATATTTAAATACAAAAACACAGACCCAGACCAATTGCACCATCTCAAACCTACACAAATTAATAAGACAGAAAACAGACTCTAGACTCAGGGCCTATCTTGGCCCCTAAGCCTAACACAACTGAAGGCTCAAAGGTTTACCAACTAGCGCTAGGCCTAACACAAATTGTAAGCACTATTTCATATAGGCATAAATTGTAGGTCCTATATCACATACGCTTAACAACTGCAAAACTCAAAATAGGCTTTAGTCATAGGTCTAACAATGCTCAAAGCCTAACAAACCCTTAGGCCAAACAAATTAATTAGGTTTAATGTCCTACCTTATTTAAACACCCTTATTTAAACACAACACACAACATACAAAAGTTCAGAACAACAAAAACAATTTAGAATTTCAAAACTTTACAGGTAAACACAAAAACAAAATTTCAGAAAACAGAGACCCAAGTAAAGACTCAAAAGACCCCACTTTACAAAATTAATAACTGCTTCTGAGTCTAATCACATAACATGTAAATTTCATCCAAGTAATAAACACAGTAGTACAAAATGCCCCAAATATACGAACTTCAAGTCAAGTTCAAAAAAGTGCGAACAACTAAAATTATGCCAAAAAAAAAAAAAACAAGTTTTGGATACATAAAGACGGAATAGAAATAAAATTTTATATATAATTCTAGAATTTGCAATAGTTTGTAGAAGTTTTCACCATGTCACCTCCAAGTGTGAAAACCAAAAGACAGAACAATCAGCAGGACAAAATTTCAACCAGGACCAAAATCAAAATTCACACATTAAAGTAAATCTTAAACAAATAATAACAAAGACAGAAAAGACAGCAAACACTGAACTTAACAATCACACAAAAATCTTGAAATGCGTTGGTTTCTAAACTAGACTTTTGAACGCAATAACACACTTCGTACACAGAACTACAGTTTAAATCCTGAGACAGAGAAACTAAACAGAATTCTGCAGACTTCTTGACCAGAGGTCTCACAAACTTACAAAGAAACACGGCTTTTTATAAAGGTCCTAAATGGAACATGTGAAGATTTTTAGACATCTAAACCACTTAACCTACCTACACACTTCAACAACTGAAGAGACCACTGAGGACAAACCTATTAACAATACTCAGACCCAAACAAATTCGCGAGAATTACAGTCTATTGTTACAAGTTGTCAATAGCTACCTTCTCAAACACTGCCCTTAATAAGACCTTTTCTAACTCAACAGAAACTACAACAAAATACTAGCTTAAACAAATACAAGTTTCAAAATTTGACAAGGAGCTGAAGTAGCTTAAGTCTAGTAAAACAACAAACACAATCTTTCCTTCATTTGTTATGGATTTGAATGTCTACCTTAATCGAAAAGGTCTAATAAGGTGTAAATGACGATTCAACAACAAACTTAACAAGTCCATTTTCACATACAACTCCAAGCACCCAATTCTTCTTTCAAGAAAGACTCACTTAACAGATCTCATTAACAGGGATACACACTAAAATACACCAAATAAAGTAAAGAAACTCTTAGACACATGCATTCCTTGCAAACTAGATCCATTCCTTCAAAACCTCAAGCCTTCCGGACCTACCTGTAGGACGTGTAACATTTACTTGACCAAAACTATACAAACACGTACAACCTGTCTGGCTTTTGTTGCTGCTTTCAGGTTTTGAAAGGCTCCTATTGCTGCTTTCAGGGTCTGTGTACATAATTTTGTGCCAAAAACTATATAGTCAGACAGTGCCACATTACTTGAAATCTGGTGAGAAATTATTCAACAGATTTGTGACAATGAAACAGTTTACAGTGGTTTTCTGGCATATTTTGGCCATGGGTCCAGATTACAGGGGTCTCATAACTTATTTTGGCCATAATTGCAGGGACCTGTTTCGGGCATGGGCCAGTTACAGGGGTCTTATGACCTAATTTGGCTATATACCAAACAAACAAATTCTATAGAAACAATACAGACTTTTCAAAACCATAAGCGCTCCAGATCTGCCCGTGGAATTAGTAACATTTACTCTACCAAAACTACGCGTATTGATTAGTCTGAAGTTGTAGGAAGTTTAAAACCAGTACATACTCATTTAACTAAATACAACACAACATGGAAGTACATTCCAGTTAACTCACCATGGTATAATTCAGTTTAAGACACAAACAGTTAACAAAACATGGCCAAACTCCAAAACAATATTGGTCAACAAGGACTTAAGAACTGATGACTTATAAGAGTTACAATTATTGTAAAGCAAAACTGAAGTTACATAAGTCAAATTGCTTAATCTAACTGTAACTTAACCTTAATTTCATTAATTTCGTATAACTGGGGGATTCGAATTGACTGACAACTTTAATCTAATTTGAGAAGTTGGCCTCTTAGAACTTATTTGTTTAAATAGGTCTTGAGTACCATTTCTCTTTCTGCTGTCTCACTTCTGTCTCACTTCATTCCTCTTAACTTATTTCAAGTGATTTAAGAAACATTGTTTATTAAAAAATTTAATGTACGAGTATAACATCCAAAATTTCCTTTGCCCCCCCACTTCATTATATGGAAAAACTATACTTGCCTATTATACAGTTTACATTACAGTTTAGAGCAAGGCCTACTTCAAACCCAGGCCTAAACACGCCTACAATGCAGTATATTATACAGTACCTTATAAGTTATGTTTCAATACAAAATAATAATTATATTGTATAACTACAAATTACCTCGATTTTAGGGTTAAGCCATTGGAGATGGTGAAATTTACCATGGAAGGTACTGAAGAAAGAAAAATTATGTCGGCACTGAAACTAGGCCGTGGGGCCTATATTGACAACAAACAAGACGTAATAGATAGGGTGCCTTTTGAGCACTCTGTCCTTAGGGTGGCCATTTCCAAATTTCCAAAAGGAGGACACTGCGTATGTGGCCGTACGTTAACATATACATATATAATATATATATATATGTTAACGTACGGCCACATACGCAGTGTCCTCCTTTTTAAATGGCCACCCTAGTAATAGAGCATATGTTTTCGTACAAAACATTCCATTCGACCGACTTCATCAAAACCATTTCGAGAAGAAAATTAACGAAAATACATAAATATACGTCTGAACATTTTTCATATGTTAGCAAACATCGACAAAAATGAGAAAAAAAGAAAAATACAGTGCTCGCCTTCGTTGGAAGCGAATGCTCAAAGGTGAAAAAAGAGATGTTTAAACTCCCTTCAAGTTCTGCATAAATTTAATTTGAAAAACAGTAATTGGGTAGGCCTATCACAAAAAACAGTTAGGCACAATGACCTGCCTATATTAAATGATAAAGAAAACTAGACGATTCGCGTTTAGAATATGAACAACAAACGCCACTCACTTAATTAATTGGACCTAACATAAGCAAAAGCTAAGGCGAGTCTCTCTATATTCTCCTTTCAGGTGGTCTGTACTAAAACTCGAGACAAAACTCACACATACACAGTTATAACGAAAGAACGTCGTAGGCAATCACTATAAACTTATATAGTTTTTTATCACCCCTTCATTTTATGTTTTCTTGCCTATCTTTGTGTCTGTTGAGATTCAAAAACATATGAACATTTAAAACGTAATATTTAAACAGTAAAAATTTTAGATAAATAACCTATTGATAGTTCAGGTGAAATGACATAACTTTTAATGCGCATGACATCCGAGACTTCAGCTAGACGACGTATGCGTTATGATCCTATTGGAACAAGTAAAGCTTTGCCACCAGTAGGGTGTGAAGAAAACAATGACGTCAGACCGCGCCTCTGATTACCCCTTATCACGCTCTTATGAAAATAACCATGTTAAAAATAGTTATTTGGAATTAATTCTTTCAAATTTAATAGTGTAGAATTGGATCAAATAATAATATAAAAAGTTAGGGTTATTGAAAACCTTTAATATGATTTCTTTAAAAATTTCTCTAAGTTCCAGGAACGTGGAAAACAGAATTAAAGACATTCTTGCTAGAAGCGCCATGACAAATGGAAGCTAGGCTCCTAGAGAAACTATTAAATGTTCAGCGCACCAAAAAGTAGTAATAGAAGTTGGAAACACAAAAGGAAGAAAGTGCTAGTGCAAACGCTGAAATTTATAATTTAATTTAAGCATATAGGGTAGAATTAAATAGTCAATCAGCTTCCAGGGTACTCCTTGAGTTTCGACAATAGAGTTCTACGTAAGTAAACATCTAAAATATCACAAAATAACTTGGGCATTTCTCTTTTATCATCTCACCGTTTTCGTACCTGTAATTTAAGTAAAGTAATTTTGTTCCAAATTGTTTCGTAACCCGGCTGTGACGTGTGTGGGTAAAGTAATGACCGTAACAATTGTCAGTTGCATTGTATAAAGGACTATCTCTGTAATTTTAGAACAAAATCTAGACCACAAGAAATGTTGGGACTAGTGGTGTACCGATTAATCAACAATGGCATCGGCAGAATCGACCATTTTTGTGGTTATCGGCATCGGCACCGGCCAAATTTAGCCGATTCTCCCGCCGATTATTTGAAATTTTAAAATTTTCATGACAAAACAAAATCTATATTTATAGAAAATTGAACGAAAATCACAACACCTCGTACACCTCGTAGTAGTTTCGTGTGTTGGTCTATCTTCACTTGAAAATATCTAGTTTTTATCTTGTGATTTCACCATTTTTTTTTTTTTTCGCTCCTCATTTAGTAACCGTATTCGCGATATGTTGATATTTTTCGCTCATCATTTAGTTATCAGCCGTACGTATTCGCGATATGTTGTGCCCTTCAGGTTAAGGTTAGATTAGGTTAAGGTTAGATTAGGTTATTCATTAGGGAAAGATGAAAACATATTTTTCTGGTCAATTTCTAATCGTTTTGCACAATCTGATATCTGTTTTCTGTGCAAACCCATAGTTTTTGCAATATCTTCAAGTGAAGATATCTCAAAAACTATATATTTGCACAGGAAACTTAAGTAGCAAACTTAAGTCGTGCAAAACGACTACAAATTGACCAGAAAAATATGTTTTTCGTTGGAAAACATCGATATGTGCTAAAACGAATATTTACCTCCGCCTCTAGGCCTGGCTTGATGGAGGAGCGAGGCCGCACATAGCCAGGTACACCGCACATAGCCAGGTACGCACATAACCAGGTACGCATATAGCGAGGCCACACATAGCCAGGTACACCCGGCTCATCTGTCATGTTCCTGAGGTCCTTTGGAAGCTGGTTAAAAAGTATTGAAACCCTGACAACCAAGCTGTTTTCTTTCTGTGTTGAGGAGGTCCCTTGTCGGGCCTTTAATTTGGGAACACTACACATTCTGCTTTCCTATTTTTCATTGTTGTTCGGATGGTAACTGGGTTTAGTTTGAGGTTTGGTGCCAGTTTTTCGCTAATTTTCCATGTAAAGTATATTATGGTGTACCTCTCCCTTCTTTTTTCCAGGGAATACAAACTTAGTTTACGTAGTCTTTCCCAGTTATTGAGTTCTTTACAGCCATCGATCTTGGCTGTGAAATGTCTCTGAATATCTTCTAGTTTATTAATTTCTTCCTTCGTGTATGGGGACGTCAAGACTGAGCAGTATTCAAGTTTTTGTATGATCAGTGTTTTCAGCAGGGGAATCATTACTGTCTTGTCCCTTCTTTTAATTTATACTCATTTCAAAGTGTAATTATATAAAAATATTTTACATTCACGAAAAAGGCAAAGCTTACTAAATTAAGTTGCCCATAAATTTACATTTTCTCTAACTAGCTAATCTCTAAATATTATAAACTATTGTAGGGTCTTTTTAGTTTCATGAACTGTAAAAGTTTTAAATAAAAATACATTTTTGTAGTGTAGTTTTATCCGCTACTTTAAAAAATAACATTGCTTTTTTTGAGAAACGAAAAGAAATTATAAAAATTTGCCTTTAAAACTGAAAAGATTCGGTTAGGTTAGGTTAGGTTTTGTTATGTTAGGTTAGAAACTAAAATAAATTATTTTACCATTTTACTGATTAATAAAACTTTTTAGCATTTTAGCTACGGTATATGAGGAACAAATTCTGGTGCTGTATATTGTGGAGTGAGCTAAGGAAAATCATTTAAACAAATTTGAGATGTAAAAATATGAAAATTGAAAGTTTTCACATTAGATTAATAAAATTTATGAAGGGAATTGATTTTTTTTAAATGTAGACATAGAATCGGCATCTGCAATTTTTCATGCAATAAGCTAAATTTTGGAATCGGTATATCACTAGTTGGGACGCTCGACGCCGTCAGCACATGGCAGTAATCTGCAGTGTAGCTTTATCGTCCCCACAGTTTGGGGTGAATTTCTCAATTTGGTAGGTGATCGTCAGACACGTGATATAAACTGTTGGGCCCAAAGGTGGAATAGGGCCTTGGTTAACATCCCAGAAGTTCTCTAGGTCTAATGCCGTATGAGATAGTCTTACCTTCATTACCTCAGTGACTCCGTGACAATGCACGTATGCTGTTAGGTCTAAACAAGCTCGGTATAAGAACCACTTGGCCACCGCTACCAATAATTTCATCGTAATAACAAATTTAAAGTATATTTTTTTCTCAATACAAGGGTAGAAAGTGAACAGATTTCATGAAACACGATACAACGCTGTCATTAATATCGCCATGAGTGTCTGCAATCTTTTTTTAAATACAGCAAGGGAGAAAATGTTCTTGTGGGACAGAGCTGGCGTCTTTTGAGAATTCAGATTTAATTTTATTTTCAACACGCTTTGTGTTCTTTGCGTCAGAAAATTAAATATTCATCGTCCCTGTTGTCCAGTAATTCCTGCATTCTTAGGTTTGTGAGCCATAATTCTATGATCACATTTATCGAAGTCTTTAAAAGCAAAATCGATAGATATGTATTACATCCATATTTTGACCTCGATACAATGTTTCTAGTATTTTCTTGTGGTAGTCTTATAACTGCGATACGTATGATCTTCCAGTCCTGAAATCATGTTGGTTCGGATTGAATAAATTATTTTTCTTGTAGGTAGTGATCAATTTTTTGTCTAATTACATGTTCAAAGCACTTTATAACACGGGAGGTGAGAGCTACTGGCCAATAATTCTCGGGTATTGCTGTTACCTCCTTTGAATGAAGGGTCAATGTTCATGTTCTTTAACGGGAGAGGAATTTGTCATGTTCGAGTGATTTCTTCCAGAGTAAGTATGGTGGCTTGGGTATACTCTCTTTGCATTTCTTCAGAAACATGACACTCCATGTGTCTGGCCCTGTTACTGAATTTTTTTGTATTTGCGATAGAGCCTTAATTACGTCCCCTGCCATGAACTACTAAATCCATTAATACAATCGTGACTGTACTTGTTCTTGACTGATTTGTATCTACGTCAAGGAATTCGTCTAGATTTAATACTTTCTTCAAGGACTTAGGGGTGCTTAACACAGAGCTAAAGTGTCCGTTAAGCAGTTCCCTTATTTTTTCTGGGTCATTTATGTATTCGGTTACCCCATCTTTTAACAGACCAATACTCTCTTTATATTTCAGTTTTCTTTTCACAAACGTATAAAAGTATTCTGGGTTATTTTTTATGTTTAGCCACCTTGGTTTCCTTCTCGTTTGTCTTGTGAATGAATGTTTACGTCCATTTCCAATTCGCATAGTTTTTCTGAGCTTGTCTCCTTGCCTCCGTTTTGTATCTATGGATAGATTTTACGGTTTGTTTCCGCTGTCTAAATGACGTTCCGAATTTTCTCTCGAGTTTCCTACGTTTTCTTTTTTGTCTCTTCGGAACATGTTTCAGTAATGTACAGTAGTTTTAGTTCATTTTCTGTTATAATAAGTATTTCCTCTGGAGTGTTTTCACGAAATAGCAGTTTCCAATCTACTTCGTTTAAGACAACAATTATATTTGCTCACGTTATTCTCTTTGAATGCATATTTTATCCTTCAAATGTTCCTTCTGTCTCTCTAGGATGAGTTTTAGGACTGCGGGTTTCTAACCTTTTGTATTTCGATTATGACAGAAAAAACTTGTTTGGGTTATATTTTTATCATGTCTGTGATATTTTTAAAAATTAAATCCAAAACTTTCTCTTTTCAAGTCGTTTCACAAATTTCCTGGGTAAGCGCATGGTTTTCTATAATATCTGATACATTACTGACCTCGTTCTACCTTCTTTTTTGTAATGTTACCGTGGAACTTCCCAACATGTATAATAACTTTATTTTTTTTCCTTCCATGTTATGAATGGGAAGTTAAAATCTCCACAAATTAAAATATTTGGTGCTGGGGTTTTAAGTGATTTTCAGGTATTTTCTGTCTTATTTGTAACAGATTGGAATTCAGTCTTTGTGGTGTTTGTGGCCTGGAAACGTTCATAATTATTAGGTTTAGTTATTTTGCTTCTTAAATAGGTGGGAAAGGAGGGGTGACAAGCTTGACCTTCGTGAAATGAGGAATCATCGCGCTGAACCTTTGAAAGATTGAAAGGTGGGTATTTTGACCGTGCTGTTTGATTTGTTTACCATCATTTCACCCGTGTATGTGATTTTAAAGTAAATACTGTACAACAACCTCCCGCTCTTCTAGCAAATCTCTCTGTTCTATATACGTACTCTATGTTGTAATCCTCTATTGTTATTTCAGTGTCTGATGCAGTTTTCATGGCTTTTTCACATATATATATATATATATATATATATATAATATATATATATATATATATATATATATTTCAACTGCAAAGAACACGCAGTATAAATAACGTAAAGAACGACGCTTGTATAGGAGCACATTCCGCGCAAGATGAGAAGAGAGAACGAACAAATGAAAAATGAGGTAACCACCCGGGAATCGAACCCGGGATCTTCCGATTGCCGGTCAGATATGATAACCACTACACCATGGTCCTCAGTCGATCAGAAGTCGTAATTCCTCTACATACGCGCAGAAACCAATGCCCCGAGGGGCACCTCCCGCATGCCGTATCTATATATACATTTCAACTGCAAAGAACACGCAGTATAAATAACGTAAAGAACGACGCTTGTATAGGAGAACATTCCGCGCAAGATGAGAAGAGAGAACGAACAAATGAAAAAATGAGGTAACCACCCGGGAGTCGAACCCGGGGCATTGGTTTCTGCGCGTATGTAGAGGAATTACGACTTCTGATCGACTGAGGACCATGGTGTAGTGGTTATCATATCTGACCGGCAATCGGAAGATCCCGAGTGGTTACCTCATTTTTTCATTTGTTCGTTCTCTCTTCTCATCTTGCGCGGAATGTTCTCCTATACAAGCGTCGTTCTTTACGTTATTTATACTGCGTGTTCTTTGCAGTTGAAATGTATATATAGATACGGCATGCGGGAGGTGCCCCCTCGGGGCATTGGTTTCTGCGCGTATGTAGAGGAATTACGACTTCTGATCGACTGAGGACCATGGTGTAGTGGTTATCATATCTGACCGGCAATCGGAAGATCCCGGGTTCGATTCCCGGGTGGTTACCTCATTTTTTCATTTGTTCGTTCTCTCTTCTCATCTTGCGCGGAATGTTCTCCTATACAAGCGTCGTTCTTTACGTTATATATATATATATATATATATATATATATATGATACACATAGACCGTGCATGGAACAAGGAACTCTTCTGGGATAATTAAACCCACTATAGTCCGAATAAGTAATTGTAAATGACAAATACCATAGTTTTTCTTTTTTCATGATGCTAGCCCGACGTGGGCAACGGGTCACTCGCAAAGAGGTCCCATAAATATAGCTTCCCTCACCAGCTATCTGCAAAGCAGACAGGATCCAGCTTTGGGACATGGATCTAGGGCTTAAAGCAGCCTAGCCCTGCTACATTTAGAACCTCAATATAAGCAAAAGACTCGCTGCCTTCACGTCAGATTGAATACATCAAAGAAAAAGGGGTAACTATTATATTTTTAGCCAAAAACCAAAACTTAAACCTCAACTGGCAGAATTGAGCGTCCACTTTTCAAGGACCATTCTGAGTTCATTCCCATATATATATTATATATATATATATATATATATATACAATATACAATATACATATATATATATATATATATATATATATACACAATATACACACACACACACACATATATATATATATATATATATATATATATATATATATATATATATATATATATATATGCCACCGTTTCTAAAAATAGTAATTGTTACATTTGACCGAATACGGAACGATTTTGAATCCTTTTTATTTTGTAAAGTCGATATAATTGGTTCAAAATCGGTCCAGAAAGGAAAGTTGTTCCATTGAGAACACCGTCCATAAAAAGTAATTACCCCACTTGCTGCATGAACCGATTATGGAGCGATTTCTTTGTAAAACGAATGGTTCATCATTGAAGCTGTTGGAACAACTTTCCTTTCTCGACCAATTCTGAACCAATTATATTGATATCATACACACACACACACACACACACACACACACACACACACACACACAGTGTGCTTGCAAAACTCATAGGAAGGTGAACTCCAAAACTGAAGTGAGCATTTTTCTAAGTGAGTAAATATCACAGAAATGGCTTGTAATAATTTTGTTTTAAAATTCTAAATATTAATAATAATAAAATTTAAACATCGTTCTATAAAATGTTGGAAATCTTACGACAAGTCAGACCTTGAATTTAGACCTTCAAAAGGAAGGCGATTGAAGTGACTCCAAAAAAACCGATTTTGTTAGAATTTAAAAGTTTTTCCGTCAACCTACTTCATCGTAAGACCTTCATGTGAACATATTAGAACCATATTTTAAAGCAATGGTCGTCAACCCGTGGGTCAATTGTAGTATATATAAAATAATAAATATTATTACATGAAGATTGTTTTTTATTTTAAAATGTCCCCAAAATAATGTATTTTGATTTAAATTTTGAACACTGACCCATTATCAAATTACGAATAAATCAAATTGACCCAGTTTCAAAAAAGGTTGCCTACCACTGTTTTAAAGTGTGCTTTCAGTATAGGCAACTCTGCGTCGTCCCATCCTCAAAATTGCTTGATAGTAAAAAAATTAAAAAGTATTTTTTTAAGTACAAATTGGTTCACTTCACAATGATCTTTAAGAATTGAGAACCTAAGCTTCAAATATCTCAATCCTTGAAATAATTTGATTGGATTGCGAGTAAAATTAAGTCTTGGTCTGAGCTTAAAATTTCGCCTATTTTTTTTTTTACATTTAAACTATTTGCCGAAGAAAGAATTTATTGTTTGAGCTAATAGAATAATTTGTATAATTTTCATTTTATCCATATCGAATTTACAAGTTCTATTATAAAAAAGGGTTGATTAGAATAAGACAACTTGTATTAATTTCTAGTGTACACACTGTGTGTATGGCCATGGTTGCGTAAGATAGCATCTTAATCTTTGGGAGTGGGTTGAACCTGATCAACTTCGTGATCCTTTGTTGGTGTAGTGGTTTAACCCCTGGGTGAGTACCCTTGTCCTTCGAAATAATTTATAGAATAATTTATAGAATAATTTTTGTTCTACTTCTCTACTTCATCGTTATCGAATACTCCCTCTATAAAACTTATGTGGGAAGTTAATTATTCGCCTTGAGTGCAGTTCACTGTATATTGAGACTAGAATTTTCAGCGATTATGAACGGTCAGTCAACGAACACTCCTGATGATTAATTTGCATTTAAAATAATGAACAGCAACTCATCAGGGACGCTTGATGATTCATCTTCCATGATATATATATATATATATATATATATATATATATATATATATTATATGACCTTTTCCAGTTTGTGTACCGTTTTTCATATAATTTATTTTTGAGAATATTTTTGTTAAAACTAACGAAAATATCACGACTTAACCTAACCAATTATCAAGGGCGTACAGTTGATCTATTATTAATTATAACATTGTTTGTTTCTGGAATAGTATTTACTATTTACTAATAGATCAACTTTACGCTCTTGATAATTGGTTAGGTTAAGTCGTGATATTTTCGTTAGTTTTAACAAAAATATTCTCAAAAATAAATTATATGAAAAACGGTACACAAACTGGAAAAGGTCCTATATATATATATATATATATATAGTCTATATACTGTATTAGTGATGGGACGATTGTCATATTTCATACAATCGCTGTTGCGATTGCGATTGCGATTGTCAGAATTTGAAAATAGCGCGATTGCGATTGCGATTGCGATGTTTTAGCTTTAGCCTCACATAACGCTCATTTATGCTTTAAATATACCTAAACGCGTTACCTACCATAGGGTTAGCTTGATTTTTTAACATTCCAATTTTACATAGAGCAAATAAAGAGGTGTACTTATTGTTATTATTAAACCAATTTTTTATTCTGTTTTCAACTAATTCGCAACCCGTTTTCATTTCTGTTTTTGACGTATTTATTATTTATTTATTATTCCGTATTGTTGTTAGCTAAACTTTCCTTTAAGTACGCATGAAAGAGCAGCTTTCATAGCAACTTTTGTAGAGATTTAAATCTTTTGTTCACAATCGCAACAATCGCACTCATTAAATGGAGATAATGCCTAAATAATAAGCTGATAGCTAAGAATGCATATAACATTAGTTACAATGGTTACTTTCACTGCTTAGGTTATGTTATGTTATGTTAGGTTAGGTTATATTTATTATTATAGACACGCTATATAAATAGGCATTATATTTATGATTATATGCATTCTTAGCTTTCAGCTTAATGCCGGATTTCGCTTCTTGCCATTAACATATACTTATACAGTATACAAAACTCATCATACCTTAGCGTCTCATTGCGGCTCGCAGAATTTGAATATTCAGTGACATTGGTTTGAATCCCACCGAAGTATGATAAATTTATTTCTGATGTATTTGACTTAAAAAGTAATTGCCGTTAGTATCTTATTCTTGATTAACGTAAAAGTAATCAATACATAATTACACTCGGATAATGAAAATAAACCGAGATGGAATTTAATTGACATTTCTTCCAATAGATGGCGCCACTTCAATTAAATTATTTACAAGGAATTATTTCAATGAAAAGTATTTCGTCAAACATCGAAGTTTGATGAAAATATTGTTGTCAACTCGGAGCACTCGCTTGATGAAAGATTTTTCAACGTCTTTATGAAAATTCGCCTCAGTGTACCTTGTACAAATATCGTAGTTTATAAACTTTCCCATAATTTCATTAATTGAATTAGTGACTTTTAATTTACAGTAATCAAAAAATATTTTAATGGAATATTGGAAATTTTTTTGTGAACTTTACGCTCAAAGAAACAAATATTAAATGAAAAAACTTTATACATAATATAAATTATATTATATTAATAACGAAAAAAAACCTTTGAAAACGTTTGAAGCGGGTGAAAACCGTATAAACCACCTCTCAGATGTATTCCATTGCGTTACAATTAGCACGACATTACAGTAGAACTAAATAATAATGCCGTAGCCATCTAGAGCCCCATGGTGAGATTATATATATATATATATATATATAACGTAAAGAACGACGCTTGTATAGGAAAATATTCCGCGTCGTTCTTTACGTTAATTGTACTGCGTGTTTGCAGTTTAAATGTATATATATATATATATATATATATATTAATAGTTTTGCAATTTTGTTTGTACTTCATTTTTTTCCATTGCAAAAGAAAATCCTTCTTCATTGAACATAAATTTGTAATTGTAATAAATTACATTTTATGCTCATAAAAAAAAAGAATATTATATACAGTATGTATACTAGCGGAGCGACCCGGCGTTGCCAGGGTGCAAGTTGAACGCTATATATATACATACACAGAGGTGAGTAGTAATGAAGTAGATATATTTAAGTACCTGTGCTCAAGTAGCCTTTTCGAGAATGTACTTTCTAGAAAGTACAATTTTTTATATACTTTTACTCTAACTTAAGTACAATCTTAGGAAAAATTTTGTACTTTAACTTAAGTACAATGTGAAAATCTGAAAAGTATAAAGTAACAAAACAGCTGTATGCTTGACAATTTCATTCAAAATTGCTAAAGAAATTCTGGAAAATCCCGCTTTCAATCTGCCACCTCTCAATGTCAGGTATTGAGATGGGGAAGACACCGAAACCGGATTATTCCAGATTTTGTTTATCAAAACACGTGGGTTTCATTAACCAATCAGAAGAGTCATTCAGTACAGTATTTTAAAGTAGCCAATCGGCTTTTTCAATAGCTGATGACGTCACATACGGCTAAATACGCCACTTCCTACATCTGCAGCCTGTGAACGACTGTTCAATGTTGCTGGACTATAATTTAGTCCAAAAAGAGCCAGGATAGATTGCAAAAACTTTGAAAATGAGCTTTTGTTGAAACTCAATAAGAAATTTCGTACATAATGCATACTTATTGTGATAAATTATTAGATAATAAATTATAGTTCTTAATATAATAATTCCTACTTATAATAATCCTAATTCTGTATCCTAATGAAGTCTGTTTGCCATAATGATGTTTATTTTATATTAGTAGGCCTATATATTTGTAGTTTATTTTATTTCACTTTTGGAAAAGTACTTCTTACTTTTCAGTACTTAAGTACATTATAAAACACTTACTTTTCTACTTCAACGTAAGTACTTTTGATAAGGTGTACTTTTACTTTAACTTGAGTACTTTTTTTAAAGATTACTTGTACTTTAACTTAAGTAACAAATGAAAGTGTTTTACCCACCTCTGTATATATATATATATATATATATATCCGGTTAGGTTAATTGAATGCCAGGTTAGGTCAACTGAATGCCCGATTAGATTAAATACCCTGTTAAGTTAATTGAATGCTGGTTAGGTTAATTGTACTCCCTTGACGATTGGTTGGGCTAAGTCGTGATATTTTCGTTAGTTTTAACGAAAATATCACGACTTAACTTAACCAATCGTCGAGGGCGTACAGTTGACCTCGGTGGTATAGTGGTTAGCGTCGCTGACTACGAATCCATCGGCCCCGGGTTCGAGACCCGACGGCACCTGCGCGCAGCGAAACCCAGCTGTTCATCCTTCCACACAATAAAGAAAGTGGTTGGTAGATAAATGGGTACCCTAGGTGGCCTAGTGGTTAAGACGCTGGGCTGCTGATGGGGCGTGGTTCGGATTCCACGTTAAACTGTAGGTCTAAGGTGGAGTGAAAAGCTTGACCTTAAACGTCAAAGGTTATATGTTAGAGCTCCGCCCGTTTTATGTCACTATCTTTAATGACGTGTCTATGATGTCACTATCTTTCAACCAGTCCGGAATAAAGAGGCCTGTAGCGGCCTCAGATGACTTCGGAGGGCGACGCCACATAGCCTATGTTTTCCCCAGCATCAGTTTCCCCTATCCCCCAAGTCTCATCAAAATCTGGCCAGTGGTTTGGCCGGCGATAAGAGACAAAGAAAGAAATTTCGCCGTTCGACCGTCACAATTGTTAGTATAAATTTTAAATTAAACTTATACTTACATACCTATAGGGCTAATAAATTTTGTTCATCTTTTATATTTAAAATAAATATAAATAAGGGATCACCTGAAGATCAGGGCCCCCATGTATTCTTTTTTTTTGCTTTACAGTACCAAATATAATAATAAATTAAATTGAATGGCCGGTTAGGTCAACTGTACTGTACGCCCTTGACGATTGGTTAGGTTAAGTCGTGATATTTGGTAATTGAGGCTGGGGGCCCTGATCTTCAGGTGATCCTAAATAAGTATATAGGCAATAAAATAATTGCTAAATATTATAAAAAAATATCCAGCGTCCGTGTAAAAATTATAAAAGATTTTATAGTAATTAATGCTAGGCACAGGCCTTGCAGCAGTGTTTCACAGCCCTTTCAGCATAAAATTTTGTTGACAAAAAATTTCGCGAATCCACTTCCCTGAAGAATGATGCAACACAAACTTGAACTGCAAGACAACTCCCGAACTATTTTGTACATTGTACTATGCATGCACATTATATGCAGCAGTAATTACCAGTTTGTTTTAGTAGTACGAGATAAAGTAGAGGGTGTTCGTGAAACAATGCTTCAAAAATAAATAATTATAATTAGTACGATTTTGTTATTAATATATATACAACATAAATGGTTGTTTACATTTCCAAACTGTTCAAATTTAGAACACTTCCCTATGATGATGACCATCATCAGAACATTAGTATGTAAGATGCTCTTGTGGAATGGATCTATAACTTCTGATTCTTTGACGGAATTCTGCAGATACCTAGCTTTGTCATGATACACGAGTGTTTTAACATACTCCATAGATTTAAAAGTTTTAAATTTCAGTTTGATCTAATTTTCATGTTTACTCAATAAACAAATTTGAAGTTTAAAATAATGACTCTAAAATGTATATGAAGAGCGTGATTTTTATTATTCAAATATTTATCAAAATATTTGAACTTTCCCTCCGTTCCAGGCTGCATATCGTTGAGATTCCATGCAATGAATACATTAATATATTAATGGAATTTAATTACTTGTACCTCCCGTCATGAATTCTACTTTATTGAAAACCTCTTCATTAAATTTTCATTTTCGTATAATAAAGTCGTTTTCCATCATAGACAAGTGTCTCCTATTTTAACGTGAGGTTACGTTTTAGAGGGGTTCTTCGTAAAATAACCCTCCTTGCATTTTAAGAGCCTTCTGGCAAAAATGGGTTACTTTTCAGGTTAACCAAAAGTTAAGTATAAGTGACCAAAATATTTAAATATTAAACATAAATTGTATAGAATAAATAAAATGCACATTTTATTTAACTCTAACTTCAATGAAACGATAAAACACCTTAATTAACACAAAAAAAGTGAATGACGTAGGTCGGAAGGCGTGCCAGAAGTAAAAAGCGTAGAATTTTGCACAAAACAAATTGTGTGCAAACTTGTGTAAAGACTCAACGAATATGCTCATAAGACAAACTCTACCGGCAGCGCCAGGCACGGCATTACTTCCCATTAAAACCAGAAATTGTTCGAGTTGCCTTTGTTAAGGTTTAAATTATTTACTCGTGTTAAAACAGGAGGGAATATATATATATATATATATATTACTTTGATTCCATATATATATATATATATATATATATATGCACTAGAATCACAAAATAACACGTGACCTTATTAATAAGCAAACAACCACAAGGAAAAGGAAACTTCCTCCTTGATAATGTGAATATATCACGAAAGCGCTCGGATTTTGTGTTTCCTTTTCCTTGTGGTTGTTTGCTTATATATATATATATATATATATATAAACTTTGATTGCATTTACTGCAACAATATAAGTCTTCAAGTTTGGACCTTAATACCGCGACCAGACTCGGTTGAAAAACCAAATTCCCGATTTAATCTCAATTTGGTTTTGTCCGGTAGGGGTTGGACATGAATTGCCGGAACGTTTTAAGATCCTAGTTCCAAAGATGAGTTCCAGGAATAAATGTGGAGGCCGTAGTCAGGATTGGAAGTAAAGCCTACACCCTTCTGGCCCATCCGCGGTGCTTGTTGTTACGGCGATCTGGATACCACTGCACCTGGAACTAGTCCAAAGTGGAACGTGTTTGGTGAATTGTTGCTTAAAAGTGAAGGTGATGAAGAAATTTCATTTTAATGTTCCTGAATCTACGATTGGGCTTAATCTCTTTTGTACGGTTTCCAACTAACCTAAGTGCCATTATTGCGCATATTATAATTTAAGGTAACTAGGAAAAGTATATATTACCTTTAAAGTATTTAACTTATTTTAGTATTTTTTTTCAATAAACCTGAAGTGTCTGGAATCACTTGTAAATTTGGGTGTCCTTGTTGTGAACACCACATTGCTATTCGAACCCCTTAAGAGCAAGGAAAGATAAATGAACGGTAACATATATATATATATATATATATATATATATATATATATATATATATATATATATATATATGTCCGGGAGTCATGAACAACTGTTGTACGAATTTTGTTTAATAACACTGGTCTACAAATTTTGAAAAAGTTTGTGCTTCGGAGATAAAATGTGTTTCCTATTATGGATTTTGGGGTGCTGAAAACGAATATGACCATAAAAACAGTCGATTGGCTACAGTTTCCAAGAAAATTTAAGTTACACATTTTGCGTATATGTATACCATATATTAGTAACATACCTGTATAATGCAGTCACTTATATTGATTCAACCCGTCGCTTCTTTGCTTGTCTCTTGTATTCAACTTCTGGAGCATCTCTTGTTATTGTCCAGCATTAGTCTGCTAACAATGATGGACTCCATTTCCCCTGGTAGCGTTTCTCCATCGCTGAGATATCCTGGTGGAAACGTTCACCATGTTCATCGCTGACTGCTCCGCAGTTGGCCGGAAAAAATTCCAGGTGCGAATGGAGGAAATGTATCTTTAAAGACATATTGCAGCCCATTTTTTGATAAGACAACAGCAGGTTTTCCACCAGCTCCCTGTAATTGTCAGCTTTGGTATTTCCGAGAAAATTGATTGCTACTAACCGGAAAGCATTACACGCTGTCTTCTCACCACCTACGATACGGTCGAACTCCTCATCTCTAAGAAGCTCGCGGATCTGTGGACCAACAAATACACCCTCCTTGATTTTTGCGTCACTGAGCTTTGGGAATTTACCACCGAAGTACTTAAAAGCTGCCCCCATTTTATCCATAGCCTTAACAAAATTTTTCATGACGCCCAGTTTGATGTGTAAAGGTGGTAACAAAATCTTGCTCGATTCTACAAGTGGAGGATACTGAACATTTTTTGTTCCAGGTTCCAATGAGTGTCGGAGTGGCCAATCCTTCTTGATGTAATGAGAAGTCCTAGCCCGACTATCCCATTCACACAGAAAACAGCAATACTTAGTGTAGCCCGGCTGCAGTCCAAGCACGATAGCAACAACTTTCAAGTCACCACAAACCTGCCACTGATGTTTGTCATAGTTTATGCAGTTAAAAAATTGCTTCATGTTGTCATATGTTTCCTTCATGTGGACTGCATGACCAACTAGAATTGATGGCAATACGTTGCCAACATGCAACAAAACAGCTTTTAGACTCAACTTTGATGAATCAATGAACAGTCTCCATTCATCAGGATTGTGAATAATGTTGAGAGCTGCCATCAAACCATCGATGTCGTTGCAAGCTACAAGGTCATCTTCCATGATGAAGAATGGGACAAAATCTTTTTGACGGTCACGAAACTTACACACTCTAACATTTTCAGCGAGGAGATTCCACTGCTGCAATCTGGAGCCCAACAGCTCTGCCTTACTCTTTGGCAGTTCTAAATCTCTGATAAGGTCGTTTAATTCATTCTGAGTTATCATGTGCGGTTTAGAAGATGTCAAGTTATAAACAAATTCAGGGTCTTGTGAAGTTGAAGGCTCACAAGTTTCGCAGGTTCCTTCATTCTCCTCGTCCTCTGACTGCAGGGAGAATGAGTGTGGGGGCTCAGGAACGGGTAGTCCTTCGCCGTGAGGTACCGGGCGTATAGCAGAGGGTATATTCGGATATTGTAAAATCCACTTTTTCTTCTTGCAAATACCTTTCTTGACTGGAGGCACCATGCAGAAGTAACAATTGCTGACATGATCTGTTGGTTCCCTCCACACCATTGGCACTGCAAAAGGCATAGATTTCCTTTGCCGATTCAACCACTGGTGAAGGTTTGTTGCACAAGTATTGCAGCATATGTGTGGGGCCCAGCTCTTGTCCTGATCTCCAATCTTACAGCCAAAATAAAGGTGATAGGTTTTCCTAATCACGGCGGTTATAGCACGCTTTTGTGATGCAAAAGTCAATTCTCCACAAACATAACAGAAGTTATCTACACAGTTCACGCAATTACGAGGCATCTTTGTTCAAATTAGGCTGAAAAAAATTCAGTTTCAAAAGCAAACACTAAAAAGAGTTTGACAAGGGTGCACTGTATGACTTCCGCGAATGAACTGATGCTGTGGCGTAATATTTAGACGCCTGTGACACATCGACGACTTGACTCTACTGTGCATGCGCGTAGTTATATATTTTTTTATTTTAATAAATTAATGTAATTACATTGCATTTTAATAATTTGAAATTAGGTAAGGTTAAGTTAGGTTAGTATTCCATTTATATTAATATCAAAAACATTATGGGAAGCAATATGTTAAAATGATCCAATCTATTTTTTAATAAATAATTTACAAATACATAATGTAATAGATAAATTTAAAATTACATTTTATTGTATATATATGTATATATTTACATTAATTTATTAAAATAAAAAATATAACTACGCGGATGCGCAGTAGAGTCAATGCGTCGATGTGTCACAGGCGTCTACATATTACGCGACAGATGCAGTCCAGTTAGTAGGGTGCAGGGTTGCCTGATATCTTTATAAATAGAGCCAATTGGCAATTTTAGGCATCATTTTCGTATTCAGTGACCCAAAATTAGTAAAGATTGACTACTACTATTTCCGAAGCAATTTGGCTGTAGACCAGTGTAATAATAATAATAGGAATATTAATAGGAAGATTCTTAAACACCTCTCTTCTCACGATCTTCTTTCAAATCGTCAGTATGGGTTCCACAAGGGACGCTCAACTGGTGACCTTCTTGCATATCTCTCTGACTCTTGCTCATCCTCCTTTCGGGATTTCGGTGAAACTTTTGCTATTGAGCTAGACATATCAAAACCTTATGATAGAGTCTGGCACGTATCTTTAATTTCCAAACTGCCCTCCTCCGGTTTCTATCCTTCTATCTGTGCCTTCATCTCTAATTTTCTTTCTTGCCGATCTATAGCTGCGGTTGTAGATGGCCACTGTTCTTCTCCTAAAGTTATTAACAGTGGTGTTCCTCAAGGTTCTGTCCTGTCACCCACTCTTTTTCGTTTATTTATTGATGACCTTTTAATTCGCACTTCCTGTCCTATTCACTCCAATGCTGATGATTCCACTCTTCATTTCTCCACCCACTTCACAAAGTGTCCCTCACAGCAGTCACTTCATGACTCGCGTGGGACGGCTATGGGATACCTAACCTCTGATTTTTCTACTACCTCTCATTGGGGCAGAGAAAACCTTGTGGTTTTCAATGTCTCAAAAACTCAGTTCCTCCATCTGTCTACTCGTCACAATCTTCCACACGACTACTCCCTTACCTTCAACAACACACAATTCAATCCTTCCTCTTCTCTTAACATTCTTGGCGTTTCCTTTTCTCGTGATCTTTCCTGAAAGGATCACACATACTTTCTTTCTCAAACAGCTTCTAAGAGGTTAAGTGTGTTGTACCGCCTCCGCGGTTTCTTCACCCCCACTCAGTTGCTGTCTCTGTACAGGGGTCTTGTTCGCCCCTGTATGGAGTATGCTTCTCATGTGTGGGGTGGCTCAACCCACACAGCCGTACTTAACCAGGTAGAATTAAAGGCTTTTCTCCTCTTCAATTCCCTGCCTCTTACTGATTATCTTGAATGTGGCTCTCTTCGCCGCTATGTTGCCTCACTCTCTCTTTACTATTGCTATTATAACGGACATTGCTCTTCTGAATTCTCTAACTTCATGCCTTTTCATTTAAGGAGAGCACGCAGCACCAGACTTTCTACACTTTCTCATTCCTTTTCTATCCAACTATAACACAAGGGTTAATCAGTGTTTGCAATCTTTCATCTACTCAACTGGTCAAATCTAGAACAATCTTCCTCAATCTATATTTCGTCATGTCTATGACCTTCCATCTTTCAAACGCAGCGTGTCCAGGCATTTCGAAAATCACGGACCTTGATTTTGGCTCTCTTCTTCTTCTACTGGGGTCCGCTTTTGTAGGCATTCGCCCTTGGCCCCTCCCTCCTGCATAAAAAGAGATATGAAATTATAAAAGTTTTTGGCTGTTTATTTACTTGTTATTGTTATTATTAAAGTTATTGAATGTTCATTTACTTCTACGTATTTATTTTAGACATACTTATATTTTATAAATTATTATTTACTTGTGTACTTTTAGTAAATTATTTTACGCTTTTAGGCTGTGCGTTTTATTTCTCTGAACCGTCGAGTTAGTATTTTGACTAAAGTATGTAAACATCATGGAATTTCCGCTGGCGGTTCTATGGATAAATGAATGGCTGGATGGTTTTGGGTCTTCTCTTCAATATCAGGTAGCGCCAAGTGTTGTTTATTTTTCCTTTAGTTACTTTAAGTGTTCTTTTTTCTACCTTCTTGGGCCGAGGGTCATGAAAGATCGTAAAAACTGATATGAAGTTTAGGGAGAAAACGGTCCGTGTATTTTTTACTTGCAAATTCCCGCCGTGGCGTCTTGTAGGAAATGGCTGAAAGAGAGAAGCCATATTGAATATTAGGATGACTGTTTCGATTCAAATGCGCTACTGCCTGATTACATCCGACTGGTTCAAGAGCTGAACGAGGAAGGTTGTGTTAAACCGAACTCTCGAATTTTTCATGCTTGTGTTTTAATAGTTTGCCGGCTTCTGATGAGTGAGTGTTATATTTCTTTTAAATAAATTATAATAAACAGGAGAAACTGAGAGTGAGTGGCAAGGGGTTCCGGCGTGGTATATAGCTGTCGTTTGGGGAGAGGCATCGGTACTTCACACTATTATCCTGCGTATTATCTGAAAAATTTTAACATTAAAATGTTGGCCTGTAAACTTCACATTATGTCATGATTATTACTATTATTATTAGTAGTAGCAGTAGTAGTAGTATGCTACTGCATCGGTGTTCCCCTAAACTTTATATTATGTATATATGTATATATGTATATATATTACTTTATTATTATTTGGTAATGTGTGTGTGTGTGTGTGTGTGTGTGTGTGTGTGTGTCACTGGTCTGCTTTATTATTAATTGTGTGTGTGTGTGTCACGGCTCTGCTTTATTATTAATTGTGTGTGTGTGTCGCAGCTCTGCTTTGTTATTATTTGGCAATATGTGTATGTGTCGCGGTTCTGCTTTGTTATTATTTGTCAATATGTGTATTTGTCGGTGTTCTGTTTCGTCGGTTATAGATGTGTCGTCGTGCTGCAGCGACTGCGGGGTCGCTCTTAAACTTTATATTATTTATATGCCTTCAAGAACCAGCTGGACAGATTCCTCTGCAAGGTCCCTGACCAGCCATGCGTGGCTGGCTACGGGGGCAGGAGGAGATCAGACAGCAATTCCCTCCTTCACCAAATCCGGCAAATGAACTCGCATAAAGTAACAAAAAGTAAAATATGTATTGTTTTTATTATTTGATAATGTGTTTTTGTCGTGATTCTGCTTCATTATTATTTGACAATGTGTATGTGTCGTTGTTCGGTTTTGCGGTACTACAGATGTGTCGTCGTGCTGCAATGGCTGTGGAGCGGCCTTTAAACATTATTTATGTACTATTTATATGTATTATAAACTTTCAAAATTTTTAAAATTAAAATGGTGGACCCTAAAGCTCTTATTATGAAGTCATATTATTATTTCGATTTTTTTCATTAAAAAGCAATTAACGGTTTAAGATCTGATCAGGAATTAACTTTTGTTCCCAAGAGTACCACCCCTCTTTTCTCCTCAGTCCCCCCCTCATTCCCCTCAGTGCCCGGCAGTGGTACTGACGCTGAATCCTCTTTTTTTTCCCATACTACTGGAACACTTATACAGGGTGTCCCATAAGTCCGGTCTCATAGGAAAATCTATTTTAAATTAAATTTAAAGTAATAATTAGAATTAAAACAAATGTTCAAATTGATTTCTTGTTTTGGGGCCTTTTTTTTGGTTGCAGGTAGAATAACGCAATGGCTAATATGGAAGTGAGTTACACTCCTCAGGAAAAGGTGGAAATTGTTCTTTTGCATGCTTCTGCCTCAGCCAAAGACAGACAGCTGAAGAATTTCACCGTTGTCATCCCAATAAACCACGAACTGGTAAGGGTTCTGTTGGTCGAATGCTTTCAAGATTCAAGAAGACCGGGAGTGTTCAGGACAAACCAACAGCGGGTCGCCCGAGAACTTCAACTGGTGCTGAAAGCAGTAATGATGAGCTTTCCAGGATCGTAATAAGTTTACAGCAGTTGGTGAGAAAGATTGCATAGGAAGGTGAACATTCAAAGACATCCGTAAGCCGAATATTGCAACGTCACAAGTTTCATCCGTACAAGATACATTTTGTACAAGAATTGCATGGGGATGATACATATCGACGACTTCAATTTTGTGAATTGTTTGAGTCAAAAAGAAACCTAGCGAACGATATCCTGGTTAACGATGAGGCGTGTTTCCACTTGAATGGATAAGTAAACCGACATGACACCGTGTACTGGGGACAGGATAATCCTCATGTCGTTGTTGATGTTCATCACCAAACTAAACCAAAAGTAATGGTGTGGTGCGGTATTCATGGAAATCTTGTTTTGAGACCAGTATTTCTGGAAGGAGGACTTAATGCCGAACGATATCTTCAGCTGTTGCATGATGTGTTGGAACCGTATTTGGAAGAAATGCCACTCGCAGTGCGACATAGGTTTTACTTTCAGCAGGATGGAGCACCACCTCACTTTGGTCGTGAGGTGCGACGTTGGATGGATGAAGTTCTTCCTGGGCGATGGATTGGGCGCACGGGACCAATCGAGTGGTCACAAAGATTCATATCCCGACCCATACCCCTAGATTTTTTCTCTGGGGTCACCTTAAGTCTGTTGTCTTCATTGACCGTTCACATACCATTGAAGACTTTAAAGAAAATATCCGTGTTGTTTGTGCTCAAATCACACCAGACTTTGGCACGTGTGCGTTTAAGTTTGGAACATCGTATCAACATGTACGAACAACAGAAAAGACATCAATTTCAACATGTGTCTTCGTTCTAACCTACTACTTTTGTAAATCTAATTTAAAATAAATTTCTCTATGAGACCGGACGTATGGTACACCCTGTATATCACTTTCAATGCTGCACTCATTACCTCCTTTAATCACCCAGTAAGCTCTGAAACTGCAATTTTTTATTGCATTCTTGCAAGTTGAAGAAGTATAAAATACAATTTCCTTAATTAAGTATCAGACAGCCTTCATCATTAGCTGTATTTTGCGGATCACTAAAGAAGTACTTCATTAGCTCCAACAGATATAACGGTTCATTACCGCCATTATTACTATAGTAATTAAGTCCCTATTTTATAATTAATTTAAATTATGGCTCCCACAAAATCGTATCCGCCCAAGACTCTTCGTAGTCTTTCTACTCTTTCACCAACACTTTTAATTTCATAATTTACTCTAATTTTTTGTCATTAGGAGTAATTTATTTTCTACTAACTATACAACTGATCATCTTATTTAAAATTGAAAAAATCAAGCACTATGACAACAACTACTGTAAATTTTACCTTTTGCTTACTATTATTATTATTAATGTTATATTAGATACGTTATTCTTATTATTATTACCATTTCACTTCCCTTATGTAATAAATAAACTGAATCCCATTAGATATGCCGAAAGAACTCTCATGCTTCCTAACGGCATATTCTGACAAGAATACTATAAATATAATAATGCCATACAAGATCTAAATTATGAAGAAAAATATTGAAAAATATTGTAAAATTTTATGTAATTTGTACTTTTTTGTGAATAAAAGTTCTGAAGATTGAATTAAAACCAAAGTTTTGGTATTCCTTTTGATCGATGCAGGTTGATATAATGACAAGAATTATTAATTACAATTTGTTAATAATTTCAAGGGAATAAAAAATGAGGTGCTTTAGGTGCGCGTTGTGCACCAAAAGCCCACTGAAACACGAATTAGGTGGTGGGGTAGGGTAATGGTTAGGCCGGGTCGAAAATGGAAAAAAAAAAAATTTCTTAAAAAGTACACTATGTGAGGATTTTTTCTATCAATTTAACAAAATATTAAAAAATCAAGCATGTGCTACCCGACTACCCCTATCACATGCCCCTCCTCCCTTTTTTACCTTCATATTTGCATATGTTTAATGTTGTTATATGTTACATGATAAGTTGTTTGTTTAATGCTTCATATTTTTATGTTTCAGATAAATAGAAATAATTTACATTTGCTTTAAATATAATTTGAATTATCATAAATTATAAATTACATATAATTTGATTTTACTTCTGAATATAAACTATGACTACTAGAAGCAAATCCTCAAATGCAGCCTTTGGATATCCTACGGAATTCCCAGCAGCCATGACTCCTTCAAAAGCAGATGTGAGACACTACCTTTTTGTGCGCCGTCGTGAAGAAGCTAAATCAAAAGGATCAGCAACTGCTAATGATTGTTACAGGGTTGTTGTAAAAGATATTGAAGACATTTGGGTGAAATTTTCTTTTCCTACGATTAACACCAAAGGTATCTATCTTAAAGTCAATCGACTAATAGAAGAAGCCTCAAAATTGAACAAGGTGCCGCTACATCGAAGAAATTAAAGTTTTGCTTTAAAAGTAGCTCAGTATGATGAAATGTGTGATATATCTTCTTGTCAGTGCTATGATAAGGGAATTGATAAGAAATCTTGCAGGTGTAAGGATAAAATACCAATGGCAGAATGGGAGTCTTTTGTGGGTCAAAAACAAAGAAAAAATCAGTTAGGACCAATTGATCGCATAGCTAGTTCAACAAAAACGAGATCTTTAGCAAGAGGCCAAGAAGCACAAAACAGTTAACTAAAAGCACAAGAAGAAATGACTGAAGCCACCAATGTTTTACCATCGGAATTTATAGAAAATACCGAAGAAGACATGGATGTAGATTCAGAGAGTCAGGATGTAGATTATGGGGCCGATTTAGAATTGACTGAGAATATTCAGAAAAAGCACTCCTATAAAAACCTAGCATTAACAGCACATCGTTAGCGTGTAAGTTGTAGAGCTGCAGCTGTAATAGTCAATGCAGCTTTAAAAGTTATGGGGATCCTTAACCACACCAACATGCTTGACAGAAAGAAATTAGAAAGAGAAAGAAATCACATGAGTGAAACCAATACTTTTAGGTCTAAATCCGAAAATCTGAAGATGGAGTGCCTTGGATTTGATGGAAGGAAAGATAATACATTAACTAAAAGTGGAAAGATAACAGAAGAACACTGTTATTGTGAAAGAACCTGGAAGCATCTATGTAGACCATGTCACACCAGATAATGGAACTGCTCGCTGCATAGCAGAAGAGTTGATAACTATTATTACAGACTCGAACAGCACAGATACTATCAAAGCTTTACTGTCTGATGGTACTCCTGTAAATATAGGAAAAATTGGTGGAGCCATAAAACTGGTTGAAATTCATCTTAACAGACCAGTGCAGTGGTTGGTGTGCCTCTTGCATTTGAATGAGCTGCCTTTTATGCACGTCTACAAAGCCATTGATGGTAAAACAACAGGTCCAAATACTTTCAATTTGGAATAAAGTGAAAACAGATTTAAGAAAATTTGAGGTAGTCAAATATTCTCGCGTAAAGGGAAACATTAAAGAAATTCCAGCAAATGTTGTGAAGGAGCTAAGCAGTGATCAAAGATATCCCTGTGATATGTGTCTGGCAGTGCAAACTGGAGACACTTCTCAAGATTTGTCCACTCGATTCCCAGGTACCCTTCATCATGCACGCTGGCTAACTCTAGCTAACAGGGCCCTTCGATTATATATCTCAACGCCAAATCCCGATAAAAACCTTCAAGATATAGTCAATATTACTATACAGTTCTATGCTCCAGGGTGGTTTTGGATAACATCTCATCCTAATGCAATTGATGGTGCATATAACTTTTGGCATTTAATGTGCTTGCTTTGAAATTTAGATGAACAACATAGATCAATTATAGAACCAGTATTAAAGAATAACGCCTACTTTGCCCACCCACAAAATATACTCATATCAATGGTAATGACAAGTGACTAGAAATTAGGGAGCAAGCTAGTCAGAAAATCATCCTTTCAAGAACAGGATTTTCAGGTACCAGAAACTTTGAGTTGCCTCGAACCCTCAATTCCCAATCTACTGACTACACCGAGATAATCGATTGGCAAATAGAGCTCATTACTCCTCCACCGCTGCTAAACAATTTTAGCGACGATGAGCTACTACAGGCTCGATGTAAGCCACTGGAGATAGCTTCTTGTCCATGCCACAGTCAAAGTGTGAAAAGGGCAGTGAACCTAGTAAAAAAGGCATGTCAGGAAAGAATAGGATATGACAACTGTCAAAAGTTTATCTTAAACTCATTAGAACCAAGGCGAAAACTGCCCAAGTTTGAATGGAAGGCCCAATGGAATGAGTAAGAAATATATGAAATAAAATTTCCTAATGATAATTTCTTCCCGTTTGATGTGATAAGGAACAATGAAAAAGTAAATTGAATTTTAACACATTTATTATGCCTCTAATTTTTTCTTCTGAATATATTGTTGTACTTAATAAAGATTTATGTCATTAAAAAACCTAAATGTAGAGTAAGTCTCGTATAAATGGAATATTCTTCAATATAGGATAAAAAGTGAAAAATTGTGCTAGGAGTAGGAGGCTTTAAACAGCAAAAATAATAATATGAGGGAGTTCCTGTGTTCCACTCAAACCCCTCACAATATGTACCTTTTCAATATAAAATTTCGACCCGGCCTAGTAGTGGTATGACTGGGTGGGCCGGGTGTGTTACTAAAACGTTTCCTGGTTCTCCTTATATATGCATACTAATTTTGGTACAGATTATCCTAGCGGTCTAGGCGTGTATAAACGAACAGACAGATATCATTATCACCATCATCCAATCCATCCATCCATACTTACTTTAGGTGAGTTCGAACGACGGGTCAGGATCGACCTACGGTCGACCCCTCTGCATAATATATACTGTACGTATATTTATTATATATATATATATATATATGTAAAAATGAACAATGAATAATTCCTATTTTCATATATATTCTTATATTCATATATATTATATATATTCTTATATTCATTCTTACATATAAAATCCAAATTCGTATAACGCTGACACGAGTTCGACTAAATTTTTTTTTCTTGGTATCTTATTTTGCTGAATAATTGATGAATTATTTCTTTTATTACATAATAAAATGCATATTTCAATTTCCATTTTTAGTTAACTCAACAATCAATATTCGGTTTAAAATAAAACTATGGCTTCACCTTCAAATATCTTGCTTATCTGTCTGAACATTGCTACAAAATATTTAACTTATCTTTAAATATTTTGCAAAATAATTCAGCCTATTGAGAATAAAATCAAAACGAAACAGGTCAGCATTAAATAATAATGTCACTAAAATTTATGTAAATAAAAGTGTAGAATTTCTCCTGTGCTGATTCTGATTTCATTCTGATTGGTCCGATCTAACTTTGAGGCTGAGCATTACCTGTAACATTTTAGCAGTAAACTACAGGAAGAGAATATGTTTGTCTTCTCCTTCGAGACTTACTCTCTTCAGAGAACTTAGTCTTAATTTCCCGATACGTTACAAGAAGAATCGGGGAACCTTCAGAGAATTTAGTAAGCTCCACAGAACCCTCCGATCCACTACAAGAAGAAATCGGAGAGTAGTATAAGAGAAACTTCTGAGATTCCCTATACGGTACCAGATACTCCAGAGTAACAAATCCGTTGCTGTCACCTAATCAGAACCCCTGTCAGCTTCGAACCGCCCAAAGCCATAGACGGAAGGGTTATATATATATATATATATATATATATATGTTAACCCCTCCGTCTATGGCCTGGGATGGTTCGAAGTCGACGGGGGTTCTGGTTAGGTGGCATAAGGACCAACCGCGCATAACGCAAGTTATCTGTTATTCAATTCATACGTCCATGTCATTTCTTGACCTTTATCTTGTGTTATTTTTTTTGTTTCCTCGCAAGATACTCGTCATGCTGACGCACGTGTTCGAATTCCGCTGACCAACACGGAAGGCGGGCATCTAATTACGAAATCTCCTCTCTTGTTTACTTCTAATTCAAAAGCATGATTATGTTATTTATCGTTATGCGTGTTATGTATATATACAGTATGTGCCCATGTACTTTGTGTTAAATCTCAAAATAATAGTTATCCTAATATAAATATGAAACACTGTAAACTATAGTTAACTGTGGTCAATTGTAATTAACTGTAATGATTTAATATGATGTAATTAATGTACTTTAATTAAACTGTAATTAACGATAATAAATGAATGTGAATTAATTTAATTATAATCATAGTTATAGTAAACCAAAATCACAAAGTATTCAATTACGACCCAACATTATATATATATATATGTAAAAATGAACAATGAATAATTCCTATTTTCATATATATTCTTATATTCATATATATTATATATATTCTTATATTCATTCTTACATATAAAATCCAAATTCGTATAACGCTGACACGAGTTCGACTAAATTTTTTTTTTCTTGGTATTTTATTTTTGCTGAATAATTGATGAATTATTTCTTTTATTACATAATAAAATGCATATTTCAATTTCCATTTTTAGTTAACTCAACAATCAATATTCGGTTTAAAATAAAACTATGGCTTCACCTTCAAATATCTTGCTTATCTGTCTGAACATTGCTACAAAATATTTAACTTATCTTTAAATATTTTGCAAAATAATTCAGCCTATTGAGAATAAAATCAAAACGAAACAGGTCAGCATTAAATAATAATGTCACTAAAATTTATGTAAATAAAAGTGTAGAATTTCTCCTGTGCTGATTCTGATTTCATTCTGATTGGTCCGATCTAACTTTGAGGCTAAGCATTACCTGTAACATTTTAGCAGTAAACTACAGGAAGAGAATATGTTTGTCTTCTCCTTCGAGACTTACTCTCTTCAGAGAACTTAGTCTTAATTTCCCGATACGTTACAAGAAGAATCGGGGAACCTTCAGAGAATTTAGTAAGCTCCACAGAACCCTCCGATCCACTACAAGAAGAATCGGAGAGTATATAAGAGAAACTTCTGAGATTCCCTATACGGTACCAGATACTCCAGAGTAACAAATCCGTTGCTGTCACCTAATCAGAACCCCTGTCAGCTTCGAACCGCCCAAAGCCATAGACGGAAGGGTTATATATATATATATATATATATATATATATATATGTTAACCCCTCCGTCTATGGCCTGGGTTGGTTCGAAGTCGACGGGGGTTCTGGTTAGGTGGCATAAGGACCAACCGCGCATAACGCAAGTTATCTGTTATTCAATTCATACGTCCATGTCATTTCTTGACCTTTATCTTGTGTTATTTTTTTTGTTTCCTCGCAAGATACTCGTCATGCTGACGCACGTGTTCGAATTCCGCTGACCAACACGGAAGGCGGGCATCTAATTACGAAATCTCCTCTCTTGTTTACTTCTAATTCAAAAGCATGATCATGTTATTTATCGTTATGCGTGTTATGTATATATACAGTATGTGCCCATGTACTTTGTGTTAAATCTCAAAATAATAGTTATCCTAATATAAATATGAAACACTGTAAACTATAGTTAACTGTGGTCAATTGTAATTAACTGTAATGATTTAATATGATGTAATTAATGTACTTTAATTAAACTGTAATTAACGATAATAAATGAATGTGAATTAATTTAATTATAATCATAGTTATAGTAAACCAAAATCACAAAGTATTCAATTACGACCCAACATTATGTCGCCATTAGGAATGTATACGCGGCGATATTGTTATTTTTATTTATTTTTTATTTTTTCGTTGGGATAAATTTTTGATGTGCTTTCTACTTTGCCAAATAATTGGTGACTTGTTCTTTTTAAAATTTCTTAATAATTTTCTTAGATTTAGCTTAATAATGAATCCTGATTAAAAGTTTGCAGTGTTCATGTTTTGTATACATTCTCTCTTCGTTATAAAAGATGAAGTCATGTCTTACCTAAGCATTTAATTGTAAATCTTAAACCTTTAATTTTTGCTCATATGCATATCTTAGTATAAAGATGCATAGTTCAAGTTCCACTTCTAATTAACTCGGCGGATCAGGAAAACATCAGATCTGAAAATACGCGGTTTAAGATAAAAATATGGCTTCCTCTTCCTATATCCTGTTTACTTGTTTAACCATTTTCACGGCAAAAAAGTTTACTTTATTTTTAACTATTGTGCAAAAATAATACAGCCTTTTCAACATTTAATAATAATGATGTTAGCAGAATAGGGGTATATAAACCCCCATAATTTCTTCCATGTTCATTCTTTATTAGATTACGAGGCTGAGCACTACTTGTACATTTTAGCAGTAAATTACAGTACGAAACAGTCTCGCTACTAAATGGAACGATATCGCCCACATCGGGGACATTATTGACGTCTTCTACGGTAAAAACTGTCGCAAAAAGTTATTAAAAATACTCGCCATCGCCTGAGCGTCGGAAGCCAAAGCGCCATTAGCGTCCAAGAGAGGGCCTATATTATCTTTTACCAGCTTACGATTTTTCACGTAATCGGAAAACTTTTTGGATTATGTTTACTATCCGCAGCTATAAGTATCTCTAAATTACGCTTAGCATTCCTAACTGATCTTTTAACCTGACGTCGAAGCTCGATATATCTATTAGCGTTAGCTACCGTGACATTGCGCTTATTAAGTCTATACGCTCTGTTACGCTCGCTTATGAACTCGCCTATTTCCCTAGTCCACCACTTAGGCCTACCATGATTTCTAGCGCGCTTTTGCTTACAAGGAATAAACTCCCTTTCAAGAAACTATCTTTAAACGCCTCCCAATGCAAATTTGCGTCATTACCCATAAATAAGTCACCCCAGTCCACTACTCTCATCCTATTAGCAAAACTATCAAAATTGGCCCTCCGAAAATCAGGGACTTGTATTACGTTACTATCCTTAGTGTGTTCTATCGATAACTTAAACCTAAGAATTTGATGATCACTATATCCTAAACTCTCGCCTACTTCTAAACCTTCGACTATGTTTTCGCCGTTCGTCATCACCACGTCTAAAATATTATCACTGCGCGTTGGTTCGGTAACCATCTGTCGTAAAAAATTATCTTCCATGAACTCAATCAATCTGAAACCCTCAACGTTACCAGTAAAAGTCTCGTAATTGACGTTAGGGCTGTTAAAGTCTCCGACAACTATGCTATCCCGATTATTAATAAAGTTACTAAGAAGTGTGTAAAATCTAGTATCGGTATCGAGGGGTTGAATGGGAGGTCTATAAACAACAACAAAATTGAAACTAAGACTACGCGCCCTAATTTCAAAGGCACATCGCATTAATTGCTTCCGGAAAATCTATCTTAACCTCGATAGCCCTAAGGAATTACGAATGTACAGCAAAACGCCGCCACCAATCCTATGTAACCTATCATTAGTAAAGAGTTTAAAACCCGGTATTTCAAGTTCCCCCAACAAGTCCCGAGTCACGGTATTTAACCACGTTTCAGTGATAGCAACTATATCGTAGTTGCCAGAATAAATTATCACCTTAAATTCGTTTAATTTATTTCTAATACTACGCGCGTTACAATAAAAGACGTTTAAGTTATTTTTTACCACGGGTCGGCGTTTTAAACTATTTTTCACGTCGGGCCCGCGTTCTCCGGACCCACAACGTTTAAAGAAGGCTTCGACCTATACAGCTTTCGAACGTTTTCGTCAATTAACCTACCTAGCCTAGCATTACTTATTTCATTAAAATGCACCCCCATCTTTTATAAAAAGGCTAGGATCACTAAATTCTGACCACAGCTTTACGAAGGGTACATTTTCCTCAGCACAAATCTCTTCAAATTTAGAATTAAAAAAAATCGTTTTAGACGTAATCCTAAGACCCAAACCGTGCCTAGGGGTAATACCTAGAACTAAAGACCTATCTGACCTCGCCTTTAGGGACCTAATTAACCCCCTATATCTCTCCAAAAGGTCAGGCACTCTTGTATAGGGCCTATACGAGTCGTTGCCCCCTACCATAGTCACCAACATCGAGTGACGGGAGGCAGCGTCAATCCTATCCACTTCGTCTCTAACTCTGTCAACCCTGGCCGCTGGGAGACAGACCCTCCTCCTCTTGGTTAGATGCCGTTCAACGAACTCTGTGTCCATATGGCGCACTAAAGAGTCCCCAATTAAAATAGTTTCCCCCTTATTCACGTCCTTTTCCAAATGGGCGAAAGGGTTCGAAACCTCGATAGGTGGGGGGTGGATTCCTATCACCTAACGTACGCAGCCTAGCTCCACCCGTAACTTCTCTAAATCCCTCCCCATCTACTAATCTCGGACCAACCTTAACCCCTTCCTCAACTCTATCCAACCTTCCCGATAAGTTACCTAAACTAGAAACTATGTTACGCATCTCACCCTTCAAATTACTAACGTCTTCAACGTTAGTATTGGCTCGGCTTTCGTCAACCGTAGCCCTACTCCTGCCCTCATCAAGCGTTGCAAGTCTTTCCGTTATCTCACGTACATTGCGTTTTATTTCAACTATTTCCTCCCTTAATTCGCAAAAAAAAAACCGATCTCTCGATAATCGCCATAGGACCGCCGTCATAATCCCTAAAATCCGTATACTACCGATTTACCCCACCTAGCACACGACGCTTTCTGCGACGGCATCGCGCAAGTTAAATTAGTTTATAACTGTCACAAGTTTAAGTTAAATTAAGCCGGCACGCGATGAAAACTTCTAAATCACTAAAAATCACTTATATTCAAGTACTTAACTATAATATAAACGCAAGTATATAAAATTCAGAACTTACCAAAAGTTATTGGCAATATTCTAAAGCAGAAGCAATATCACAGCTCTCAGGAAAGGCGTCCGCATTTGTGGGCGGTATGTAGGGTCCGTGCGTCGATCATCAATCGGTGAGGGTGGTGACGGAGGAGATGGTGGAGTTGGAGGAGATGGTGGAGTTCCACTGAGTGATCCTCTAGAAGGGGTTTCTCCAGGGTCTGGTTCCGATGGGATTCTCGGTTCTGGGACCTCTTCTTGTTCAGAGATTGGCTCGAGTACTGGTGGTGTTACGAGGTACCAATCTTCGTCACGGCTAGTGGTTTTTGTGGTGACCACTTCGGTTTTGTGGGCCCTGCTGGATTTGGCAATACCTTGATCTTTTGAAGGATAGGCGGCTCGAACGCCTGGCAGTTGTTTTTTGGGAAGGTGTTGTTCGGCAGCTATTTTCAAATTGTCATCGTGAATAATCTTTAGTTTGGAATGGTCTCGGAGGTCGACGATTTCGTAACGGTTCTTTCAAAGGTTTTTCATAATCCTATATGGGCCATCCCATTTTGGGTATAATTTGCGATGAGCACTTGGCGGTCTCACGCTCTTTATGTAATATCGCATACCGACGATTATAGTCCGTTGACGGGGATGACACCTATGTTGCTCTTGCTTCATCTGTTTTTTCGTTGGTTGACATATCGGATTATGTCAAAAATTTTGAAAGATCGTTCAACTAGTTGCTGATTTGCTTCTGCCATCTCGGAAGGTGTTAGAACTGCCGGGTCGATTTGGTCAGGCAAATCAAAAGGTAGCCGTTTGTCGTAGTGATATATGACGAAATGAGGGGTGTCCCCGATGGACACGTTATAGCCGTTGTTGGTGGCTGTTTGCACTATTGGGAGAGAATCATCCCACGTACGGGAGGATGCATCGACAACGTGGCGGAGGGTTTCTAAGATCTTCCGATTGTGTCTTTCCACATGGATGGTATGCCACAATGTGTGTTTTTAATTTACACATGTTACAGAGTGACTCGAACAGTTTGGAAGTAAAACTAAGGGCGTTATCCGAAATTAGGATGGAAGGAGTAGTATGGTTTTGGATGACGCGTTCCACTAGGGCTCTTGCCACAGTTTTCGAGGTCTGGTTTGGAGTGGCAACTACTTCGCTGTAACGCGAGAAGTGGTCCGTAAACACAATGATATACTGGTTTCCCTTTGATGTTTTGGGGAATGGTCCCAGTATGTCCATTCCAGTTCTTTGCCAGGGCCGTTGGCATACTGGATATTTATGCATGGGAGCTGTGGACGGTACGTTGCCTTTATGTTTTAAACAAGACGGGCATTCAGCGATGTATTCATGTACCTCTTTGTTCATTTCTGGAAAATGGTATCGCTCCAAAAGACTCTTGATGGTGCTATCCGGACCCATGTGGTCATACAAAGGTGAGTCGTGACAAAGTCCGATGGCTATATCTACGAGATCCTTTGGTATTTCCACGAGGTCGTTTTCATCTTCGTTCCTAAAATGTACGGACCCATCTTAATGTTGTACTGTTCTTTTACCTTCGATGGTTCCTTTTGTTCCAGGCGAGCCCGAAGGTTCTGGGTGTGTTGGTCCTGTTGTTGGGAGTATTGGACATTCGTGGTCGAACACAGGAAGAGTTTCTATCTTATTCACTTGAGTGTCAGGCTTGAGTCTCGACAATCCGTCTGGAATAACTTGAAGTTTCCCCGGTTTGTATACGATTTTTGCCGCAAAGTCTTGAATCAACAGAGCCCATCTACTCAACCGTCCTTCAAATAGCTTGTCCTTGAAGAGATACGTGAGTGGCTTATGGTCAGTTTTGATGGTTACATTGTAGCCGCAGACGATATTTCAGAATTTTTTCAAAGCCCAATATACCGCTAGGGCCTCTCGGTTCGTAGTGGAATAATTCCGTTGAGGTGCAGAGAGAAGCTGACTGGCATAAACAATGGGTAATTCCAAACCATCTACGTCCTGTAATAGGAGGGCTCCTAGTCCATAGGAGGAAGTATCTGTGACTATGACAAAGGGCTTTGTGTAATCGGGATATTGGAGGATGGGATGACAAGTTAGTTTACCAATTAAAGTTTCAAAGGCATGTTGGTGATCAGATTCCCAATTAAATTTAGCATTT
This sequence comes from Bathynomus jamesi, assembly GCA_023014485.1. Lineage (NCBI taxonomy): Eukaryota > Metazoa > Arthropoda > Malacostraca > Isopoda > Cirolanidae > Bathynomus > Bathynomus jamesi. The sequence goes on from JAJOZX010003046.1 coordinate 307,310, forward strand.
TTTTGTAACAAGTTGGTAATGGGTTTAGCAATGTTCGAAAATTGGGGGATAAAATTTCGATAGAATCCGACAAATCCAATAAATGCACGAGCGTCATTGATGGTTTTAGGTACAGGGTACTTTTCCAGTGCTTCAAGTTTGGCTGGATCAGTTTAATTCCAGCGGATGATAGTAGAAATCCTAAGTATACCAGGGATTCCTGTAAGAAGTTGCACTTTGCAAGTTTCAGTTTAAGGTGTGCTTTTCTCAAACGTGATAGCATATTCTGAAGATGTTGAAAGTGTTTTTATATCCGAACTGTAAACGATAATATCGTCATGATAGGCCAAAGCCTCCACACCTAATAGGTCAGAAAGGACTATATTCATCAACCTAGAGAAATTAGCAGGCCGACTTCGGACTCCGAAAGGTAAAATCTGGAATTCGTAATGGCCTCGGTTAGTGGAGAAAGCAGTCAATTCCAGAGATTCAGGACTGACCTCCATTTTCCACTAACCGGATGCTAAATCGAGGGATGAAAAGAAGTTAGCTCTCCCTACGTTCAGAATTGTTTCCTCATGTTTGGAATAGGGAAACGGTCTGGGATGGTAATGTGGTTTAGGCGTCTAAAATCTATACAAGGGCGAGATGTTCCGTCCTTTGTTGAAACAAGAATAATAGGAGCGAACCAGGGACTAGCTGAAGGCTGAATGACATCCGGCTCCAATATGTACTTGATGTGTTCTTCAATAGTTACTATTTGGGAATGTGGAACCCTATAGGGAGGAATGAAGATGGGTTTAGAATTGGGTTCCAGCTTGATTTCGAAAGGGACCAAATTAGTTCGGCCAAGAAGATCTTTTAGGGCAATCACATCTCTATTTCTTATCAGGAAATCGAGAAGTGATTCCAGTAGTTTAGGATCCTGTAAGGCTGATTCCTGAATGGAGTGCTCCAGACATTTCTTATATTCTTCTTTTAATGTTGAAGGGTTTAACTCTAAGGAACTGGAAACACGATTTATAGTACTGGTGGGGAAATCTGAATTTATTTCTACTGTGGAAACAGTTCCTCTTCTCTGATTTGAAGTTAATTCAAAAGAGCTTTTTCCTTTGTTTAAACAAACAACAGTGATAGCTGAATTCTGACTATGACTAAGAATTTGGGCAATAAGAACATCGCTTTTGAAATTACTTTTCTCTGTAATAAGAGTACGATCTGACTCTAATAGTTTTCCTTGACCGTTTACTATTCTTGCTAGGAAACAAATCTTCCCATAAGATGCTACTGTTATATGCTCTGTAGGGCATATGAAAAATTGTGAATCTGATTCTGGTTCGGTGATTAAAATTTGCCTTATTGGCTGAAAAATCGTTTCAGTTGGATTTTGAATCTCAACTACTGAGTTAACTGAAAGTGACTGAACTGAAAGTGGCTGCACTGAAAGTGACTGCACTGAAAATGACTGACTGGCAACTGACTGACTGGCAACCAGGGCTGTGGAGTCGGTGATAAAATTTGCCGACTCCGACTCCAAAAATTTTAACATTCCGACTCCGACTCCAGAAATCTGACTTGCATAATTACGACTCCGACTCCGATGGAATGTTAAGGCCAAATTGATTACGATTAGTTTTATTAGGCCAATGGAGATTCATAAACAAGGCATTTCGTCACCACCACATGACTCATCACGGTACTTAGTGGCTATAACTATGCCTTAATGGCTTTTTTTCTCTTTATTAAAAAATGACAATAAATCCCAAAATACAAACTGATTGAAGCTTAAACAAAATAAGATTATTATTGGTTTAGCAAATTAATAAGATGTTTTTGTATTATAAACATCCGTAACAAAATGTACTAACCTAAACTGAATTTGTTTTTAAAAAAAGGATCGCTTCCATTAAATCTTCTTTCAGTGATGCTATCAAAATTATCAAATTGAAATTATGTTAATTAATTAATTATAATCCTTATTAATTATAAGCAACTATATTTATATATTATTTATATTTATATATTATATATTATATTATATATTAAAACATTAGGTTAAATCTATTTTATTCATAAAATTGAGCTAGGCCTAGGCCTAGGCTGCTATGGTTATAATTGAAGGATTTGCACCGACTCCGACTCCGACTCCACGACTCCGACTCCGACTCCACAGCCCTGCTGGCAACTGACTGACTGGAAACTGACTGTGTTGATCCTACTTGATTCAGCAACTGGAACTGATTACTCTGGGAGTCTGATTTCTGGGGCGGTTGTCCCTCTGGATGCAACCGACTGACTTGAACTGCTATGAACTGGAGTGAGTTTATTATTTCTTTCGGAAATCCGAACTGAACGACGGTTCAGGATCGACCTGCGGTCAGACCCCTCTGCAACATGTCGCCTCATTTGTGGGATTTGGTGAAGGAGGGAATTGCCGTCTGATCTCCTCCTGCCCTCGAAGCTGGTCAGGGATTTTGGACAGGAATCTGTCCAGCTGGTTCTTCAAGTTATTCAGGTCGGTGTGCTGGAGATTCCTCACTTCTTTTGGTAGGACATTGAAAAGCTTTGGGCCTCGTATTTTGAGGGTATTTTCCATCCTCGTTCTCATGGCCCCTTGTCCCACCGCAGCTTGGACCGTACAAAATCTGCCTCTTCTCTCATTCCAGTTTGTTTCTATTTCACTTCTAAGGTTAGGGACAGAGCCCTCAAGTATTTTCCATATGTATATTTTTGTGTACTGCTCGCGCCTTCTTTCGAGAGAGTAGAGTTCCAGGGATTGTAGTCGAGACCAGTACTCTTCACCTACCGTTTCTTCTGTCTTAGACTTAAAAGTCCTTTGTATAGCTTCAATGTTCGCAATGTCTCGTTTTCTGTATGGGCTTGTGAGTACTGAGCAATACTCAATTATTAGTAGGACTAGACTCTTCCATAATTTGAGCATGATGCTTGCTTTTCTGCTGCCGAAGCTCCTCCAGATGATTCCCATTATTTTTCTAGCCGTTGTGATTTTGATGTTATAGTGCTCTCTGAATTCTGCATCCGACGACATTATTACTCCAAGATCCCTGACTTGTGGATTTGGTGTTATCTGTTTGGTTTGCATAGTTTTGTACCCTTTTTTCTCTAGCCCCTTCTTATTGCCATATCTTAGAAGTTGGAATTTTTTTTCGTTGAACTTCATAGTGTTGTCTTGTGCCCACTGGAATAATGTTTCAATGTCATTTTGTAATTTTCTTATGTCACCTTCGTTCAATATTTCCTTATATATCTTCAGGGGCGTACCCAGAAATTTGTCAAGGGGGGGTGGCGCGAACTTGGAACTAATCGTAGAAGTATAATTGAAATAGAGATAAATAATTTTTATGTACGTTCATGATGAGCTTATCGTTCAGTTAGAGATGATTAACTAGCTACTGCTAAGACACATTATGAATAAAAATATAAAAATTATATTATAAAAAATATAAAAATTATGATAAAAATCTGATTGGTAACATAATATTCAATGCAAGCCGTAATTAGGACGCTCAGATTTGTATTAACATAAGAATAAAAAAGTGCTAATTTCGAGATTCAACATTTTCTTGGACTGTTCCTTTATAAAAGAAAATTATTCTCAAGGCTGGATTAAGAGTTTTCGGAATCCTAAGCCATTTTAGATTTTTAGTAGTTGGGAAGGCAAGAGCTAGCGCCAAAGGCGCCAAAAATTTTTCACGTTCATTCTCATCCTGTTGTCACCAAGCAATTTTACTGGGATTAACTTAACAGTACTTTGATCATCATGCTCTGTAGATCATCATGCTCTGTTTGAGCATTTTTTCTTTTGAAAAATTTATAAAAGTTCATTATCTTTAGTCCTGTGACACCTGCAAAGAGTACTCTACAAAGTTACAAATAGAGATAGGAATTATTACTAACCATAACATTAAAGTCCATTATAATGAAATAAAAAATCCAAACAAAATCCACACAAAATTTTGTGTGTGCAATACAATGTGAAAAACTGTAAATTAAATGAAAACTTTGAAACTAACTTTTAAAATGTGTAAAAAACTGAATACCAAATTTTAAAAATAACATACTTAATGTTTCATTTCATTTATTAGTTATATTTGAGACCAAGCGACCTTCACACATGATCACACACAAACATTCATACACACAAAGTTTTAATCAATACTTAAACTTATCAAAATTTAGAAAGTTCACAAACTAAATATTTAAATGAATGTAAACAAAAATCGATAAACTGCGGCTGCCAGGTGCCGTGAAAAATGACGCAATACTCATGAAACACAAAATCGCTAGAAAACTAGCTAACATTTTTCGATTGGCGCATGAAATTAAATACGTAAAATATTTAATTGAATATGTAAATTAAATACGTAAAAATAATCAAAATAATAATTTACTAGCTCAAGGGGGGCGATCGCCCCTGTCGCCCTCCTTTTCGGTACGTCTCTGCATATCTTTGTGTCATCTGCGAAGCATGATACAATACTGTCCTTAATATCTGTATCAATATCTGCAATCATTATTATGAACAGCAAGGGAGCTAATACTGTCCCTTGTGGGACAGAGCTCACGACTTCTGAGACTTCCGATTTAACTCCGTTTACCACCACTCTTTGTGTTCTTTCCGTCAAGAAATTAAATAATCCACCTTCCTAGGTTTCCAGTAATTCCTGTATTCTTAAGTTTGTGTGCTGTGATTCCATGGTCACATTTATCGAAGGCTTTAGCAAAGTCCGAATATACTACATCTATGTTTTGTCCTCGACACAATGTTTCCAATATTTTCTCCTGGTGGTCTAGTAGCTGTGATAGGCATGATCTTCCAGCCCTGAAGCCATGTTGATTTGGGTTGTATAAATCTTTTTCTTGTAGGTAGTAAGTAGTTTTGCCCCTAATTATACGTTCAAAACACTTTATAAGGTGTGAGGTGAGAGCCACTGGCCGATAATTCTTGAGCATTGTTCTGTTACCACCATTACATAGGGGTGGGGGGGCAATGTTCGCATTCTTTAAGGGGAGTAGAATTTGTCCTGTGTCGAGTGATTTTCTTCTTAGCAAGTACAGTGCTTTGGCAATACTCACTTTACATTTCTTCAGAAACGTGGCACTCCATGGGTCTGGCCCTGGCGCTGAATTGTCTCGCATCTGTGATAAGGCCGTAATTACATCTCCTTCCGTGAACTCGAAGTCCATTAATAGGTTTGTGCCGGAATTTGTTCTTGGTTGATTTGTATCTATGTCGAAAAATTCGTCTGGGTTTTCCACTTCCACCTCGGACTTAAGGGTGCTAAACACAGAGTTAAATTGTTCCCTAAACAGTTCACTTATTTCTTTCGGGTCATTTGTGTATTCGACTTTCCTGTCTATTAACGGACCAATACTCTCCTTACCCTACATTTTCCTTTTCGCAAACGTGTAGAAGTATTTTGGGTTATTTTTTATGTTTTCTGCTACCTTGTTTTCCTCCTCGTTTGTCTTATGTATGAATGTTTGCTTTAGGTCCATTTCTATTTCGCCAAGTTTCCTCTCTAGTTTGAGTCGCTTTGCATCAGTTCTGCATCTGTGGAGATGTTTGTCTTCGCTGCCTGAATAGTCCTGATTTTCCTCTCGAGCTTGCTACGTTTTCTTTCCTCTCTCTCTGGAATATGTTTCAGTATTATAGGTTTGGTTTCAGTCTCTCTTATACATAGTATTTCTTGTGGAGTCTTCTCGTGTAGTAGCAATTCCAAAATTACCTCCTTCAAATCTTTATTTACGTTTTCCCAATTTACTTTCTTTGAATTTATGTTTAAGCCTTCAAATATTCCATCTGCCTCTCTAGGATGCGTTTTCAGACCTTTGGGTGCTAACTTCACTTGTATATCGATGAGGTTATGGTCGGAGAACTTTGCGTTACTTTTTTATTTATTATTATCTCGTTGTTATTTGTCAAGACTAAATCGAAAACGTTCTCTTTTCTCGTGGTTTCACAGATTTCATGGGTAAGGGCGTAATGTTCCACAATATCTAATGGCATTGTTGCTTGGGTTCTATCATATTTAGTAATGTTGCCATGAAACTTCTCGATATATATAACTTCGTCATTTTTCTTCCATGTTATGAATGGGAAATTAAAATCTCCGAAAATTAGAATGTTTGTTGCTGGAGTTTCAAGTAATTTTAATGTTTTCTATTTCATTTGTAGCAAATTGGAATTCACTTTTTATGGTGTTTGGTGGTCTGCAGATGTTCATAATGGTTAGGTTCAGTTCTTTTACATCTAATATAATAACTTCGACTGTGCTGTTTGATTTGTTTACCTTCACTTCATATGTGTATGTGTTTTTCACGTAAATGTAACACCCTTCCCGTCGTCTAGTCACTCTATCTGCTCTGTGTATGTTGTAGTCCAGCAGTGCTAATTCAGTGTCCTCGATACAGTTTTCGCAGCCTTTTTCGCATTCATGCAAATGTGTTTCCGTTTGGGATATAATATCTATGCCGGATTCGGTAGCTAAATTCTGTAAGTAATGTAATTTGCAGGCTGCATGGTCCGTGTAGAGGCCTTGAATATTTGTGTATAAAACATTTATTGTGTTTCTAATTTCCGTGTTCAGGTTTCCTATATAGTGGTCGTTTCCAGGTCGATGTCGGTTCCTGTTTGGTGTTATTGGTTTGGCCGCTGCATTATTTCGGAGAATTGGGGTTGCCGCACTTGATAACACTGTGGTTGTAATATCGGTGGGTGGTGTTTGGACAGAGGGGTGATGTACGTAGTGGTGTGGGGAATATACCTGTGGAGTCCTGTCCTTTCTTGTTAGCAGGGCAAGCTGTGCTTTTATACTTCTCATTTCCTCTAAAAAATTTGTTTCCTTGCTCCTGTTGTTACTTCTAATACGGATAGGGTGTGTTATTCCCCGTTCTCTTCTTTGGGTACCCTTTATGTGAAAATATGGGCACTCTATATTTAGGCATTTTTTCTCTGTCAGTGACTGTCTGCACATAGGAGGGTGGAAATGTGGCAGTTTTGTCCGTATCTGCATCTCCCATTCCTCATCATATCGAAGCATTTTTTGGGTGATTGTACCTACAGTTTCCTCCATTATGCACGACCCTCTTTTATAGTATTCACATATGGCCCGTCGTTTAATTTCCTTACGAGCCCTATGTGATTCAATTGCTTTTTTCTGTTTCGCTACCACTTCTCCCCTACTCAGTGTTTTTTTTTGTCTCCGACGAGTTTTCATTACTGTTCTTGGTATCTTCCTCTTTCTCCTTTGTATTCCTGGTAGCCCTCTCTTTCTCTTTTGTGTTCCTGTTATCTCTCTCTTTGGCGGGGGATATTTCATTCTCTGAGCCTACTTTTGCATCTCCCTGTAGCGTAGCGTGCTGTAGCGTGCTTTCCTGTATTGTGTTGTCCTGAGCCTCGTGTTCCTGCTGTAGCGTGCTTTCCTGCATTGCGTTTTCCTGCGCCTCGTGTTTGTTTGTGCCAGCGTTTCCTAGTGTCTCCTTGGCATCTGTCGGTAAACATGTATTGCTCATGTTCATTGCTCTTTGTACCATATTCTTATTTTTTTCCATGCATGTGATGCACAGGAAGCCGTAAATGCCTGTGATTTTGTTATTTATTCTATTTATCATTTTCTTGTCTTTTCTATTTAAGTTCATGCATTCGTAGTGTTTGAAGGTATTGCACAGAATGCATTTTAAGTCCGTAGCCTGGTGCGCTTCATTTTTGCAATCGCAAAGCTGTTGCGCAGCGCATTCCATTAAACGTAATCCAACTCTATTCAGCTTTCTGAATTCACCGCAGTTTACACACTTCTTCGTATTTTTTGCCATTCTTTCCTTTATTCTTTATTTATTCGTTTTATTCCCTTATTCTTTCCTCTATTCATTATTCTTTCCTTTAGTTCGCCTCTTTTCTTCTCACCTCTCAAATTACGTCTCGAAAAAGTGACCTTCCCGTTTTGTGGCTCTTTCGAATTTTCTCTGACCTTTCCCTGTATAGGGCTAATTTAAAAATCTCTGGCTGATTTTCCGTTCGAGTTATTTTCAAATTATGTTTCAATTGATGTAGTTTTTCTTTGTACACGCTGTATGCCACCGGCTTTCACTTAATAAATTATTACCGCGAATTCACTGATGCTTAACACTCACACTGGTATAAGATAGCATTTACCGCTGAACTTATAAACACTAGTTATTTCGATATTATACAGAGCGGAAACAAAACGTCCGTACACCACGAGGTAGAAATACACACGCGCACACACAAACACACACACACACCCATATATATATATATATATATATATATATATATATATATATTAAGCCGGGTCGAAATTTTATATTGAAAAGGTACATATTGTGAGGGGTTTCAATGGAACACAGGAACCCCTTCATAAATTATTTTCGCTGTTTAAAGCCTCCTACCCCTGGCACAATTTTTCACTTTTTGACCTATACTGAAGAATATTCCATTTATACGAGACTTACTCTACATTCAGGTTTTTTGATGACATAACTCTTTATTAACGTATAATATTTTATTTAATAATGTACAGTATTAGGAAAATTAATTAAGTACAATATATTCAGAAGAAAAAATTAGAGGCATAATAAATGTGCTAAAATTCAATTCACTTTTTCATTGCTCCTTATCACATCAAACGGGAAGAAATTTTTAATATCATTAGGAAATTTTATTTCATGTTTCTTACTCATTCCATTGGGCCTTCCATTCAAACTTGGGCAGTTTTCGCCTTGATTCTTATGAGTTTAAGATAACTTTTGACAGTTGTCATATCCTATTCTTTCCTGACATGCCTTTGTTACTAGGCTCACTACCCTTTCCACACTTTGACTGTGGCATGGACAAGAAGCTATCTCCAGTGACTTACATCGAGCCTGTAGTAGCTCATCGTCGCTAAAATTGTTTAGCAGCGGTGGAGGAATAATGAGCTCTTTTTGCCAATCGATCATCTCGGTGTAGTCAGTAGATTGGAAATTGAGGGTTCGAGGCAACTCAAAGTTTCTGGTACCTGAAAATCCTGTTCTTGAAAGGATCGTTTTCTGAATAGCTTGCTCCCTAATTTCTAGTCTTTTGTCAGTTACCATTGATATGAGTATATTTTCTGGGTGGGCAAAGTAGGCGTTATTCTTTAATACTGGTTCTATGATTGATCTATGTTGTACATCTAAATTTCGAAGCAAGCACATTAAATGCCAAAAGTTATATGCACTAGCAGTTGCATTAGAATGGGATTTTATCCAAACCTACAGTGGAGCATAGAACTGCATAATGATCTTGACTATATCTTGAAGGTTTTTATCGGGATTTGGCGTTGAGATATATAATCGAAGGACCCTGTTGGCTAGAGTTAGCCAGCGAGCATGGTGAAAGGTACCTGGGAATCGAGTGAACAGATCTTGAGAAGTGTCTCCAGTTTGCACTGCCAGACACATACCATGGAGATATCTTTGATCACTGCTTAGCTCCTTCACGACATTTGCTGGAATTTCTGTAATGTTTCCCTTTACGCGAGAATATTTGACTACCTCCAATTTTGTTAAATCTGTTTTCACTTTATTCCCAATTGAACCCACAAAAGTATTTGGACCTGTTGTTTTACCATCAATGGCTTTGTAGACGTGCATAAAAGGCAGCTCATTCAAATGCAAGAGGCACACCAACCACTGCACTGTTCTGTTAAGATGAATTTCAACCACTTTTATGGCTCCACCAATTTTTCCTGTATTTACAGTACTACTATCAGAGGGTAAAGCTTTGATAGTATCTGTGCTGTTCGAGTCTGTAATAATAGTTATCAACTCTTCTGCTATGCAGCGAGCAGTTCCATTATCTGGTGTGACATGGTCTACATAGATGCTTCCAGGTTCTTTCACAATAACAGAGTGTTCTTCTGTTATCTTTCCACTTTTAGTTAATGTGTTATCTTTCCTTCCATCGAATCCAAGGCACTCCATCTTCAGATTTTCGGATTTAGACCTAAAAGTATTTGCTTCACCCATGCGATTTCTTTCTCTTTCTAATTTCTTTCTGTCAAGCATGTTGGTGTGGTTGAGGATCCCCATATCTTTTAAAGCTGCTTTGACCAGTACAGCTGCAGCTCCACAACTTACACGCTAACAATCTGCTGTTAATGCTAGGTTTTTATAGGAGTGCCTGTTCTGAATATTCTCAGTCAATTCTAAATCGGCCTCATATTCTACATCCTGACTCTCTGAATCTACATCCATGTCTTCTTCGGTATTTTCTATAAATTCCGATGGTAAATCATTGGTGGCTTCAGTCATTTCTTCTTGTGCTTTTAGTTGACGGTTTTGTGCCTCTTGGGCTCTTGCTAAAGATCCCTTCTTTTTTGAACTAGCTATGTGATCAATTGGTCCTAACTGATTTTTTCTTTGTTTTTGACCCACAAAAGATTCCCATTCTGCCATTGATATTTTATCTTTACACTTGCAAGATTTCTTATCAATTCCCTAATCATAGCATTCACAAGAAGCTATATTAAACATTTCATCATACTGAGGTACTTTTAAGGCAAAACTTTAATTTCTTCGCTGTAACGGCACCTTGTTCAATTTTGAGGCTTCTTCTATTAGTCGACTGACTTTAAGACAGACACCTTTGGTGTTAATCGTAGGAAAAGAAAATTTCATCCAAATGTCTTCAATATCTTTTACAACAACCCTGTAACAATCATTAGCAGTTGCTGATCCTTTTGATTTAGCTTCTTCACGACGGCGCACAAAAAGGGAGTGTCTCACAACATCTGCTTTTGAAGGAGTCATGGCTGCTGGGAATTCCGTAGGATATCCAAAGGCTGCATTTGAGGACTTGCTTCTAGTAGTCATAGTTATTATTCAGAAGTAAACTCAAATTATATGTAATTTATAATTTATGATAATTCAAATTATAATTAAAGCAAATGCAAATCATTTCTATTTATCTGAAACATAAAAATATGAAGCATTAAACAAACAACTTATCATGTAACATATAGCAACATTAAACATGCAAATATGAAGGTAAAAAAGGGAGGAGGGGCATGTGATAGGGGTAGTAGGGTAGCACATGCTTGATTTTTTAATATTTTGTTAAAGTGATGAAAAAACCTTCTCACATGGTGTACTTTTTAAGAAATAAAATTTGTTCCCATTTAAATATATGAAAATATGAGGGGAAAAAAGGTGGGAGGGAGGTGCTAGGAGTAGCAGGGGTAGCACATGTTTGATATTTTAAGATTTTGTTAAGATGATAAAATGAAACTTCTCACATAGTGTACTTTTTAAAAAATAAAAAATTTCCCATTTTCGACCCGGCCTAATATATATATATATATATATATATATATATATATATGTGTGTATATACGAGAATTGGCTGAAAAGTAGTGCCTCCACTTGAATAATTCTGGATTGTGTTGAGGTAGCCAGATAAAACCGGTTTTGTGTTGTAACTTGATATCCCAACCCCATTCCAGATTGTTTAAAGACAACCAGATAAAACCGGTTTTGTGTTATAGCTTAATATAGCCTACACTCATTCCACACGTTGGTTCAGTATCGATTACAATATAAAGGAGTAAAGACCTTCGCTTCACGCAACGTGCCGTAATTGAATTTTTGACCGCGGAAAGTGTTGCTCCCATAGTCATTCATCGGCGAATGCAAACTGTGTACGGCAAACAGTGTTAATGTGAGTACCGTTCGACGTTGGGCGAGGCAGTGTAAAGAAGGAAAAACAGTGCAAGAAGATTTGCGAGACAAACCGCGAAGTGGAAGGCCTGTAACGGTAACCGACTAGTTTCATCGGAACTACGTTGACGAACTGATTTGTGAAAATTGTCGCATCAAACAAAATGAAATTGCTGAAATCCTCGATATCTCCAAAGAGCGAGTGGGAAACATTTTCAGTATTCTCGGTTACCGAAAGGTTTGTACCAGATGGGTGCCTCGCATGCTCACTGCCGAGATGAAAACTGAGAGACTACACATTTGCCAAGAAAATCTGCAGCGCTTCAAAAATGAAGGATATGAATTTCTGCGCAGCAGTGTGACAGGAAACGAGACGTGGGTCCGCCATTATGACCCTGAAAGTAAACAGCAATCCATGGAATATCGGCACAAAAATTCACCGCAACCAAAAAAATTAAAAGTTAAAAAATTGGCTGGAAAAGTGATGACTGTTTTTTGGGATATCAATGGTGCTGTTCTCGAAGACTTTACGGAAAGTGGGAGAGCAATCAACTCCTCACGTTATATTGAAACTCCGAAGAAGTTGAAAAAATGGATCAGGAGGGTTCGCAGTCGCACCCACAAAAACGCAGTCATTGTTCACCATGGCAACGCACGGCCTCACACCAGTGTTCAAAGTGAGAAGCAACTGAGGATCTGCAGTTCACCGTCTTGCCGTATCCACCATATAGCCCCGATTTAGCACCATGCGATTTTCACCTCTTTCCTAAACTTAAAGAACATCGTGGAAATCGCTACGAGTCTGACGAAGAAGTTAGGGCTGCTGTGAAATTTTGGTTTGTAGTCAAAGCTCCGAGTTTTACCGGGATCGATTTTAAAAACTCGTTTATCGTTGGCGAAAATGTATCGAGGTAGAGGGTGACTTTATATAAAAGTAAATTTATCGTTTTGAAGAATAAACTCTAAGGTACATATCTGCTTTTGTTTCGATAAAATCCTTCAACCCGTTTAAAATTTATTTGAGTGGAGGCATTACATTTTAGCCCACCCTCATATATATATATATATATACACACTATATATATATATATATATATATATATATATATATATATATATATATATATATATATACAGGGCGTCCCAAAAAATGTATACACACTTTAACAGCTGATAGCTCAATTGATGTTTCTTTCTTTCCAAGTTAAACCCATTAGAATTAATAATGACAGTCAGACTAAGCTTTGAACAAAGGAAATTCATTCTAAAATGCTACTGGAAGTGTGAAAACGCAGTTGAAGTGCAAAGACAGTTTAGGAGGGAGTTTCAAACAGATCCACCAACGCGACTTACCATCACTCGAATTAGAGATAAGTTTGAAGCCGATGGAACTGTTCAGAATGTCCACAAGAAGCGTTCCGGAAGACCACGGACATCGACAAGCCCCAAAAAGCAAGAAAGAGTACTGGAAACGTATCACCAAAGTCCAAGAAAATCTGTGCGGCAAGCGAGTCGTGAGGTAGGAATTTCAGAATCGTCTGTCCAACGCATTTTGAAGCGCTGTCAATGGAAAAGTTACATTCCAAGATTAGTCCATGCTATTAATGAAGATGATCCGGACCGAAGAGTGGAGTATTGCGAGTGGTACTTGGCACGATGTGGATGTGGATTGGACGAAGGGGTTTCGTAGAATACCCTCTGCGTTCACCAGACCTCACACCACTAGACTTTTTTTTATGGGGATACTTAAAAGACAAAGTCTACGCTATAAAACCTGCAACAGTCGCTGAATTGAGAGCAGCCATTGAACGAGAATGCACACAAATACCAAACGAAATGTTTCGTGATGTTTGCGATTCCATTGCTTCGCGTTATCAGCAGTGCCTGGACCAGAACGGACGTCAGTTTGAAAACAGGCGTTGACAAAACAATTAAATAATGTCTGTAGATTCTATTACATTTTGAAAATGAAATGTATTTTAATAAACACTGCCTTTATAAGTATTTAAAGTGTGTATACATTTTTTTGGGACGCCCTGTATATGAAAATGAAAAGGTTTATTGGCAGACTATAGTCCATATGACAAATATTATTAATACAATGACAGTTCATACACTAAGGATAGAAATATATACAATTGATTAGAAATAATACTGCACTGTCGAAGTTAAGTGGAGCTACAGACAGACGTTTTCGTACCAAGAAGTCCATAGCTTAGAGGATAAATGGCAGGACTCATGGATAGCTTGGATGATCGGGTTGGTTGATTTTTTAATTCTTTGCATTAGACTGTGTTGAGCACGTCTTGTTACCTCCGGGAAGCTCGGGACATTGCGGGTAGCAAACATTTGCGAAGCTGAGAATCTCGGGGGTAATTTATGTAAGAGTCTAAAAGACCTGTTGTACAGCAAATTTAGGGTTCTGCCAGACCCTTTTTTATAATTCACCCAGAGTTGCTGACCGTATATATTACTGCAGAAAGTACGAAAGAGTGTCTTTAGCTTCACTTGTACAGAAACGAAAGTTCCTTATGGTCATATTCGCTTTAGCACACAGGCTTCGAGATTGTTTTCTTATATCCGAGTCATCACTCAAGGAGCTGGTAATAGTTTGACCCAAATACTTAAACTCTTGTACTTCCTCAATTACTTCACCATTCATTTTAAACCTTATATCAGCTGGCTGATTACAGCTTTTAGGATGAAATTGCATAACCTTAGTTTTTGTAACATTAAAAAGAATATCATGTTTCTGCGAATACACTTCGCAGACATTTAGTAGCCGATCCAGACCTTTAACAGAGGGACTTATTAACACCATATCATCGGCATAAACTAAGTTATTTATCCTTGTGTTATCTATGCAACATCCTACTGTTGCCTCATTAAGTGAAGCAATTAATCCGTCAATATACACATTAAACAGCATAGGGGAGAGCAAGGAGCCTTGTCTCACCCCGCAAGAGGAGCCAAAACACTCGGATAGTACATTGCCCCACCTAACAGTGAAAGATTGGTGGGAATACCAAAATTTCAATAAATTTAATATGTACATGGGAACCTTCCTGTCTTCTAGTTTTGCAAATAAAATATTGTGGTTCACCCTATCATATGCCTTACTTATATCAAGGAAACAGCTATAAATGGTTGAATTACTGTCAATGTATTTAGATATTGTTTCTTTAAGTACATAGATACACATGTCAGTTGAGTGGGACCTTTTAAAGCCAAACTGATTAGATGTCCATATATAAATAAGATGGTTGGCTGAAAAGTAATGCCCCCATATATATATATATATATATATATATATATATATATATATATATATATATATATGACAATTTTAATTCTTTTTTTCCTAAAAAAGCAATACTGAAGAAATTGAATTTCTTTGTTAATACATCTTTAACGAGACAGGTTCAAAAATAAAATAAGCTTCATTATACGATAATAGTACAGAGAAGACTTCACTTCTATCCTTCTGTTCTTTCTTGCGTTTATAAGGAATAAAATAGGTGTACAGAGAATAACATCTGCTAACATATATGTGTGATATTGCGACAGTTAATGCATTCCTAAGCATACATAGCGTAATAGAATACACACTATATAAGAATAGTAACAATAACAGTAATAATAATAATATCAACATTACATTTTATTATTGTATTTATACGTGTTGACGATGCTCACCAGGTTTTTATTTTTACGTACAGGGTATCCACAATGTCTTGTCACCCCAGTAAAATACTAAATTTTCGTGTTTCTTTCATACCCATTTGAAATGTGTGATAGCAGCAACTATACGATTAAACAACGCATATTGGCTAGTACTTCACTTTGTTATTTTATGCGAGTTTAAGCGATGATTCAGGATCGACCTGCGGTCGACCCCCTCTGCAGCATCCCGCCTCATTTACCTGAGTCCATGGCAAAACCATCGAAAATATTCGTGCAGAATTCCAGGATCGATTCAGTCAGGACTCTTTTGAGATGGGAAAAGAAATTGTTCACAAGAGGAACTGTAAAAGATAAACCAAGAACTGCAGATCATCTACCAGGCAACAACAGTGGGCATTAGTTGAGCAATCTGTATCAAGATCACCAAAAAATCAATCCGTAAGCCATCATCAGAGCTTGGAATACCACGATCAACATCGCACAAGCACATGAAAGTGGACTTAAAGCTGCATCCATATCTAAAAAACGTAACTGTATCAGTGATAAATGAGTCTGAAAGAAAAATGAAAATCAGTTAGTATTTTACTGGGGGTGACAAGACATTGTGGACACCCTGTAGAAAGGAGGGGCCAAGGGCGGGTGCCCGCAAAAATAGCCCCCTTTAAAGAGATTTATTTTATTTTAAAAATTATTTGAAAATATTCTGCAACCAAATGATAAAAATATTTTCAATTTTAACAGTTTAAGTTTCGTAATGTTATTTTTCACTATACAAACCCTCCGTAAATATCTTAAACACCAAATTTCATTTCACCTCGGTTAAATTAAATCGTAAATGGTAAGAAAAAGGCCAGGTAATGCTCAGCAGGTAGGATGGGAAACGGGAAATAATTTTCAATAAACTCCAGACCCCAACTGGTGAGCAGCATGAAGTGGCACCTTCTTATAGGTCATCAACTAAGACGGCTCCAGACTGAATGCCCTAGAGAAAATAAGTTAAATTTTCTAATTCTACATTACTGTATATGCACAAAAAATAAGTTTATCCTATTCATTGCTTTCATTACGTTAGTTCATCCTGCAAATAAATAATTTCAATATTGTTAAATAAAAAGAAAATGATCTCATAATATAAATGATGTTAAACTAAACCTGCAAAATCCTAAAAACCTTAAATTCAACAAATTCAATACATAACCAAAGGGCCATTTATGAACACTTAAGTTGAACAAGGAAAGAGGACAAGGAAAGTTCAGTTCCAAACCAATATGTACAGTGCTTACAAGAAGTCTCACGCTTCTGTCTCGTCCCAAGCTAGTCTGTTAGGTATAAAATGGGCGGTCCTTATGGCAGCGGAGGTGTGTTCGGATTGGTGCACGTAACTGCTCTAACACAATCAATGACATCCATTATTACGTCATTTCTGCTACTTTTTAGTGTTTAAAATACAAATGATTAAGAAGCAGAATGGAGCAAGTTTCGGGATGTTGGGATGGTTATGGAGCAATCCTAGTCATCATAATATTAGCTGGGCATTACATTATACCGTCTCAATATATACTGTAGACCAGTGGTGCACAAACTTTTTTGATGTGAGGGCCAAGCGAAGAAAATAACTAAATGTATTAGCCTACTTACTTTCCATCTAAGTCATAAATTGGGTCACTTTTATATTCTAACTTTTTCATTGAATTGAAAAGACCCGTGGGGGACACATTTGGCCCGCGGGCCAGGGTTTGTGCATCACTGCTGTAGACTATAGAGAACGACTAATTTGGCAAATATCCCAAATCATGGCATGATACCTAAGTTATTTTGACGGAGGTCTAAATTATTTGCTCAAATGCAATTATTGATATTAAGTAATTGTTGGGAATTGTTGTCAATATTGTTGTTTGTGATATATATCCTACGTGAAGAATCTAATGACCAAATTCCTCAGTGAACCTCTCACGCGCTCGCATTTCGAGGAAGTCACGGTCGTCTCACTAATAGATAGTTTATCCATTGTTTTAAATGGTAACCTATTAAACGAACTATGTTAAACCTATTCCATCTTATGAAAGTAATTAGTCGAAAGCAAGACTGGTGGGCCGTGAATCAGAGAAATTTGCGTTTGATTTGTTCATCGTAATTATTACGTAATATAATATACTGTATATAGTAGTATATAAGAGTTTATTGGTAGCATATCATATGACAATTCCCATAAACATGTGATGACCTCGATGTTGCCAGCTTTTATTTTTTTCCTGAAACTATTACCTTCTCATAGTTTGTTTCAACAATGCATATATTATCATTTCCACGAGCGTAGACATTGCAAGAAAAGATTCTAACTAAGGATAAGTAAAGTTCTTTCATGGTCACAATATATACTTTTATTGATGTCAAACATAAAAATATAATAAAATTCTATATTAACATAAATATATATTCGATACACATTTACGTCATGGCTTTAACATTAGTATTTCGTATAGCTTCCTCCAGCATCAATAATTTCTTGCAATCGTTGCGGCATAGAAGAGGCCAGATTGTAGGGAATGTTTGGTGTTCGGCGTAAGCTCTCCCAACTATTCCTCGTGTGAGCTAAACGTGCTTCAAATGTTCTTTCATTGCGTTGCTCCCATTCGTTAATCATTATTGCCCAAAGGTTTTCAATCGGATTCAAGTCAGGAGAACGTGGTGGCAGAATTAGATTAATAATCTCTGGGTGATCTTCGTACCACGCTCTCACAACGTTACTCCTATGAATGGGACTGTTATCTTCCATTAAGTAAAATGGTTCCGGTGCTGGAACCAGATACGCACGAACACTGGGTAGCAGCACCTCTTCCAGTATCTGGCAATATTGCTGTCCAGTAAAGCGTCCATCTACTTGAGTCAATTCTCCGACACCATAGCCAGACATCCAGCCCCACAGACCGAGATTGATGTGACCACTACGTTTGCTCGGGAAAACATTTCCTTCTTCATAGCGTTTTCCGCGCTGCCTCCAACAATGCAGGGAACCATGACTATCTGTTGAAAATGTTTTTTCGTCACAGTACACAACTTTTCTCCAGAATTCTTCTTACTGCGGCAAGTATTGCAAGGCAAATCCCATCCGCGCCTCTTTATGCTCAATCGTCAATGCAGGTTTTATAGCTGGACGGCGAGAAAAATATCCTGCCTCATGAAGTCTGTTGTTCACTGTATTTGCGCTACAACGAAGGTTCAGGTGTCTGTAAATATGCGTCGTTGAAACAAACGGATGCTCTCTGGCATGATTAACAATCGCAGCATCTTCCTCTTGAGATGTTGAACGCGGAGGACCAGACCTCGGCAAAGTAGCGATTGAGTTTTCTGCTTCATACCGATGAATCCACCGTTCCACAGTGCTTCGATGAACGTCTAGTCGTCTTGATATTTCTCTTATTGGCACACCATATTCATGCAATGTCACCATTGCTCCCCGCATTGCCTGGGTCGTCTCGTGGTGCACAGACGGCCTTTCCATTTTTGTGTAAATGGCTTATGTGAAGCGTGCTGGGACGATAAAGGAAATGAAGATACCATGCACCCCTTCTGAAATTGATTTCGGTTGTGAAGGGTACCAACCCTTCGAATGGTAATAATAATCAGCCAATTTCCTATTTTGTTGAACATATGCATAAAAAATTCGTCTTAAAAGCCAAGGATCCAAAGATTGTCAGCAATAGTTTATATCCCAACTGAATATAGACAGCCATCAACAGTATAATCATATTTTATTTCCATAACTACTCATGACTACTCTGTCATAGTAAATAACCTTATTATGACTTACGTAGTAGTGGTAATTCTGAGTGGCGGCCTCTAGTCACATACGTTAAAC
The DNA here is from genome assembly GCA_023014485.1 of Bathynomus jamesi. Classification (NCBI taxonomy): domain Eukaryota; kingdom Metazoa; phylum Arthropoda; class Malacostraca; order Isopoda; family Cirolanidae; genus Bathynomus; species Bathynomus jamesi. The sequence goes on from JAJOZX010003046.1 coordinate 326,553, forward strand.
CTATCAGTGCGTCTAAGACCAGACTCTTCTGTTTCTGTCAATTCATTGTTAGTTTAAGGTATTTTGCTCTTTGTCTTTCTAGGTCTAGGGCATTAAAATAAATATTTGAGTTTGTTTTCGCATTTCCTCCTCCCTTCGTAATTCCCCTCCCAACCTCGTTTCCTTCGACATAGCAACGCTTACCTCCATCCTCATTCCACTTTCTTCATTAAACCTATTATCGCTTTTACTGTCCCTTCCTTCCATCCTTCAATGCCAGCGTTCTTAAACCTAGCACATAAATTATATAATACGGAATCTAACACCTTAGATCTCTACGCATTCATGTTACTTGAAGACGCCTGTGTCTTAGGGGAATCTAAGTGTTGAGAGTGGGCTTGAGGGGTAGTCTATAGATTATTACAGATGACCTTGAACGCTCCAACTATTTAAAAATGATTATTTATTACGCACATCATATGGCATAATACACACATGAATTTAAGGATCTCTTACACTATAGGAATGGAATTGAATCCTACCAGAGTTAAAAAGTCGCAAAATATGATAGATTAGTTTGTATTAAGAGGTCACTAAGAGAAAAGGATTTGGAGTAGAGCGGAAGGCAGAGAGTATATTTTCTCGAGTTTCGGTTATTATTAACGTTATATGGATACATTGCCATGCGGTGTGATCAGAGAGAGAGAAAGAGAGAGAGAGAGAGAGAGAGAGAGAGAGAGAGGGGGAGAGAGAGAGAGAGACAGACAGACAGACAGACAGAGAGAGAGAGAGAGAGAGAGAGAGAGAGACAGAGAGAGACACACAGAGAGAGACACACACAGAGAGAGAGACACACACACACAGAGAGACAGAGAGCTTTTAAATCACACCTTTTAAATGGTTTGTGGGTAAGGGCTTCACGTATGTTATTTTAGTCCAGGGTAGTTTATGTGGAGGTGTTAACGTAACTTGCACTTGGGACTGTTAATTGTAAGACAACTACCATAGCTGGGACTGAGACACGTTATCCCCTGCATACTCTATAGATATCTATATACAGTATGTCTCTATATATAAATAGATAGAGTGATCAACACAATGATAATGTGAACGTCATTGATGGGGTTAGAGCAATTATGTGCACCAATCCGAACACACCTCCGCTGCCATAAGGACCGCCCATTTTATACCTAACAGACTAGCTTTGGACGAGACAGAGGCGCGAGACTTCTTGTAAGCACTGTACTTAAAAATACAAACGAGTTAAACTTTAAATGAAAATACTATTAAATAAGTTGAAAACCATATTCAGGCAGTTTTGGCAAATAAAATATTAACAAAGGAGGGATAGTTTACCAAGTAGCTCTAAAGATAACAATCGTAGCAACAAAAGATAGTCTCTTGGATTGCTCTTTACAAAATTCAATGGATTTTATTTTGATATCAATCTAAAAATTACAAGAAAATCTTCAACATAGCAATTTTAAGTTCAGTTAAAGTATTCAAGTAACAGCCTTAAATTACATCTGTGTTGTCAATTTATTTAAGTATTGCCTATCAAAATCTTTAAATTAAACAATTTCAAAACATGCCTTTCAATACAGTCAAATATAATTTGCAACACTTTACAATGACACTTAGAACTTTCCTTGGTCACAGCAATCACAAAACTCAAGGTAAATTAAATATACTAGTCCGAATTGAATTCACACGTTCATTTACAAGGTTGAGCAAATCGAATTTTTTTTAAATTTCAATGACTCCCCATATATATATATATATGTATATATATGTAAAATTCTTTCTTGATATATATATATATATATATATATGATGAATAAAACCACGAAGGAAAAAGGAAACACAAATGGGTGCTCAAGCGCTTTCGTCTAATGACATCCTCAGGAACACTGAGGTCACTGAGGTCACTGAGGTCACTGAGGATGTCATTAGACGAAAGCGCTTGAGCACCCATTTGTGTTTCCTTTTTCCTTCGTGGTTTTATTCATCATAAATACTTTTCACGTGTCACTTTCGTGAAATAATTTTTCATATATATATATATATATACACGGTGAACCAAAAGTAGGTGGACAGTAGGTTGAATACGGTTTGTGTTATATTATATTATAACTATGGTGTTCATTATAACTATGGTGTTTGTGTTTTATTATATTAAATATTATAACTAAATTTATTTAAATTTTATATTGTATTATAGTATACAAAAAAATTAAATATGTATTCTCAAAATAAACGTTATCATTTACTGTCCACCTACATTTGGTTCACCCTATATATATATATATCAAGAAAGAATTTTACATTGAAGTTTTGAGACGTCTACGTGAAGCAGTTCGGAGGAAACGGCCGCAGAAGTGGGAGTCCGGAGACTGGATGCTTCATCACGATAACACGCCATCTTATTCGTCACAATTTGTCCAGCAATTTTTGGCCAAATACGCTACCCCCTCCCAAGTACAGCAGCCTCCATATTCGCCGGATTTGGTTCTATGCGCCTTTTTTTTGTTTCCGAAGCTCAAACCCTGAAAGGACACCAATTCGATGATGTTGAGACCATTAAAAGAAATTCGATGGAGCAGCTTTTGGCCATTCCGAAAAGTGCTTTCGAAAAATGTTTTCAACAGTGGCAGGATCGTTGGGCAAAGTGTGTGGCTTCAGAAGGAGCGTACTTTGAGGGAGATTAAACCCTAAACCCTGTAAGTACCATATTCTGTGTATAATCGCATCAGTCCGGATACTTTTTGAAAACACCTCAGGTGTGTGTGTGTGTGTGTGTATATATATATATATATATATATATATTATATATATATATATACTAGCTAAGGTACCCGGCTTTGCCCGGGATAAATTTCAAATTGCTGTTGCATGTCGTTCACGGTCAGCTTCAAGGCGTGATTGTCTTTCTTGCAGTGTTTCTCTTGCTCTGGTAGCTGCTGCACTTTCTCGGACAGATTGTCTTTCTTGAAGGTTTTCTCTTGCTCTGGCTGTTGCATGTTGTTCACGGTCAACTTCAAGGCGTGATTGTCTTTCTTGTGAGGTTTCCTGTTTCGGGGCTTCTTTATTTTTTCTGGCTGCTGATGTAGATCTGCCCAAACTTGCCCGTTTCTTTGGTGGCATGGTAAAGTTGTTGGGATTTTCAAAAACTGCAAAAAAACATTGTCACATTAACTTCCTGTAACTATTCGCACAAACAGACAGGCTGACCGACTCTGTGTTGACATTCTTCATCCCATAAGAGGTTCCAGTGCCAAATTTGGTAGCTCTAGGTCAAACGGTTTGAAGTCGTCCTAAAAAATAATTATATGTGAAGCTCAAGATTTTCATGACTGTGTTCTTTTCTATAGTTTTATTGACCAAATAATTAGTCATGAAAATGTTAAGATTCAGAAATCTTGACACAATGTGAAGCTCAAAATTTTCACGGCTGCGTTCTTTTCTATAATTTAATCATGGTGCTGGGGCCTTCGGGCCCAGTAATTTTAATTATTTAATTTATTAACATTCTTCATCCCATAAGAGGTTTCCTTGCCAAATTTGGTAGCTCTAGGTCAAACGGTTTGCGCTTGCATAAAGGACAGACAAACCAACAAACAGACAGGCGAAAATATATAATATATATATATAGTCTATATATATATATATATATATATATATATATATATATATATAAGGGTGATCCAGAGAAATGGGACCCAAAAGAAACCCCTGTAACTCTTAAAGTATAAGTCCTTTTATAAAATCATACGCATCATTCGAAAGAGGATAGTTACAAGTTTGTACAGGATTGTATAGGTTTTGACAATACAAGACAAGATAAGATACAAAACAAAATAAAAGGGTTAGTTAAAACTAACCCTTCAAGATGACTGCATGGACTCTGGAACAGCTGCGTTTCATAACTGAGCAATATTATGAGCATGGAAGAAGTGTAGTTTCAGCTCAAAGATCTTTCAAGACAAATTTTCAGATGTCCAAATCACCTTCTAAGAGCTGAAACTACACTTCTTCCATGCTCATAATATTGCTCAGTTATGAAACGCAGCTGTTCCAGAGTCCATGCAGTCATCTTGAAGGGTTAGTTTTAACTAACACTTTTATTTTGTTTTGTATCTTATCTTGTCTTGTATTTTCAAAACCTATACAATCCTCTACAAACTTGTGACTATCCTCTTTCGAATGATGCGTATGATTTTATAAAAGGACTTATACTTTAAGAGTTACAGGGGTTTCTTTTGGGTCCCATTTCTCTGGATCACCCTTTATATATAGTCTATATATATATATATATATATATATATAATCTGTGTGTGTGTGTGTGTGTGTGTGTGTTTGTATTCGTCTGTGTCTGTGCTTGTGCTTGTGCGTGTGTTATTTGTATTGATTTTATAGTGTATAACGTATTATTTGTATAGTGCATACATTCACCACTAATACTTTATGAAATATACACCATCTTTTATTGTACACAATAATTATTCACATTTTTCGTCTTTTTCATACTGATATGCATGAACACCTGAAACAATACTGTGACACAAGTAATGAAAATCGTCTAATTTTTATGTGGGGAAATAAGATCGATCCGTGGTTATCATTAAAACTGAATCGGAAATATGTCTATAATATCCACCTCACGCACTCTTTACAACCTCGAAATTCAACTTTGGGGATAAATATTGGGCAACTTTTTCAGTTAGAAAGACTCTTCGAGTAGAATTCAAAGAGAGTCTACTGTATGTAGAGAGAAAATTGATGACACCGATTTAGTTCCTTACCTTCCGTTAGAACCTGATTAATAAATACCGCTTTACTGTCCACCGTAAACTTAGTTTCTTCTCGAATATGTCAACAGAGATTTTACCCGCCATCAGAAAACAACTTTTATCCTATTTAATATTAATATCATTATTAACTACTCGGCTAACTACAGTTACTAGCTATTACTGTTCTTAGTAGGGCAATTACCAGTATTACCATTATCATCGTAATCAATATCGCTATAAATATTATTATTATTATTTTTATTATTATCATTATTATTAGTGGTAGTAGTACTAGTTGTAGTATGGCTATACGTTATAATTATTCCTGCTATTATTGTTGTTATTAATGTAGGTAATACCAACTTCATAATCCACTAATCAAATCACCCCTTATCTCATACTAGTCAGCACTATGTACTGTCAGTGTTATGATGTATTAGTGTTAGCAGTACGATGTTGATTATTATTATTATTACTAATATCATTACTACTAATACCACCTAATTTTAGGTAACTATAACTATTGCACTAACAAAAATATGTTATTAGTAGTAGTTATTAGTAGTAATATTAGTAGTAATATTTTTATCTAACTCAGGTAACTAACTATTAATTTCTGCTGCAACAATGATTAATATTTTCCTTTATTTTTTATTTTCCATTATGTTTATTCTTCTTTTCGACCCTAGATGGAACTACTGCTGTATTTTCTGTCCAGTGTCATATAGTTATTGCCCTAATAATGATGTAGATAAAAAAAAATTCCCAAAATGGCCCTCCCATATGTTTTCCATTCATAATCTTTAGTGGTGTACCGATTAATCGACATCGACAGAATCAAGCAGTTTTGAGGCATCGGCATAATCGGGCAGATTTAGCCGATTCTTTTACCGATTCTTTGAAATTTTAAAATTTTCATTAAAACAAAATCTATATTTATAGAAAAAATGAACATACAAAAAACACTACCTATGATAATTTATATTCATTTCGAAATGTAACTGTATAAAACCATTTTACACTCACGAAAAATGCAAAGCTTAATAAGTTAAGTTACCCATAAATTTACATTTTCTTTATTAACTAGCTAATCTCTAGATATTATGTATTCTTGTAATCTCCTACTCTATATTAATAATAATTCTATATTAAGTTGTATTTTATAATTTTTATTAATCACTAGGCAACAAAGATTTTGTTACAGAAGACCAAATAGGTGCTCCTAGCTAATTTCGGTATGCTGATTTCAAATCTATAATTAGATTTTTTCTATCACGTCTAGATATTGTGTAAAATGCAAATCACTTTTAGTAAAATTTTCTACCACGTCCAGATTTTGGTTTTAATCGGCTTAATGCTAGTAATATGAAACTTGCTTTTCAAGGTTAAAGCAATTTTTTTTGCCAACTATATACAAATTCGAACAATTTTGATAAATAAAATTTATCCTGAGTTGGCAACACTGAGTCAAGAGCATAGTAACGGGCAACGGCCCAACGGTCAGTCGCTACGTGACAGTCAAACAGAACGGTTGTTGAAGCTCTCTGCTGATGAGCAAGTGACAGGTTGTGGTGACTTGTGTGTTTTTATAGCATTTGTTTTGTACTACGGTGTGTATTTCTTTTTATTTTGCACATCGTAATAATTACTTTCTACGTTTTTTCAGATATTGTATGGTAATTCAAAATGGCATCAAATAGACGTGCTTGTGTAAATCACCCAGACAACTTCTGCTTTGTCTGTGGACAATATACACCTAAGCCACAACGTAGAAACATAACAACAAAGATTAAACTTGCCTACAAGTGTTATTTTGACTGTAAGTTAGGAGACCAACAGAGGGACCGGGCACCACATATTTGCTGTGCACAGTGCAATGCAATGTTAATAGCTTGGATGAATGGTAAAAGAAAAGCTATGCCGTTCTCAGTCCCCATGGTTTGGCGTGAGCCGAAAAATCACTTCAATGATTGTTATTTTTGTTTGACAAAGATTGCTGGTTTCACAAAGAAAAACAAATCAAAGATCACGTACCCAAACTGCGAATCAGCAATGAAACCAGTACCACATGATGAAACAAATCCACCACCAGTTCCACCAGCAACGATAACAGACAGCAGTTCATCTGAAGATTCTGCTAGTGATATAGAAACAGGGAAAGATGGCATATATGTTCCAGATGCAAATATTTCCCCACATTTGTTAAGTCAAGCGGAGTTAAATGACTTAGTGCGCGATTTGGAATTACCAAAAGAAAAGGCAGAGTTGCTTGGTTCAAGACTTCAAGAATTTAATCTTCTCCAACCAAACACCAAAGTTTCCCATTTCCGCCATCGCCATTTGCAGTTTTCATCATTTTACTTACAGGAAGAAAACGTTTGTTTCTGCCACGATATCAGTGGTCTGATGCAAGGGATTAGCTGTCGCTATGATCCAAAAGAATGGAGACTGTTCATTGACTCTAGTAAAGCTAGCCTTAAAGCTGTATTACTGCACAACGGCAATGAAAAACCTTCAATACCTGTAGCAGATGCCACTGGCCTTAATGAGACTTATGAATCGATGAAACTGCTGCTAAGACTCATCAAATATAAGGACCACACATGGAATATTTGTGGCGACCTTAAAGTTGTATCATTACTTCTTGGGTTACAGTTGGGCTACACAAAGCATATGTGCTTTTTGTGTCTATGGAACAGCAGAGATGACAAGAACCACTACAAAAAACATGATTGGCCATCTAGAACTGAACATGTTGTTGGTAAATACAATGTGAAACACCCAGCACTTATTGACCCTCAGAAAGTACATCTTCCACCACTTCACATTAAACTTGGCCTTATGGAAAATTTCGTGAAGGGTATGGATCATCAAGGTAGTGGTTTCCAATATTTAAAGGATAAATTCAAAGGAATATTGACAGATGCTAAGCTAGAAGCTGGAGTTTTCACTGGACCACAGATCCGCAGTGTCATCCACGACTCATCGTTTCCATCTAACCTAAATGAGAATGAACTAGGAGCATGGACATCTTTCGTTGAAGTTGTCAAAAATTTTCTTGGAAACCACAAAGCTGAAAACCACCGTAAACTCGTAGAAAACATGCTTAAATCTTATGAAATAATGGGATGCAGAATGTCTTTGAAAATTCATTTTTTGCATTCTCATCTTGACTTCTTCCCGGCCAACCTTGGGGCTGTAAGTGACGAGCATGGTGAGCGCTTCCACCAACAGATCTCAGTTATGGAAAACAGATACCAAGGTAATTTCAACCCAAATATGATGGGAGATTATTGTTGGTTCCTGCAGAAGGAGAGCTCGTCATCCTACAAGCGACAAAGGAAGAGGACACACCAAAGTTTCACTTAAGAACAGGAATTTGCCTTTCAGTAGTAACAACAAAATACTAACGCGCTTTGGGTGGATGGTTGGGCGCGCGGGTGGTAACTCCGGCAGCGGAATTCCGCTGTCTGTCTTAAGCCAGAATAAAGGAGGAAAGACATCCCTGTTCACTAATTATTTAAGTATGCTTAACATAAAACGTGGCACGGAAAAGTAGCTTAGACGGCTTTCGTTATAGAAGCGGGTGAGAAAAAAAATGAAAAATAGGGGTTTTCGGTTACACAAAATCTGGACGTGATAGAGAAATTTTGATATCAGATCTGAAATCAGCATCACCGCTTTAGTAGGAATCAGTAGTTCACGTGTCTGTAACAAAAAAAAAGTTGAAATTTGTTGCCTAGTGTAATGTGCCGATTCCAAAATTTTACCGATGAAAGATGCCGGTTCCATAAAAACTGCCGATATCGATGTTGATGCCGATTCTTTGCCTATATTTTAAAAAATCAATTCCCTTCATAAAATTTACTAATCTAATGTGAAAACGTTTAATTTTCATATTTTTACATCTAAAATTTGTTTAAATGATTTTCCTTAGCTCACTCCACAATATACAGCACCAGAATTTGTTACTCATATACCGCAGCTAAAATGATGTTCAAAAAGGTTATTTACTCAGTAAAATGATAAAATATGTAATTTTACTTTAGTTTCATAAATTGAATACCAATATTTAAAGTAATTGTTTGCCTTATGTTGAAGGTATTTTCTTTCAACAACAACAACAACAACAACAACAACAACTTTCAAGTCCCTGGTGGCCAATTTAAATAGAAAATGGATATATAATTTGAGTTTATAAAATTATTAAAATAATTAAAATAAAGTTAACATAATAAGATGGTTTAATATAAAAATTATAAACTACAGCTTAATATAAAATTATTATTAATATAGAGTAGGAGATTACCATAGTTTATAATATTTAGAGATTAGACTAGTTAGAGAAAATGTAAATTTATAGGCAACTTTGTTGTGACGGCAAATTGGTGTGCCGAAATCTCTTACTAAAATAGGAACAAGAATTTTAGTTTTAAGATTTTTTTGTTTAAATTTCTAAAGCAAAGTAGTTTAGATTATTGTTATTGAAGAATATCAATAGGTTTCTTGCCACATGGTTAAAAAATAAAAAATTTCCAAATTGTTTAAAATTCGTTCGATTTTTATTTTTGGCTTCTCACGGTAACTGTATCACCCAGGTCAGCCTTGAGGTAAAGGTTTATGGTAGGGTCTTGAATGGCGCGGATCTTTTCGGTTTGACGGCCTGTAATATTTTTTAACGTTACTTGTTTTATATTGTCCAGTTTTAATCGAGGATTTCAAAAATAACATTCATGTTTTAGAGAAACAAATAGTGAGGCAGTTATATGCAATTTAACAAATTTAAAATATATATTTTTAAACCGTATTGGGATCTTTTTGGTTTGACGGCCGGCGGAAAAAAACGAGTCATGGCTACGGGACCGTCAAATTCTAGACTCTACCAACTGGTTAGGTTAACTGAATGCCCAGTTAGGTTAACAGAATGTCCAGTTTGGTCAACTGTACGCCCTTGACGATTGGTTAGGTTAAGTCATATTTTTGTTAGTTTACTGTCAAAACAAACTAAAATATCATGACTTAACCTAACCAATCGTCATGAGCGTACAGTTGACCTAAAGCTTTCAGAGATTTTGTAATCTTAAAGCGTATATGATATTCTCTAAACTAAAATGTATAACTGCCTCACTATTTGTTTCTCTAAAACATGAATGTTATTTTTGAAATCCTCGATTAAAACTGAACAATAAAAAACAAGTAATGTTAAAAAATATTACAGGCCGTCAAACCGAAAAAATCCAAGGCGCCTCTCGATTTGTAGGGTAGGAAGGGAAAACAAACTGACCTTCGAGTAAGATGGTTTGTCTTCTCTTCGTTTCGTGGTTAAACTTTTGGGAAACGGACTTCGAATCCACTTGTTAAATTGGACCATAACGTTGGTCATAAAATTTGAGAAACCAAGTGGCTTCGAAGAAAGGACTTTAAGTTGGTTTTTAAGGAAAAGGAGGAGTTTTCTTTTGGAAGGGAATGTCAATGTCCAATCAAAGGACAATGATTCTTGTAACACTCAGTGAGGAAAAAGAGACGTTCCTTCTTTCCTTATGTATGGGTGAAAGCTTTCATAGGGACGACCTTATGTAATAAAAATGTTTTTGATAGGTCATTCAAAATATTGTAAGGCGGAGTCCTTGAAATTTTAAGGTGTAACAGATTTCTAAGTTGGTTGTAGCTCCGTCCTCAAAAGCTAAAGTTGCTTGTAAGAATAAATCTTTAAACTCTGTGGCATGAATGAAAATTTCTAAGTTGAGTTAAAACTGCTTCACGTTGTTCTAAAATCGGAATTTCCTTTGTTTTACGCGAACTTGTTTGTAAGATCTTAATGTCAGTCACCAGAAAGAGAACTTTGTGAAATTTCTTTAAATTTAATTATTGTTCACATATTAAATTCTAAACTTGTAAGTTTGCAGAATATTATGTTTCCTTAGGGAAAGAGTAAAAATCTTGTGGTGATCTTGTTTCCCGAGAAAATCGGTGAAGTTAGTGCATGACCTTTGTGAAAATTTATGTGACCTAATTGACGGACTTTTTTCGGGGAAAACCTGCGGAATTCGCGCAGGACTTTTGTGAGTAAATTTCTTAAATTTTTTGTCCGTAAACTACTTCTGTACACGTAGTCTTAGATTTCGGAATTTGAATTTAGTGCTATTTCTATAGTTACACGCAAATCAAAAACCCCTCTGTATAAATGTTTTTTTTTTAGACTTAAATAATTGCAACCATTTTCTTTAAATTGAGAATTTTTCAATTTATGTCCAATTTTGAGCGAAATTAAATAAACTTTATAAGAGGGAGTGTGTTTTTTCTATCCGACCTTACACTAGGCCTCTCTTGTAAGCTGAGGGAAAATTAACATCGAAATTTAAAGTGGGCTTCAAGGAAGCCAAGAAAACTACGCGCATAAAATTGAAGGGCCATCCGAGTGGATAGGCAGAGTCATCCTCAAAGAAACGAACCCGCGCGTGCGAAATAAGTGCAACCGCGAAAAGGAGTTGCACCACATATTAACTTATTAAACTTTCCCTTTTTCGTGAATGGAAAATATATTTCATACAATTACACTTTGAAATTAATATAAATTATCATAAATAGTGGCGGGGGGGTTTGTATGTTCAATTTTCTATAAATATACATTTCAACCTTTCAACTGTTCCGCGCGATGATTCCTCATTTCACGAAGGTCAAGTTTGTCGCCCCTCCTCTCGAGTTGGCTTGGTGAAGCAGTGAGTTGGTTTCTTGTACTCTCCACCTCACATAGACAGGTACGCCTGGCTCATCGGGGATTGTTCTGAACCACGCGTCTAGTCTTCTTTTGAAGATGTCCACTGTAACCTCACTCGTGTTCCTTAGGTCTTTGGGCAGCTGATTAAACAATTTTGGTCCTCCCCCAACAAAACTATTTTCTTTCAGGGTTAAGGATGTTCCCTGTCTAGCCTTTAATTTGGGAACACGACGCAGTCTTCCTTTTCTACTTTCCACTGTTGTTTGGGGAGTTACAGGGTTCAGAGTAAGATTAGGGACTAGTTTCTCCATTATTTTCCAAGCGTAAATAATGGTGTATCTCTCTCTTCTCCTTTCCAGTGAATATAGGTTTAGTTCGCTTAACCTTTCCCAGTAATTTAATTCTTTGCACCCCTTGATCTTGGCTGTGAAGCTTCTTTGAATCCCTTCTAGTTGTCTAATGGCTTCTTTTTACATGGTGATGTTAGGACCGAGCAGTATTCCAATTTGGGTATGGTCAGTGTTTTCAGTAGAGGAATCATTATATTCCTACCGCTTCGTTTAAAGGTTCTCAGTATCTGCCCAGTTACTCTCTTTGCTCTGTTTACTGCTATCTTATTTTGTGTTTGAAATTTCGCATCATCAGTCATTACAACCCCTAAATCTTTTGCTTTAGAATTTCTCTGAATTTCCTGTCCATTTGGGGTATAATATTCCATGGATTTTAGGTCCTCCCTTTTTCCGTACCGTAACAGCTGAAATTTCTCAATGTTAAACTTCATATTGTTGTCTTCCGTCCACTTGTAGATTCTATTCATGTCTGTTTGTAGAGATCCTATATCTTCTGGGTTTCTTATTTTTCTACTGATCTTTGTGTCATCGGCAAAAGGATTGTTTTGTAATGAAAATTTTAAAATTTCAAATAAACAGAGAGAGAATCAGCTAAATTTGCCCGATACCGATGCCTATGCCCAAAAAAATGTCCGATTCTGCCGGTGCTAATGCTGATGCCGATTAATCGGTACACCACTAATTTTTATATTAAACCATCTTATTATGTTAACTTTATTTTAATTATTTTAATAATTTCATAAACCAAAATTATACAGTATATCCATTTTTTTATTCAAATATGCCACCAAGGACTTGAAATTTTAATGAAAAACTTTGTTGTTTACATTGTTGAAGAAAGAAAATACCTTCAACATAAGGAAAAACAATTATTTTAAATACTGATATTCAATTTATGAAGCTAAAATAAAATTATTTTATCATTTTACTGAGTAATAAAACTATTTAATATCATTTTAGCTACGGTACATAAGTAACAAATTTTGATACTGTATATTGTGGGGTGAGCTAAGGAAAAGGATTTGAATTTTGAACAAATATGAAATTTAAAAATAAAAATTGAAAGTTTTCACATTAGATTATTAAAATTTATGAAGGGAAGTGATCTTTTAAAACTAGGCAAAGAACCGGTATCGGCTAAATTTTGGAATCGGTACATCACTAAATTAATCTCCTTTAGGAGACACATTAGTCATCATTCATTAATTTTAAGATGCATCAGTTACACTATTTTTATCACACCGTCAAAGACAGTCACTAACAGTCAAAAATTCTAAAAACTATCATCGTTCAGTGTGTTTATTAACGTGGTTTTTTTCATATTATACTCTTTTAAATCCCTAGTTTTAATGCTGCTCCTCACTAATAAATCAATATAACAGTCTCTGAACTTTTATAGAAAGTTTATGAGATTTAGGCCCATAAATGTGACCTCCTCTCGGTTCGCGTCTTACCGACTTTCCCTTATTTAAAAGTCGCATTTCTTTCGGAGATTTATTCACTAAAACAAAGAAAAGAAAGCAACGGACATATATATATATATATATTTCTTCCCCACCCCTCACTACTAAAAAATCAATTTTATTGTGTATATATATGATACCATTGAGCTTCTTTTATAATTTAGTCTCCTTATCCTCGTTAAATTGTTACTTTTATATTCCCCTTCATATGCCAATTAAGTGTAATTTTTTCCTTCTCTCAGATGTTATACATGTTATACATGCTCTCACTCACCCAAATCCATTCTCTATCTCGTACATTTTTAAATTCTTAAAATTCTAACACCTGCCCATCTCCTTGGGTCGACCGATTTTATCGGTGCCAATTTCACTGGTAAAGATTCAAAATACCTATCTATAACGACCTCAATACAAAACCAAATGATGGTTACTTTTCAGTTTTTAACTTTAATATTAGAAACCTTGCTGAACATCATGATGACTTCAGATATACATTATCTTTAATTAAAAAAGTTTCCCATGTAATTATACTCACGGAAACCTTCATACAGAACCTGTATAAACATCTTTTCCTTTAGAGGGATATACATTTTATGACACTTTCCGCACAGAAAGAAGAGGCGCCGGCATTCGTATCTACATAAAAATTACCATAAAATGCACAAAAATTGTCCCACTCTCTAGAGTAGAACCCCATATTGAAACATGTGAGCAAAACTTACTGTTGGCAAAACTTCTCTCAACTTGCTGGCAATATACAGACCAGCTAACGGTAGAGCAAATAACTACTTTAATATTTTACAGGATCTAATCAGTCATCAATCCCAAGAGAGGTCATGCTCTTTCATACTCGGGAACTATAATATAGGCTTGATGAAAAGGGGACAGACTGCATTGCCAAATCATTATGGAACACAATGATCAGCCAAGGATATAAAACCTACGTAACAAGGCCAACACGCCCCCATACTGACATTACCAAATCTTCTCTTATCGACCACATATGGTCAGATATAGATCCCCAATACGTACATGACACAGGGATACTCTTTGTAGACATAATTGACTACCTTCCAAATTATGTCACAATCAAAACAACGGCAAACACTTTAGAGTACACAAATATTAAATTCAGAAAATATAAGCCACAATCAGCTTAATAAATTCAAAATGAAATTAGGCGAAACAAATTTCGACTTCATTGACAACCCACATACAGATCTTCTTCTTCCGCAGCTTATTATCCCATCTTTACATGGGGTCGCTGTTTTTGGTTCGTCTTCTCCACTCTCCTGTCGTATACCACGTCCTCCTCCAAGTCCTTCTCCCTGATGTCCGCCACCACACAGTCCCTCCATCTCGTCTTCGGTCTTCCTCTTCTTCTCCGTCCCGGCAACTCCATCTCCAGCACTCTGCGCCCCACATACTCCTCCTCGCTTCTCCTGACGTGTCCATACCACCTCAGCCTGGCCTCCTGCACCTTCTTAGATGCTTCCGCCACCTTCACTGTATAAACACCAAATTTTTACAGTTTCAGGAATCCCTTTGGCATGCTTTAAGTGAATCTTGCATCATCATTGACAAAAATACTCCTACGGTTCGAAACAACAACCCCTGGCTGACCCCAGGTCTAAGGACATCTATTAAACAAAAACATAAACTAAATAAAAATGTGAAGGAAAGTCTACTCCCAAGGAAGCCTACACTCACTATAGAAACAGACTTAATTTATTAATACACAAAGCTATAGCTAATTACCATAGACATAAGTTCGAAGAATACAAAGGCGATCCTAAACGATACTGGAACTTCATTAAAAAAGCGATTAATAAAACACTAACAAAACTCTCTACCCCGGAAAAGCTACCAGTAAATAATGACCCCATAATGTACAAAATAAATATTTTAAATACTTTCAACAGTTATTTTACCGAAGTGAGAGCCAACCTTGCTTCTAATATCCAACCCAAAGTGCGGTCTTTTGATATGTACCTAGGCTCCCATTACTACACTCTTCCTATCCCGACTACGACATAAGATAGCCATAAAACCATTAAAAAATAAAAGTCGTAGGCTAGACACCAGCCAAACAGAATTTACAAACAGTGCACAAACTTAATTCCGCCCAAGCTTTCAAAGCTCATAAACCTATCCATTCAAAATGGTGTCCTCCCCAAACTGCTTAAAAAAGGGCTAGAGTATGCTCTATCTATAAATCGGGAGATAAAACTTCTCCCTGAAATTACAGACCTATTTCCATCGTCCCAACCGTCAGTAAACTATACGAGAGAGTAATATAATGTATAATCAAATAATAAAATTCATACTGAAATACAAAATCATACACAAACAACAGTTTGGCTTTCTAATTAAACGCACGACTAATGCCGCAAAAACCGCAATTTTAGAAAAAGTTTATATCAATCTCAACGACAAAAAACTTTAATAATTATCCTACTTGATCTAGCTAAGGCCTTTGACACAGTACCTCATGATATACTGCATTCTTAAAAAAGGTCAAACACTACGGCTTCAGGGGACTACCCTGAACCCGTTAACGCCCAGCGTCCATTTTTTGGTACACATTTTAACATGACAATTTAGGTTAGAACTTAAAAGTGAAATTTTTAAATATTAATTTTAATTTTAATTTTTTAATTTAAAATTTTCTCTATCAGATAACTATTTCATGTTTATTTCATGTCTCTCCGAAGTTGAATATATCAAGAAATATCAGGACATAAAAAAATAGTTTTGGGCCATAATAGATTAAGGTGGTTCAACTCATATTTGGCTGACAGGACACAATTTATAGCACAGGACTGACTCTCTTCCCAAACAGAAAAGACGCACTTCCCACGGGGTGCCGTAAGGGAGCATTCTTTCACCCATCCTGTTCCCCCTTCACATAAACGACTTCCACAGGTAACTAAATACTAAATACTGTTACCAATACGCAGATGGCACTTCAATCATAACCTCACATAGACTCATTACCACGACAAACATCCACCAACAATGAACTCCAAAGTGTTTATATATGGCTTAACGCCAACAAACTATCCTTAAATATTAAAAAAAACAGCTTATATAGTTATCACAAAAAAGAAATCGTTACCCCCTTTAAACCTACACATAAATTCTATCCCTGTTCATCGAGTGCAATCAGCCAAACTTCTGAGAATTACCATCGATTCAATCTTATTCAAAGAGCACACTGAAGTTCTATGCAACAAATTAGCCAAGGTCTCGTTCATAATTACGAAAGCAGGTGCAGCACTCCCAAAATAGGTTCTTCGATCCATATACTTCACCATGGTGTACCCACACCTACAATACTGCATTAGTGTTTACGGGAGCACACGTCAGTATTCGCTACAGCTATTGGTAGTAATGCAAAAAAGATTAATTAGGAAAATCTATAAATTGAACAAGCATAATGAAAGTACAGGTCAAATGTTCCACGAGTTAAAAATTCTTAAACTAGGAGAACTCTACAAAATAAACATTGCTTCATTTATGTTTCAAATCGTCCATAATACTGCTCCAGAAATCATCTAAAACCAAATATTAGCTTTCCAAACACAACATCGCTTCAACGCAAGACAATCAGACACGTACATCAGAAAACCGAGTTATACTCTAAACTGTACGACTAGATCCTTATCCTCAACAGGTTCAAACCTTTGAAATTCACTTGATCAAGAGATAAAACACTTCAGAACATTAAAAATCTTTCAAAGGAGACTGAAAGGCAAATTCATCAAATCATACAAGCAATAACTCTATATCTCCTGTCTTCATGCCCGCAACAAGGATCGGAGTACAGAGGGATGGCAAGGAAGGGAACGGGGTGCCGATCACTAATTGGGTCAGACACACTATAATAATCGTAATAATAATAATAATAATAGTAAATAATAATAGTAAATAATAATAATAGTAAACAGTAAATAGTAAATAGTAAATTTTCGAAATGTAATATTAACACAACACTTAAAACAAAAAATAAAACAAATAAAATTGCTAATTCAATAAATGACGTAAACATCTCCAAATTACTAAAACGATCAGGAAGTTATAATGATGGTCATCTTTATGGACTACCTAAGATTCATAAAAACTCTACTAATCCATCATTACGCCCTGTCATCTCAATGAGCGGAACTGTCACACATGATATCGCTCAGTTTTTAAATAAGATAATAAGACCGTATCTTAACAAAAATTTTATTGTAAATTCTACAACCGAAACACTAACTAAATTATCTAACTTAAAAATAGCCAACGCTGAAGAACTTGTTTCTCTTGACGTAGAATCACTTTTTACAAATGTACCAGTCATGGAAACCATAGAAATAATTTTGGACAATGTTTACAATAATCAAAATTTATGCAAAAAAAAGTTATTTTTCTACGTGAAAGTCACAATATGATAATAAAAACCCACTTTAATAGACAGAGTTTATTTCTACAACAGTTTCGATGCCCACTGGCATCCTCTTCGGGTGGATACAGAAAAACGAATGAACCAAAAACAAGAGGGAAAACAGTCCAGAGCCTTTAAGAAATTCGCACATAGATTAGGTCCCGTTATCCCGACAATGGAAGGGCATTTTATTAAAGGGACCCGCATTTTAAACACATTCGCATAAATTTAAAACTATCTTCTTGTTGTATACATATAGATTCTATTATTTTACATAATTATTACATTTATTATTAAATATGTTACATTTAATATTGTATTATTATTTATTACAGAAATTATAAATTTATTATTACATTGATTATTACAGTGTTGTTTATTATACAAAAATTATAAACCGAAAAACAAATGAAAAAGGGGGGGGGCGAGGAGGGAACAATCAAGAGACCGCTACGAATAAATTAGGTCCCGTTCTTCCGACACAGGAAGGGCATTTTTACTAAAGGGACCCGCTTATAGGTACATTCGCATGAATTTAAACTATATACTTCTTCTATTCATTTATTATACATTTATTATTCAGTTTATTACATTTAATATTGCATTGTTATTTATTACAGAAATTATAAATTTATTATTACATTGATTATTTATTGATTATTATTATTTATTATACAGAAATTGTAAACCGAAACCGGAAGGGCATTTTATTACAGGGTCCCGCTTATAAGTACATACGTTCAAATTAAAACTATCTTCCTGTTCATACATACAGATTCTACTATTTTGACATAATTACTGCATTGATTATTGCATTTACACTTTTTTTTTTTAACACAAATATGCCTTCAGAAGTTGTAACACCAATAATGCTATTTTTCATCACGCCAGCCAAAATAATCATGCTATAGATTGGGAATCAAGTAAAGTACTTTATAAATGTAATAATTATGTCAAAAGAAAAATAATAGAATCTATGTGTACTATAGAACAAGCAGATAATTTTAATTTGTACCCTTTAATGAGATTCTTGGTCAAAAAATCCCTTACGGAGTCGGGTGAACGGGTTCTAACATAAGTGTAATTAGTGTAAAGGGAATAATAATAAATGTTAAAAAAAAAATGTAAATGCAATAATCAATGCAGTAATTATGTCAAAATAGTAGAATCTGTATGTATGAACAGGAAGATAGTTTTAATTTGAATGTATGTACTTATAAGCGGGACCCTTCCGGTTTCGGTTTACAATTTCTGTATAATAAATAACAATAATAATCAATAAATAATCAAAGTAATAATAAATTTATAATTTCTGTAATAAATAACAATGCAATATTAAATGTAATAAATTGAATAATAAATGTATAATAAATGTATAGAACAAGTATATAGTTTAAATTCATGCGAATGTACCTATAAGCGGGTCCCTGTAATAAAAATGTCCTTCCTGTGTCGGAAGAACGGGACCTAATTTATTCGTAGCGGTCTCTTGATTGTTCCCTCCTCACACCCCCTTTTTTCATTTGTTATTTGGTTTATAATTTTTGTATAATAAACAACAATGTAATAATCAATGTAATAATAATTTATAATTTCTGTAATAAATAATAATACAATATTAAATGTAACATATTTAATAATAAGTGTAATAATTATGTAAAATAATAGAATCTATATGTATAGAACAAGAAGATAGTTTTAAATTTATGCGAATGTGTTTAAAAAGCGGGTCCCTTTAATAAAATGCCCTTCCACTCTCGGAATAACGGGACCTAATCTATGTGCGAATTTCTTAAAGGCTCTGGACTGTTTTCCCTCTTGTTTTTGGTTCATTCGTTTTTCTGTATCCACCCGAAGAGGATGCCAGTGGGCATCGAAACTGTTGTGGAAATAAACTCTCTCTATTAGAGTAGGTTTTTATTATCAAATCAAAATTTAATTGCACCAACCTTAAAAAAAGAAGATATGAAACAATTACTTATTTTGCATTGTACAAAAACTCCGTTTAGATTCTGTGATGAAACCTACATACAGATAGATGGTGTTGCTATGGGCACACCATTAGGACCTACCTTCGCAGACTTTTATATGTCAAACTTAGAAAATAAAATAATGAAAGAAAACAACTTCTACAACCCAAAATTGTATATGAGATATGTCGACGATACCTTGATACTATTTAAAAACAATAACCACATTCCTTTATTTATTCGAAGACTTCATGAACAAGTAAATTAAAATTCACATTTGAACCTTCCTTGAATAATACACTCTTTTCTCGACATTATTATATTCATTGGTCAAAATGGATGTTTAACGACTGGTGTACATGTTAAACCAACAGACAAAGGAACGTATTTAAATTATAATTCATACTCACCAGAAAAATATAAACTATCAATAATTAAAACACTTGTGCACAGTTTTCAATATATGCTCAAGTTGGCAACTATTTAATCAAGAAATTGAAAGAATAAAGCAAAATCTAATAAGCAGTGATTTTCCGCTATTTTTAATCGATAATCTCATAAACCGAACTCTAACAAATTTATATAAGAAAAATAAGGAGGAGGATAAAAATAAAAATAAAAATACAGGTATAAAATTTTACTTCGAAACAAGAAACCCAACAAGACTAAAACATGAAGAAAAATGTCTAAACAATATATTAAAGAGGCACATAAAATCAATGGATAAAGAAAAAACTATCACTGTTAACATATACTATAAAAACAAAAACTTATCAAGCCATTTTTCGACACGTAACAAAAACCCTGATAAACAACATCATGTGGTGTACCAATTTACGTGTCCTGTAGTTGACTGTACGTCGACTTACATTGGTTACACCACAAACCACATTAAAGAGAGAGCATACCAACATAAATATCGTCCAAGTAAAATTAACGAACATTACAGAGTAGATCATAAAATATTAAATTTAAAAAATATCTCAAAACTTTCAAATCTTATACTCCTCACATAACGTACAAAAACTAAAAATTGCCGAAGCCTTTCACATTAAAATGAAAAAACCGAAAATTAATATAAAATTTAATGAACTTTCGAATATTCTTAAATTAATTTGAAATTGTATCAAATTTACAATAAAAAAAAATATATATAACCCATTTTACTTTAAAATTATGTATAAAGCTCTGAAGATGTTCAAAGTATATGAACGAAACGCGTCAGCAGAAGAAAAAATGAAGACAGTATTTTTAGCATACTGCAAATTCTTATCTAGAATTATTATTAAGAAACTCAGTACTGAAAATAAAAAACTATTCAGAATATTGGAAATTAAATGTAAATCCTTTATAAAGACAGGCTGATATCGACTTTCTAAAATAATAATAATAATAATAATAATAGTGATAATAATAGCAATAATAATCGTTTTTATTATATCAGTTACATGATGTAATTACAGTAAATATATACAATAAAATAAATACATATATCGAATAGAAAAGAATTTAATGGAAAAAATTTTAATACAGCTAATACGGATAATACCTGTCTTTTGAAAATGTACGTTAGTTCATGACTTTATGTAAAATTACTTTTAAACAATTGCAAATTCCGCTGTTTTTTAGCAAATCTGTGCATAAATAAATTAATATTGATGTTGTTAGTGTGTTTGGCTTCAAAGGCAAGCATAGCAAGTTCTGCTCTCCGATCACATGTCACCCCTCTAGCCAAACTTGGCTGGCAGTCTGGGCTCCAGGGGGGGGGTGCTCAAAAATTGCCACGTAGTAGCGGGCCTGCCTGTCTTATTTCCATAACAAAATTAAACCATATTATTATATACTCTTGTTTCTACCATAATAAATTAATCTTTATTTCTACATAGCAAAACAAAAAATAATAATAACTTAAAATAAAACCAAATATACGCAAGGTCAAGGCACCTAAGGTTGTTAAGATACTCAATTAGCAAAGAAATTATATGAGTGATTATAGGATTATTTAATATTTAATTACTTTGAGCGTCTAATACCCCCCAATAAATTTATATGTATGTTTCCTGTAGCAAATGATGTACGCCACCAACACGTATAAATACAATAATAAATTGTAATACTGATCTACAGATCTACAGAAGCGAAGGCTAACAAAGACCCTAAGATCCACTCTAAGGTTAGCCCGAGAGAAAGAAGAGAGTAGGGGGTTAAAAGAAGAGAATAGAGAGTTAAAAGAAGAGAATAAGGGGTTAAGTAAGTAGGAAAACCTATCATTCGTGGGTTAACATTCATTCAGAAAAAGAGAGAGAAAGACTCACCATCATCATCCGCCGGCCACTGCCGACAAGTCGGAAAAATAGTCGAAGAGAATAGGAAGGGGGTGAAAGATGAAAAGAAGTAAAATAAGAACGCTTACAAACCATGCAAACAGTCTTACCTCAAAGAAACACTGTCATACCATGCAAACCACAGACATGCAAGTAAAGAGAGGATAAGAAATGAAAAAAAAAGTATGAAGAGTATAACAAAAAGTGGGTCAGTTTATGTTATGAGCTACATCTAAGTTCGTGTTAGTCTAATTTTTTCTTTTTATTTTATTATTTTTTTTAATAATATAAATTTAACGCTGGCATATCACACGCCGGCATGTCACAATTTGGCATCAATCGTCAACAGACAAACCTCGACTACCACTCCCATCTTCTGATATTATTATTATTATTGCTCTTGTTGTTGTTGCTATTATGTTATGTTGTTATATTTGTCGTTGTCGTTACTAAGTAGAATTAGTTATTAAAACAATATCGAGCAGTTAGATTGGGTGAATTACTCGAAATTCACCTTTCACGTTTTCACCTCTCCATCATTTGAATGATATAGTGCGCATTACATAATTTGTCTTGCGCCATATTATAAGGGGGAATTTCAGCAACATATTAACGCTTCTAACGTACAGTCGCCTGTAATAATTCCGCTCCACCCTCTCAGAGATGTGGAAACAACGCAGTCCTTCTTAAACTCCAGTCCCCCCCCCATCACTCTCCTCCTCCTCCTCCTCCTCCTCCCTCTCAGGTGTTGTCATAGTAATACTTTTATTTTTTGAAAACCAATGACAGAATAAATATATTGTTCACTGCAGTTTTGGTGGTACTGCTAAGACCATGTATTTTATTCATGCATTATTCCTAAATTTAGGGAATAGAGTAGTGAGGTTATTTCACAAACGTGGAATACTTTACTCTCCCTCTCGCTATGCCCCCCTCTCGTCCTCCTCCTCTTCTTTCGCTCCACCAAAAACGACGATATTACGAGATCGAACCGTCTATATAGAATCGCACAATAGCTGAAATTAATCATCATAATGTAGAGGAATACAACACTTATTTGTAAGTGTTAATATCGAATCACGATATGACAAAAAGTACTGCATCACAAATGATCCCAAAATTCGAAGGACACTGTAATTCGGCGTGTCAGGTTACTATTCGAATAGCATCTAATTTTAAAATGTGATTTGAATCCAGCGACGAAATATATTAAATAATATATATTATATATGTAAAGAACGACGCTTGTATAGGAGATATTCCGCGCAAGATGAGGAGAGAGAACGAAACAAATGAAAAAATGAGGTAACCACCCGGGAATCGAACCCGGGATCTTCCGATTGCCGGTCAGATATGATAACCATTACACCACGGGCCTCACTCGAACAAATGCCGTAATTCTTCTATAAGATCCCGGGTTCGATTCCCTGGTGGTTACCTCATTTTTTCATTTGTTTCGTTCTCTCTCCTCATCTTGCGCGGAATATCTCCTATACAAGCGTCGTTCTTTACGTTAATTATACTGCGTGTTTGCAGTTAAAATGTATATATTAATATATATGTAAAAATGAATAATTCTAACTTTCATTTTTCATATAAAGTCCAAACTCGCGTGACACTCTAACTGTACAGGGGGCCTATATAATGCAAGTTTGGAAATTTTTTTAATTTTCTTTCTATTTTATTTTTGCAAAGTAATTGATGAATTATTTCTTTTTTTAAATTACCTAATCATTTTTTAGATTACGCTTAATCATGTAATCGTGTTAAATTCTGCAATGTTCATTTTTTTGTACATTCTCTCTTAGTTGTAAAAGATAAAGCCATAACTTGCCAAAACGCTAAATTAACAGTTAATTTTAATTTTTAAGCATTTAATTTGGCTCATATGCATGTTTAATTTTAATCCATAATAAAATGCATATTTTAATTTCCATTTTTAGTTAACTCAGCAAATCATGATAACATAGATCTGTCAATATGCTGTTTGAAAGAAAAATATGACTTCATCTTCAAATATCTTGCTTATCTGCCAGTTTGCTGTTAAGAAAAAATTTACCTTTATCTTCAAATATTTTGTAAAAAAAATTCAGCCTATTGAGAATAAAAAACAAAACAGGTCAACATTAAATAATTATGATGTCACCAAATTATTAATATATAAACTCTTACAATTTTTCAAATTATCATTCTGATTATTCTGATCTGACCTAGAGGCTGAAGTATTACCTGCAATATTTTAGAAGCAGTAAAATTCAGTCAGAGGATCTCTTTGTCTTCCCCTTAGAGCCCTGCTTTCTCCAGAGAACTTAGTTTTAAAATAGAATAAATAATTTCCCGATACACTACAAGAAGAATCGGGGAATCGTCAGATAATTTAGTGAGTTTTCACAGAATCCTGCGATCTAAGGGGTGGTAAACAATGATTGCCCCCCACCCACCTGCATAGATGAAACTAATAGAGGTACAAAAACTGATTGTTGCATCTTTTAGACAATTTAATTCTACGTCTAAACAAAACCACTCAATAGTTGGTGTTGCCTCCTTGTGCTTGGCAGACGGCTTCAAGTCGGCAAGGGTAGGTAGGAGGTGAGGAGAGACTCGAAAAGGTCAGTGTCGTACTCAAGATTTCGGAGAATTGTTTCGATGTGCTGCTCCATGGTCCGGCGGCAGAATCGGATGGCTGGTGGTTCAGCAAGCACCAAGGATTCCACTCGGTCTTTCAGGATGGATCCTGAAAGATTCTGCCGCCAGACCATGGAGCAGCACATCGAAACAATCCTCCGAAATCTTGAGTACGACACTGACCTTTTCGAGTCTCTCCTCACCTCCTACCCTTGCCGACTTGAAGCCGTCCGCCAAGCACAAGGAGCAACACCAACTAAACAGCCTCTTCATTCTTAACAATACAGAAGAACATACACACATACCACATCAAGCAGGATACTCAAACTCCTCCCCAGACATAACGTTCTGTTCCCCCTCACTAGGAACATATACACACTGGAGAACAGAAAAACAACTGTCATCAGACCACCTGCCCATCATCAGTGGCGGTCCTAGCTTACATGACGCCCTGGGCGAACCTCACCTTCAGCGCCCCCCCCCCCTGTTCGCCAACCACACACATTCGAATCCCCCCAAAATAAAGGACAGACATAACTCTTTCACAAAATAACTTTTTATTGGACTAATTGTTGGAACTTCAGAACCAAACAAAGACTCAAATTTCTGAATTTTACAAATCCTTCATCACGTAAATAGAATAACTCACTTAAGAGAATGTAATTATGATACTATGAACAGGAAAAATACAAATTAAATTGCACAACTGCCATAAATAAACTAGAGAATCAAATTTCTAAATTGTACAAATGCTCTATCACATAAATAGAATAAGACACTTAAGAGAGGGTAATTATTATGCTACACTTTGAACAAGAAACAAAATAAATTGCACCACAGCACAACTGCCATCTAAAGCCTGACTCTTCTTACCTTCCTTGATGCAAAGTCATGAATTAAATCATCATATGAAATCTGCTCAGCAATTGTATGATTTATGCTGATGATGGCCAGACCGGTAAGGCGTTCCTGTGACATAGTTGACCTCAGGTAGGATTTGATGAGCTTCAGCTTTGAAAAGCTCCTCTCTGCTTCAGCAACAGTGACTGGAAGAGTAAGACCAATTCTGAGAGCAGTCCACAAATTTGGATATATTTCAGAGAGCTCCCTTTCATGGATAAATGTCAGCAGTTCAAGCAAGGATATGGTCTTTGATGGCAAGTCAGGCAAGTTCTTCAGCTCCTGTGCAAGCTCTCTGCCATCCAAGTCAGATTGTCCCTTAAAGTGTAGTGTAGTACTAAGGTTCACACATTGTTCTGTCAGCTCCTCAAATGTGAGATTTTGGAAATGTGTCAGCACTCCAAACTTCTCTCCCACAATTTCCAACGTGGAAAATCTTTCCTGAATGGCTGATGTTGCAGCATCAACCACTGCATTGAAAAATGTCACCTCCAGCTTCTTCAAAGCATCAATCAAGGGCTCATCAGATGCTTCATAATATACATTTCACTATTTAACCAAACCCAGAAAAATAACATTACATATGTTAAAGTATGGGCCTTTATTCCCAATATATTAATCTGGAAGCATTTTGCATTGTTTAGGTCTTTTATGGGAAGGTTTATGGAAAATGCAATAGATGGTTTTTTTTAATAAAAATATTTATTGATCTTTTATTATTTATTTTATTTTATTTTTATTTTTATTTATTTCTTTATTTATTTATTCTTATTTTTATTTTTATTTTTTTTGCAGGCGCTCATGCCGCCCCTCCACAAATGCCGCCCTGTGCGGCTGCCCATATTGCCCATATGAGGAACCGCCACTGCCCATCATCATTATAACACGTTCTACACTCTGCCCCAACAGCCTTAGGCACACTTACAGAAATTACAAGAAAGGTGATTGGGAACAGTTTAAAATACAGACTGAGGAACAATTCACCACATTAAACAGCACACCCATCATAAACATCAATACAACACTGAAGACATTTAATCAGATCATCAATAATGCAAACAAATACATACCGAAGGGCAACATTAGGAAATACAACCCAAATTACACTAGAGAAATAACCCACCTCATAAGGCAACGTAACAACCTCAAACATAACACAAACACCACACACAGAAGCAGATACAACAGCTCAAAACAGAAATAAACAACAAACTCAAAGAAAAACAAACAGAACCATTTAAGGAATTCATAACAACACTAAACCACTCCTCAGATACATCCAGGCTATACAAGACTATAAACAACATGGGTCTAGGAAAGTTAATCGCCCATAATTCACCGCCCACAATTCATCGCTCATACATTTCACCGCAACACAATTCATCGCCCATACAATTCATCGAACATATATATATATATATATATATATATATATATATATATATCAGTGGCGTGCAGTGATTTTTCGTCAAGGGGAAGCAATTCAAGCAAAAACAACAAAGATTATATAAAATAAAAATAAAACTTTAAAATACTCGTATATAATAAAAACAAAACACATATAATCATCTACTTACTTTACCGTACTTATAGATTAATTCTATTCTTCTTTCTTTTTTATTAAATATATCTATTATTTCTTCGTAAAAGGCATCGGTTTTCATATCCTTAAGAAGCTTTTTCTCAATTGAGATTAAAGCTAAACTTGCAAGCCTTTCTTCCCCTTGCACATTTCTAGCGTAGTTATGTATTCGCTTTAAATGAGAGAATGACAGCAGACAGCACGAAAAGTTGCCAGATATTTCAAGAAAACTAACTATAAGATCTGGACAGCGATTCCTAAATTGCTTCCTTTTTGACATAGGGAAGGATAAAATAACGATAAATATATATTCTTTTTCGCTTAACATGGCCATGGAAGTTTTTAGTAGAAAAACTATATATGGAACTTGTATTCAATAAATACTACATTATTAAACATTAAATGAGTTTTTAGAATGGAAAGAAACAATTTGTAACAGTAAAAAAAAAGCGAAAGTCATTGGGAAAAAGGATGCATTTCGTCAATTGTTGTCCAACTCGAGATTTTTTGCGTCGGCTTTCTTAAAGGTTCTTGCACGAACGGCAACCAATGTGTATATACTATGTATCCACCTGATTACCAATCAAATGCTATAAATAGTATAACAAAATGATTTTGTACAAATTATTAACACATATTGAACTGTTTAAACTTTAAAGTATAATACAGCATTTTCTTCTTTCTTTGAATAGGGAAGAGTAGTATGGGTGCGTTTGGGGAGAGGAAGTTGGGGTGCTCTGAAATCCTGCCCCTGAAGGGGCCCCCTGAAGGCATAGCCTTCTGTATGAGGGGGGCCCCCTTACTTAAGTTCTTAGCCCCTTTATGGGGTCTCACTGTCCTTAATGAAGGGCATTTGCCCCTTGAGGGCCCCTTTCATGGCCCCATCCTCCTTGGGGGGAGGAAAAAAAAAAAATCGTTTTCACCTTCATTCAAAAAAATTTAAGAAAGGATTGAGCCTCGCCTTCCTCCTTCAAAAAAGTTCTTTCATGAGGCAAACAAGAACAAACATGAAAAAACATACATACATTCAAGTACTTTCCGTTCAGGCAAGTTAGAAGACAGTAGAAATGGAAACGAATGAAAGGTTTTAATAGGCCTAACGAGATTGCACATTAACACCCAATTTTCAAATGTTAACAAATTGCGAACAATACATAAATGAAAATCAGAGTGATCATATTTTAAACCTAATACAAGTTCTTTGTTTAAGATCTGCATTATGAAAAATAAAATGAATATTTATCATTTTAATTTAAATAAATTAATTTCTCTCTTTTTTAAGGGAAACTGGCTTATTTTCAAACGAGATGACCTTCAAATACAATATATACATATAGTACACTCATATTTGTTTATTTATTTTTAAATATGTAGTTTTCTGTTATTTACGCTGATATATACCATTACATTCACTTTCACATGCTATCTTCTGGTATGTGAATTAATAATTTTACTATACAGCAAATTTCGTTATAAAATTGCATATGCTAAAAAGAACATCAAGCTGCGTAACACAGCTTTGAATCTGAAGCATCAATTCTGTTATCCTCCGCTAAACATCCACTTAAATATTATTACTAATATTGATTTATTGTTATTATTACATATATATATGTACACGTGTTAAGAGTATTTAAATTAAATATATTGATTTCAATTCCCTTCGTAATAAAAGCATCTGCCAACTATACCCCCAATCTTGCTATATATTTCTCTCAGTATTTGTTTTCAGGTTATTTGTTAAGTTTAACTTTCTTCTAAAGACTATTAGCTGCAACTAATCTTGTTATTATTATTATTATCATATATATATATATATATATATATATATATATATATATATATATATATATATATATATATAACATCCAAATAAGTAGGTTCGGGTAAAAAAAATTTCTTATTAGATGCAATTAAAGAAAACGGGATGTCAAATTTATGTGGGTTGTCATTTTTAAATAGATGCAGCGGGAAATAGGTATTGAAAGTTGAGAGATTTTTCATTAAGAACCTTTCTACTTGTAGTTATAGTTAGGACTATTCACATTACTTTAATTATCATTTCTCTAATTTAACGGCTGTTCACAATTCCTCATAATTCTCATAATAAACGTATTTGTTTTCATACCAGTCAGGCCACTGTTTACATCAATCACACAGAATGTTCATGCTTATTGTTTTGTCATTAGCTGTACCAATCATGTCTTTACAGACTGAAGCCTACCGTTACCCAACGTTTAAAATGTTATAATTAATGCTTTATGATATCAGATCTCGTATAAAAAGCATTATTTTCTGTACAAATGGCCACAAAAATACTTTCAATCCTAATATATGTACGTATAGTATGCAACATACGCCTTTTCACCTGTATTAAAAACGTAAAAGTATCATCATGCGATCTTAGTTTCCGCAATGACGTGAGCCCTAACATTTAATTTAAAATTATTTAACAGATCATTCGAGGGAACTGTACATCGATCTCATTAGAACTTCTGACTCATAATAACCCGCTATGCATATTTACAAGAGTCGAATTTAAATAAATAAATAAATAAATAAATAAATATATATATATATATATATTATATATATATATATATATATATATATATATATATATCTATATATATAGGAGTTTGTATGTGGCATTCCAGCAGAAGGCAGGAAGTGTCTGAACCCTGTTTCTCCCATCACTGTCCTCTTCATCTGGCCTTTTACATGCCACATCTACCCTGTAAACAGTCCAGCATACTCTCAAACACGCGCTTCTCACTATATCCCTTACTACACACGCATGCATCTTACACACTACACAGTCTTTTCAAAAAAGGTGTAATTTCAATAGTTTCGGAGATTCGCGATTGGCCCCTCCTTCCTGCCTGCATCGTATATAGTACCAAGCAAGTCTCTCCACAGTTTACAGGTTTCCTCACTGTCTAAAATTTATAAAGTTCTCTCTTATTGTTTTCCTTATTGTAACGGACATCACAACCGAATTTAAATAGTATTTAAGTATTATGTCGAGCAACATAGCTAGATAACCCCGCCACAGCCTAGTTTCTTTGCATAATCATGAAACAAGATTTTATATATATATATATATATATATATTATATTATATATATATATATATATATATAATATTATTATATATATATATACGGCAAAGTAGTTTGAAGATTTATTCCATCACACGACTGATTATAATATACACTTTAGAGGAGTTTGCAAATTGCATATACTTAGACAAAAAGTATTAGATCTTATGATGATTTCATGTCATTATCAGCATGCTTCACTGTCCTTTCAGTCATTGTGACCGTAGAACGTACCAGAACTATGGTCTTGACAAACCACAATGTGTTAAATTTAAATATTGACTTATTGTTATTATTACATATATATGTACACGTGTTAAGAGTATTTAAATTAAATATATTGATTTAAATACATTTCGTAATAAGAGCATCTGGTAACTCTACCCCAATTTTGCTATATGAAAATGAAAATGAAAAGGTTTATTGCCAGACTATAGTCCATATGGCAAATATTATTAATACAATGACAGTTCATACACTAAGGGTAGAAATATATACAATTGATTAGAAATAATACTGCACTGTCGAAGTTAAGTGGAGCTACAGACAGACAGACGTTTTCGTACCAAGAAGTCCATAGCTTAGGCCTTAGAGGATAAATGGCAGGACTCATGGATAGCTTGGATGATCGGGTTTGTTGATTTTTTAATTCTTTGCATTAGAATGTGTTGAGCACGTCTTGTTACCTCCGGGAAGCTCGGGACATTGCGGGTAGCAAACATTTGCGAAGCTGAGCATCTCGGGGGTAATTTATGTAAGAGTCTAAAAGAACTGTTGTACAGCAAATTTAGGGTACTGCCAGAACCTTTTTTATAATTCACACAGAGCTGCAGACCGTATATATTACTGCAGAAAGTACGAAAGAGTGTGTCTTTAGCTTCACTTGTACAGAAACGAAAGCTCCTTATGGTCATATTCGCTTTAGCATACAGGCTTCGAGACTGTTTTCTTATATCCGAGTCATCACTTAAGGAGCTGGTAATAGTTTGACCCAATTACTTAAACTCTTGTACTTCCTCAATTACTTCACCATTCATTTTAAACCTTATGTGAAAAATGCTCTGTATCAATTGGTCCACAATTAACCCACCCCTTATATCCACAGTCTAACTATAGAGTAGATTAAGTCTAGCCTTGTAGGGGTCAGCCTAGAGATTCCGGAAATGGTCCAGAGCGGGCAGATAAATTGAGGTCCACAGTAGGATTCCTCACCAAATTAGGTTAGGGCAATCTACCTTCACCTTTGTTACGCTATGAGTTGATGCTAGGTCTTAGGCCACAATGTAGGCCTAATTTGTCTGACCCAGCTTAATTTACTGCGTTTACTTCTAACTGGGTTAAAAACACAATTAGTCACTTACTACTAGTTATTAGAGACCCTTTTCCCCTTTTGTTTAATTGTTGAGAGCGTACTTGCTGGTGGGGATCTTTTTTCCGTTGTTTGTTCTTCCCCCTTCCCTCGTTCCGTCTTGTAACCCCGTTCCTCGTTTTCGTTCCCCCTTGTCCACCTTTTCGCTGGGCTTTTACCACCAGCGACCTCTTGGTTTTTTGGTTGGTTGATCGGTAATGTATATCTATTACCGAGCACGCTCTTGTCACACAGTATATAAATACTAGTGTGGAGAATAACTCTGGTGAGCAACCAATTGGTTTCATCCACCCAGTTATTGACATAAAAGGAATTTAATAATTGTTCGATTAACTACCTACCTACTCAGTGAACCATTTTCGTTACATCCCAACTACCCACACATCAGTTTTCCATATACTGGGGGCCCGGGAGATAAAAATTTTGGTGTCAATGTCACCAATTTTTATATCTGAGTATAGACTAGCTAACTATTTGACTGTAAATGCCTGTTAATCTGATTAACAGTGACTATCCTCACCATCTCATGGAGAAGATGTAGCATTTAATTAGAAGAGAAAATATACATCCATAAGATGAAACTGTCTATGGTCTTTACCATAAGAAAAGGAAAAGTGAAAGTTAGAAGATAAATTACAATTCCCCAGCATCTATTTTTTGTTGTAAAACTAGTCGCGCCTTTAATGCTGTTTGTCGCTGAGGTCATGTGTCTGTCAATGTTGTAGTAGGATGCGTTACCACTCCTACTGTCAAAGGAATAGTTACTGGAAGTTCAGTGTCTCCAGTTGTTACTGGCGGTGGAGAAGGTTCTCCAAAGTCCATTGTTTTGGGTCCAGGCTCTAAGGGGTACAAAAGAGAAATGTCTCTTGTTGTGTCACCCGTTGAAGTCCTTAATTTGACCACTCTTGTTACCCCGTCTGCCCCTGGTCTGAGTTCTAAAACTCTAGCCAGAGGCCAGTATTGTCTTGGAGTACTGTCGTGTATGAGAACAAGGTCCCCTACCTTAATTGTGTCAGACCAATCCTTCTTAGTCATTTGGTTATGTCTCTCCCTTAGACCCATCAAGTACTCAATTTTCCGCTGTTTAATGAAATGAGCTTTAACTCTAGTTAAATGTTGTAACTTAGTCTGGAGCTCATCATGTCGTTGAGTCCAGTTTGGGTCTTCTGAAGAGTCTATATAGTAGTACGGCAGGAGACTAACTTGTTCTCCCCGAATCAAATGATTTGGAGTTAATGGTTCCGGGGTCATTAATGTTGTCACTTACATAAGTGAGTGGTCTATTGTTAATGATGTTCTCAATCTCAGCCAGGAGAGTGAACAACTCAAACAAGTGTATCTGTTTTTACCATTTGCTTTCTTCAAGCAGTTCTTTACTGCTTGTATATTCCTCTCCCAGATAGAACCATACCAAGGAGAGGCAACCGGAATATACTTCCACTTTATGTTTGAATTTTGTATATATAATTGTGTGAATTCATTGCTTAACAAATCGTGGATGACTTGTTCACCAGCCTTGAAATATGTAGCATTGTCAGTCCATACTGTCTTGGGTACTAAATATCGTGCACAGAATCTCTTAAAGACAGCAACAAAAGACTCTGCTGTAAGGTCCTCCACAACATCCAGATAAACAGCTCGTGAGGCAGCACATGTAAACAGTACAATGTACATTTTTTGTTCAGTGTCAACCAACCCCACAGTCAATGCCCCTGTATAGTCAATGCCTACAGTCTCAAAGAGTCTGTTGAGTGTAACTCTCTCCTCTGGCAAAGCAGGAGGATTTGGTATCCTATAGGGCCTAGCATGAATACGCCTACATGTGATACACTCACTCAGGACTGTTTTAACAGTGATCCTTCCCTTGGGTATCCAATAAGTTTTTCTTAATGTAGTTAGTGTCTGTGGTACCCCATATGATGTACATCATTGTGTGTGTTTGCCTGATGATTAATGTTGTCAAATAGCTAAATCTAGGTAAAAGGATCGGTTGTTTGCTTTTGTAAGACAGTTTTGATTTGTCTAATCTCCCTTTACACTTTAGATGGCATTCCTCATCTCTGAACAAATTTAGATCCACAACTACTGATGGTACAGGTTCTTTTGTTTGTTTCCCATTAGTCAAGAATTCTAACTCTTTATTGTACTCCTTTTGTCGTGCATGCGCTATCCAGTACTTGGTTGCAACTTCTGTATAATTATGATTGTTTTTTATTTAGCTGATTGTTTATTGTAGTTAAACAGTTGTGAGCAAACCTCAAACAGTAAGCTGTGACCCTGACAAGTTTGCTGAAATCAGAATAATGTTCATAATTAGTGATTGGTTCAACCTTTTCATTTGAAAAGATTAAATTTAATGTCAAGTTAACTTGTTCCACAGGCAGAGCTGGGCAATAAATACATTGAATGTATTTAAATACTAAATACTAAATACATGGGAGAAATGTATTTAAATACTAAATACTAAATACATTTTACGAATGTATTTAGATACTAAATACAAAATACATCAATTGTATTTAAATACATTTGTAAATACATTTTAAATTGTTATCTGCAGATATATCACTGTTTGATTCACCGGATTTGCTTGTTGAAGCCATGACACGCACACGATAAAGAAATCAACCGCTTTCGACTAAGAGTGGCACACAACTGATTGAACTGACACGTTGAAACATGAACCATGCTGAACTACACTGTCGACGCGTCGTACTGTGCTAGTACAGAACGTGTATTAGACCAGTAAAAGTATTTACATTTTTATATTTTGAGTATTTAAATACATTGTATTTAAATACTCATTAAAGTATTTAAATACTATATTTAAATACATGAAAAACAATGTATTTATAAATACAGTTCTAAATACACAAATGTATTTAAATACGTATTTAAATACAAATGTATTTAAATACTGCCCAGCTCTGTCCACAGGCCATTGGTATGTATTACAGAGCCACTTAGGTCCCATGAACCAAGTTTTGTTTGACTTCAACAACTTGTAGGATAAACCTCTGGTCAGAAAGTCTGCTGGATTTTGTTTAGTTGGAACATAGTGAAAGTTTACTTGTAGTCTTTCATTAGCTTCAGCTATTTCTTTTAGCCTATTTCTTGCAAAGATATTCTTACTATTAATGCTAGCATTCCGTATCCAGGCAAGACAAATCTGACTGTCAAGCCAGCTGTGGATATCAGTTATGTTCACAACATGGTAAGCATCCTTAAGCAATGAATGGGTTTTAATGGCTAACGCAGCAGCCAATAGTTCCAGTTGAGGTATGGTTCGGGTAGGTTTGAGGGGTGCAACTTTCCCTTTTGCATAAATTAGATGATTTTCTGTAGGACTTACAAGGTATGCACAGTACCCATAAGCATGTGTGCCTGCATCAGCAAACACATGAAGTCTCTGTGGCTTATCCCTAAACCCACAGCACCTTTGAATTTTAATGTTCTGCACTTTTGTTAAATCAGCAGCTAACTTCTTCCAAAATTTTTGCTATCCATTTGTTATTGGATCATCCCACCCAACATTTGTCATCCAAACTTCTTGGAGGAGAATCTTTGATTTTATTGTTGAAGGCAGGGATAGACCCATGGGGTCAAAATTTTTTGAAGCCTCTGATAATATTTGTCTTTTAATATTTACTTCCTCATCAAGTTTAAAACCTTTAGTACAGATTGAATCATGACTGACAGAAGATGCGTCCAAATAACAGTTCATACCTAAAGTTTTAACTCTGTCTGATGGATCAGTAAGACCATTATTATCCTTTAAAATCTTTTTGTTTAATTCCTCATCATTTGAAATCCACGCACTAAGTTCAAAGTTACCTTGTTGCATAATGTTTTGAGAGTGTTCATAGACCTCAGATAATTCAGATTTTGTTGTTGTTGAGCCTATTAGATTGTCTACGTAAAAATGTTCCTTGAGGAAATTCATTGTTAAAGAGTTATTAAACTGATTCAAATGATGTCTAATTGTCATTGCTAATAGGCTAGGTGAGCAATTGGCTCCAAACAACACAACATTAAATCTATAGGTTATGAGCCCTTTATTCAAATCAAATGGATCCCTGAACCATAAGAACCTAAGTTGGTTCTTGTCATATTCATTTTTAGATTTATTCTCAAAATTGCCTTGAAATGGCACTTTGTACGGCATATTTATCTAACCTGAGGAGCCAAGTGAACACCTCTCCTCCTTTCTCTCCTTTCTCTTGGGGGATAACGCCACCTCCAAGTTTCCTTGTTGCACCTACAGCATCCCCCACCCCCCCTTTGCTTGGCAATAGTTTTGTGGTGAGACGACCAAAACTGTCTAAACAAAAGCCCAAAGACCTAAGGAACATGAAGGGAGTTGCTGTGGACATCTTCAAAAGATGATTAGACGCCTGGCTCAGAACAATCCCCGATGAACGGGACGTACATGGCTATGTGAGGTGGAGAGTACAAGAAAGCACTCGCCCCTCGACCAAGACAGGCCTAGAGGGGCCACCAGCCTGACCTTCGTGTGAAGAGAGAACTACGCACGGAACCGCAACGTTGCGTATACACACACATTTTATTCGTGCATTAATCATCCATTTAAATAGTGTACCACACTATTTAAATGGATGATTAATATATGGTTTAATTTAATAAATATTGCTATCTGGCAACTCAATATGAAAGAGAAATGTACTTTTGCGTAATTAGCTGTAGATATGATAGCTATGTGTTAAGATGTAGGTTACCACCTAATTTTTATTGCGAAAGAATCATCTATTTAATTTAAATATTTAATAATGCTACTACTTCAAGTTAAATTGCTATACTCGATGGTAGTGCCCCCCCCCCTCTGCGTCGGTCTCTCTTCACATGAAGGTGAAGCTGGTTAAAATGTCTTGGCCCACTGACAACCAGGCTAATTTCCTTCAGTGTTGAGGAGGTCTCTTGTCAGGCCTTTAGTTTGGGGACACTACACATTCTGACTTTCCTATTGTCCTGTGTTGTTTGGAAGGTAATTGGATTTATTTTGAAGTTTTGTACCACTCGTTGATTTTTCTGCTGATCTTTGTATCGTCCGTAATATTGTCTTTGGCTGCGCTGAGAGACATTGACTGAGACGCATTGTGTGGGATGGCGGGAGGAGACCCCCAAATGTAAACACCCTCAAATCACGGCTAGCACCATGTCACGATCACGGTTAAGTGTACAGTGGTAACAATTAGTAGGTTATGTTAATTCAATTGACGACAGTGAATCACGGATAAATGCACGAATAAAATGTGTGTGTATACGCAACGTTGCGGTTCCGTGCGTAGTTCTCTCTTCACACGAAGGTCAGGCTGGTGTCCCCTCTAGGCCTGTCTTGGTCGAGGGGCGAGTGCTTTCTTGTACTCTCCACCTCACATAGCCATGTACGTCCCGTTCATCGGGGATTGTTCTGAGCCAGGCGTCTAATCATCTTTTGAAGATGTCCACAGCAACTCCCTTCATGTTCCTTAGGTCTTTGGGCTTTTGTTTAGACAGTTTTGGTCGTCTCACCACAAAACTATTGCCAAGCAAAGGGGGGGTGGGGGATGCTGTAGGTGCAACAAGGAAACTTGGAGGTGGCGTTATCCCCCAAGAGAAAGGAGAGAAAGGAGGAGAGGTGTTCACTTGGCTCCTCAGGTTAGATAAATATGCCGTACAAAGTGCCATTTCAAGGCAATTTTGAGAATAAATCTAAAAATGAATATGACAAGAACCAACTTAGGTTCTTATGGTTCAGGGATCCATTTGATTTGAATAAAGGGCTCATAACCTATAGATTTAATGTTGTGTTGTTTGGAGCCAATTGCTCACCTAGCCTATTAGCAATGACAATTAGACATCATTTGAACCAGTTTAATAACTCTTTAACAATGAATTTCCTCAAGGAACATTTTTACGTAGACAATCTAATAGGCTCAACAACAACAAAATCTGAATTATCTGAGGTCTATGAACACTCTCAAAACATTATGCAACAAGGTAACTTTGAACTTAGTGCGTGGATTTCAAATGATGAGGAATTAAACAAAAAGATTTTAAAGGATAATAATGGTCTTACTGATCCATCAGACAGAGTTAAAACTTTAGGTATGAACTGTTATTTGGACGCATCTTCTGTCAGTCATGATTCAATCTGTACTAAAGGTTTTAAACTTGATGAGGAAGTAAATATTAAAAGACAAATATTATCAGAGGCTTCAAAAAATTTTGACCCCATGGGTCTATTCCTGCCTTCAACAATAAAATCAAAGATTCTCCTCCAAGAAGTTTGGATGACAAATGTTGGGTGGGATGATCCAATAACAAATGGATAGCAAAAATTTTGGAAGAAGTTAGCTGCTGATTTAACAAAAGTGCAGAACATTAAAATTCAAAGGTGCTGTGGGTTTAGGGATAAGCCACAGAGACTTCATGTGTTTGCTGATGCAGGCACACATGCTTATGGGTACTGTGCATACCTTGTAAGTCCTACAGAAAATCATCTAATTTATGCAAAAGGGAAAGTTGCACCCCTCAAACCTACCCGAACCATACCTCAACTGGAACTATTGGCTGCTGCGTTAGCCATTAAAACCATTCATTGCTTAAGGATGCTTACCATGTTGTGAACATAACTGATATCCACATCTGGCTTGACAGTCAGATTTGTCTTGCCTGGATACGGAATGCTAGCATTAATAGTAAGAATATCTTTGCAAGAAATAGGCTAAAAGAAATAGCTGAAGCTAATGAAAGACTACAAGTAAACTTTCACTATGTTCCAACTAAACAAAATCCAGCAGACTTTCTGACCAGAGGTTTATCCTACAAGTTGTTGAAGTCAAACAAAACTTGGTTCATGGGACCTAAGTGGCTCTGTAATACATACCAATGGCCTGTGGAACAAGTTAACTTGACATTAAATTTAATCTTTTCAAATGAAAAGGTTGAACCAATCACTAATTATGAACATTATTCTGATTTCAGCAAACTTGTCAGGGTCACAGCTTACTGTTTGAGGTTTGCTCACAACTGTTTAACTACAATAAAC
Source organism: Bathynomus jamesi (assembly GCA_023014485.1). Classification (NCBI taxonomy): domain Eukaryota; kingdom Metazoa; phylum Arthropoda; class Malacostraca; order Isopoda; family Cirolanidae; genus Bathynomus; species Bathynomus jamesi. Next base: position 365,201 of record JAJOZX010003046.1, read on the forward strand.
AATCAGCTAAATAAAAACAATCATAATTATACAGAAGTTGCAACCAAGTACTGGATAGCGCATGCACGACAAAAGGAGTACAATAAAGAGTTAGAATTCTTGACTAATGGGAAACAAACAAAAGAACCTGTACCATCAGTAGTTGTGGATCTAAATTTGTTCAGAGATGAGGAATGCCATCTAAAGTGTAAAGGGAGATTAGACAAATCAAAACTGTCTTACAAAAGCAAACAACCAATCCTTTTACCTAGATTTAGCTATTTGACAACATTAATCATCAGGCAAACACACACAATGATGTACATCATATGGGGTACCACAGACACTAACTACATTAAGAAAAACTTATTGGATACCCAAGGGAAGGATCACTGTTAAAACAGTCCTGAGTGAGTGTATCACATGTAGGCGTATTCATGCTAGGCCCTATAGGATACCAAATCCTCCTGCTTTGCCAGAGGAGAGAGTTACTCTCAACAGACCCTTTGAGACTGTAGGCATTGACTATACAGGAGCATTGACTGTGGGGTTGGTTGACACTGAACAAAAAATGTACATTGTACTGTTTACATGTGCTGCCTCACGAGCTGTTTATCTGGATGTTGTGGAGGACCTTACAGCAGAGTCTTTTGTTGCTGTCTTTAAGAGATTCTGTGCACGATATTTAGTACCCAAGACAGTATGGACTGACAATGCTACATATTTCAAGGCTGGTGAACAAGTCATCCACGATTTGTTAAGCAATGAATTCACACAATTATATATACAAAATTCAAACATAAAGTGGAAGTATATTCCGGTTGCCTCTCCTTGGTATGGTTCTATCTGGGAGAGGAATATACAAGCAGTAAAGAACTGCTTGAAGAAAGCAAATGGTAAAAAACAGATACACTTGTTTGAGTTGTCACTCTCCTGGCTGAGATTGAGAACATCATTAACAATAGACCACTCACTTATGTAAGTGACAACATTAATGACCCCGGAACCATTAACTCCAAATCATTTGATTCGGGGAGAACAAGTTAGTCTCCTGCCGTACTACTATATAGACTCTTCAGAAGACCCAAACTGGACTCAACGACATGATGAGCTCCAGACTAAGTTACAACATTTAACTAGAGTTAAAGCTCATTTCATTAAACAGCGGAAAATTGAGTACTTGATGGGTCTAAGGGAGAGACATAACCAAATGACTAAGAAGGATTGGTCTGACACAATTAAGGTAGGGGACCTTGTTCTCATACATGACAGTACTCCAAGACAATACTGGCCTCTGGCTAGAGTTTTAGAACTCAGACCAGGGGCAGACGGGGTAACAAGAGTGGTCAAATTAAGGACTTCAACGGGTGACACAACAAGAGACATTTCTCTTTTGTACCCCTTAGAGCCTGGACCCAAAACAATGGACTTTGGAGAACCTTCTCCACCGCCAGTAACAACTGGAGACACTGAACTTCCAGTAACTATTCCTTTGACAGTAGGAGTGGTAACGCATCCTACTACAACATTGACAGACACATGACCTCAGCGACAAACAGCATTAAAGGCGCGACTAGTTTTACAACAAAAAATAGATGCTGGGGAATTGTAATTTATCTTCTAACTTTCACTTTTCCTTTTCTTATGGTAAAGACCATAGACAGTTTCATCTTATGGATGTATATTTTCTCTTCTAATTAAATGCTACATCTTCTCCATGAGATGGTGAGGATAGTCACTGTTAATCAGATTAACAGGCATTTACAGTCAAATAGTTAGCTAGTCTATACTCAGACATAAAAATTGGTGACATTGACACCAAAATTTTTATCTCCCGGGCCCCCAGTATATGGAAAACTGATGTGTGGGTAGTTGGGATGTAACGAAAATGGTTCACTGAGTAGGTAGGTAGTTAATCGAACAATTATTAAATTCCTTTTATGTCAATAACTGGGTGGATGAAACCAATTGGTTGCTCACCAGAGTTATTCTCCACACTAGTATTTATATACTGTGTGACAAGAGCGTGCTCGGTAATAGATATACATTACCGATCAACCAACCAAAAAACCAAGAGGTCGCTGGTGGAAAAAGCCCAGCGAAAAGGTGGACAAGGGGGAACGAAAACGAGGAACGGGGTTACAAGACGGAACGAGGGAAGGGGGAAGAACAAACAACGGAAAAAAGATCCCCACCAGCAAGTACGCTCTCAACAATTAAACAAAAGGGGAAAAGGGTCTCTAATAACTAGTAGTAAGTGACTAATTGTGTTTTTAACCCAGTTAGAAGTAAACGCAGTAAATTAAGCTGGGTCAGACAAATTAGGCCTACATTGTGGCCTAAGACCTAGCATCAACTCATAGCGTAACAAAGGTGAAGGTAGATTGCCCTAACCTAATTTGGTGAGGAATCCTACTGTGGACCTCAATTTATCTGCCCGCTCTGGACCATTTCCGGAATCTCTAGGCTGACCCCTACAAGGCTAGACTTAATCTACTCTATAGTTAGACTGTGGATATAAGGGGTGGGTTAATTGTGGACCAATTGATACAGAGCATTTTTCACATAAGGTTTAAAATGAATGGTGAAGTAATTGAGGAAGTACAAGAGTTTAAGTAATTGGGTCAAACTATTACCAGCTCCTTGAGTGATGACTCGGATATAAGAAAACAGTCTCGAAGCCTGTATGCTAAAGCGAATATGACCATAAGGAGCTTTCGTTTCTGTACAAGTGAAGCTAAAGACACACTCTTTCGTACTTTCTGCAGTAATATATACGGTCTGCAGCTCTGTGTGAATTATAAAAAAGGTTCTGGCAGTACCCTAAATTTGCTGTACAACAGTTCTTTTAGACTCTTACATAAATTACCCCCGAGATGCTCAGCTTCGCAAATGTTTGCTACCCGCAATGTCCCGAGCTTCCCGGAGGTAACAAGACGTGCTCAACACATTCTAATGCAAAGAATTAAAAAATCAACCAACCCGATCATCCAAGCTATCCATGAGTCCTGCCATTTATCCTCTAAGGCCTAAGCTATGGACTTCTTGGTACGAAAACGTCTGTCTGTCTGTAGCTCCACTTAACTTCGACAGTGCAGTATTATTTCTAATCAATTGTATATATTTCTACCCTTAGTGTATGAACTGTCATTGTATTAATAATATTTGCCATATGGACTATAGTCTGGCAATAAACCTTTTCATTTTCATTTTCATATAGCAAAATTGGGGTAGAGTTACCAGATGCTCTTATTACGAAATGTATTTAAATCAATATATTTAATTTAAATACTCTTAACACGTGTACATATATATGTAATAATAACAATAAGTCAATATTTAAATTTAACACATTGTGGTTTGTCAAGACCATAGTTCTGGTACGTTCTACGGTCACAATGACTGAAAGGACAGTGAAGCATGCTGATAATGACATGAAATCATCATAAGATCTAATACTTTTTGTCTAAGTATATGCAATTTGCAAACTCCTCTAAAGTGTATAATTATAATCAGTCGTGTGATGGAATAAATCTTCAAACTACTTTTGCCGTGTATATATATATATATATATATATATATATATATATATATATATATATAATCTTGTTTCATGATTATGCAAAGAAACTAGGCTGTGGCGGGGTTATCTAGCTATGTTGCTCGACATAATACTTAAATACTATTTAAATTCGGTTGTGATGTCCGTTACAATAAGGAAAACAATAAGAGAGAACTTTATAAATTTTAGACAATGAGGAAACCTGTAAACTGTGGAGAGACTTGCTTGGTACTATATACGATGCAGGCAGGAAGGAGGGGCCAATCGCGAATCTCCGAAACTATTGAAATTACACCTTTTTTGAAAAGACTGTGTAGTGTGTAAGATGCATGCGTGTGTAGTAAGGGATATAGTGAGAAGCGCGTGTTTGAGAGTATGCTGGACTGTTTACAGGGTAGACGTGGCATGTAAAAGGCCAGATGAAGAGGACAGTGATGGGAGAAACAGGGTTCAGACACTTCCTGCCTTCTGCTGGAATGCCACATACAAACTCCTTATATATATATATATATATATATATATATATATATATATATATATATATATTTATTTATTTATTTATTTATTTATTTAAATTCGACTCTTGTAAATATGCATAGCGGGTTATTATGAGTCAGAAGTTCTAATGAGATCGATGTACAGTTCCCTCGAATGATCTGTTAAATAATTTTAAATTAAATGTTAGGGCTCACGTCATTGCGGAAACTAAGATCGCATGATGATACTTTTACGTTTTTAATACAGGTGAAAAGGCGTATGTTGCATACTATACGTACATATATTAGGATTGAAAGTATTTTTGTGGCCATTTGTACAGAAAATAATGCTTTTTATACGAGATCTGATATCATAAAGCATTAATTATAACATTTTAAACGTTGTAACGGTAGGCTTCAGTCTGTAAAGACATGATTGGTACAGCTAATGACAAAAACAATAAGCATGAACATTCTGTGTGATTGATGTAAACAGTGGCCTGACTGGTGTGAAAACAAATACGTTTATTATGAGAATTATGAGGAATTGTGAACAGCCGTTAAATTAGAGAAATGATAATTAAAGTAATGTGAATAGTCCTAACTATAACTACAAGTAGAAAGGTTCTTAATGAAAAATCTCTCAACTTTCAACCTATTTCCCGCTGCATCTATTTAAAAATGACAACCCACATAAATTTGACATCCCGTTTTCTTTAATTGCATCTAATAAGAATTTTTTTTTACCCGAACCTACTTATTTGGATGTTATATATATATAATATATATATATATATATATATGATAATAATAATAATAACAAGATTAGTTGCAGCTAATAGTCTTTAGAAGAAAGTTAAACTTAACAAATAACCTGAAAACAATTACTGAGAGAAATATATAGCAAGATTGGGGGTATAGTTGCCAGATGCTTTTATTACGAAGGGAATTGAAATCAATATATTTAATTTAAATACTCTTAACACGTGTACATATATATATGTAATAATAACAATAAATCAATATTAGTAATAATATTTAAGTGGATGTTTAGCGGAGGATAACAGAATTGATGCTTCAGATTCAAAGCTGTGTTACGCAGCTTGATGTTCTTTTTAGCATATGCAATTTTATAACGAAATTTGCTGTATAGTAAAATTATTAATTCACATACCAGAAGATAGCATGTGAAAGTGAATGTAATGGTATATATCAGCGTAAATAACAGAAAACTACATATTTAAAAGTAAATAAACAAATATGAGTGTACTATATGTATATATTGTATTTGAAGGTCATCTCGTTTGAAAATAAGCCAGTTTCCCTTAAAAAAGAGAGAAATTAATTTATTTAAATTAAAATGATAAATATTCATTTTATTTTTCATAATGCAGATCTTAAACAAAGAACTTGTATTAGGTTTAAAATATGATCACTCTGATTTTCATTTATGTATTGTTCGCAATTTGTTAACATTTGAAAATTGGGTGTTAATGTGCAATCTCGTTAGGCCTATTAAAACCTTTCATTCGTTTCCATTTTTACTGTCTTCTAACTTGCCTGAACGGAAAGTACTTGAGTGTATGTTTTTTCATGTTTGTTCTTGTTTGCCTCATGAAAGAACTTTTTTGAAGGAGGAAGGCGAGGCTCAATCCTTTCTTAAATTTTTTTGAATGAAGGTGAAAACGATTTTTTTTTTTTCCTCCCCCCAAGGAGGATGGGGCCATGAAAGAGGCCCTCAAGGGGCAAATGCCCTTCATTAAGGACAGTGAGACCCCATAAAGGGGCTAAGAACTTAAGTAAGGGGGCCCCCCTCATACAGAAGGCTATGCCTTCAGGGGGCCCCTTCAGGGGCAGGATTTCAGAGCACCCCAACTTCCTCTCCCCAAACTTCATTAAGGACAGTGAGACCCCATAAATGGGCTAAGAACTTAAGTAAGGGGGCCCCCTCATACAGAAGGCTATGCCTTCAGGGGGCCCCTTCAGGGGCAGGATTTCAGAGCACCCCAACTTCCTCTCCCCAAACGCGCCCATACTACTGGGAAGCATTGCTTCCCTTGCTTCCATGGACCGCACGCCACTGATATATATATATTGTTCGTTCCAACAAAATAAGAATGAATAAGAAAATGTTTGAAACAATATTTATTTACTAAAACCACAATAAAGAAATGTGTCAAAATATTTATTTATTAAAACCATACTCAATAAAAAGTATTTGCGAAAATTATGTCTATTATCGTGGTTACTTTTTTCAAAGGCATTTAGGTCTAAGCCTATCTCTCTTGATCTTTTAACGAACCTTTGTTTACAAAAAAGTTGATTTTGGTACTTACGTATTATCGGGACTACCAAACTGTTTATTATGTATTTTTGCTCTCGTCATTTTCGTTTAAACTAACGAAAATATCACAACTTAACCTAACCAATCATCAAAGGCGTACAGTTGACCTAACCTGGCATTCAATTAACCTAACCGAGCATTCAGTTGACCTAACCGGGCATTCAGTTGACCTAACCGGGCATTCAGTTGACCTAACCGGGCATTTTCCGTTTCATTTTGTCTAAAACACATTCTAATATGAAATATTATGAGCTAGCCCTCTTATATATTCGACAATACAATGCTCTGAATCGTAGCTTTCGACAAGTCTTCGAATTCGTTCAGCACAATTGTGATATTTTCTTTTTTATTTTTGAGGTTCGTGGCCACCTATGTACTGTTCAATTCTGATTTCACTTAAAGTTTGTTCTTTCTTAAGGTGGCAGCAATCTGTTCTTCTGGGCGATGAATTGTGGACGGTGAATTGTGAGCGATGAATTATCCTGAGCGATGATTTGTGGGCGATGAATTGTGGACGGTGAATTGTGGGCGATGATTTTTCCGGATACCAAACAGCATAACCCACTCTAACAGTGGCATTCACACCTCACACGCGGCTATCTATCGCAGCCAAAATAATATCCCAACATATACACAACAAGCTAACATTCTAGTTAATCACTACGCAAAGATAAGTCACTTAAACAGAGACAACAACCAGAAACACGCAGACAGACAAACAGCCAGACACAAGAAAATCTACACACTCGACACGACCATTACACCCTTCAATACAGACCAGACCACCAAGATCATCAAAAACATTAAGAATTCAAAGGCTACTGGACCAGACAACATATCTAACATACACCTTAAACACTTGGACCCACAGGGAATACTAGCTCTCACAAATATCAGCACATATTCATACCAACACTGTATTATTTCTAACATATGGAAACAAGGTAAAATTATTACACTACTCAAACCAAACAAAAATCCAACAGAACCAGCTTCCTATAGACCCATTACTTTACTATGCACACCTTCCAAAGTAACAGAAAGACTAATCTTACAAATCACCAACCCACACATACCACTATCGCCAACTCAACATGGTCTCAGACCTCACCACTCAACCACGACATTACTCACTAACCTCACCACTCAACCACGACATTACTCACTAACCTCACGCAGCATATCATGGATGGCATCAACTCCAGACGACCAGTTCAACGTACACTGTTAGCAACAATAGACATTAGTAAAGCATTTGATGCTATCCCACGCTTCCCTCTCAAAAACAAAATACTCAACACAAACATGCACAATAACACCAAAAGGTGGCTGAGCAACTATCTTTCAGGAAGATGCTCACATGTCACATTTAATGGCAAGTCATCCAAAAACAAGCTTTTTCCGAACGGGGTCCCTCAAGGCTCTGTTCTTTCACCAACACTCTTCAACTTATATATGCATGACATTCCAACACCCATAGATAACAAGCTTACCTTATCAACATGTGCAGATGACATCACTTGAACATCCACCCACAACAACATCGACACCGCTACAAATTACAAATAACCTACAAACATACATAAACAGTATACAAGACTAGCTCACACATAATAGACTCAAAGTACCGCCCACAAAATCAACCATCACCTTGCTTACAAGCAATACAAAAGAACACCAGATAACTCCACAGCTTACACTAAACAACACCAACATTCCACACACTCACAGGACCAAAATACTTGGGGTCACATACAACGCATCATTATCTTTAGCAAACCACATTCAGGACATTAAAAACAAATGTACGTCAAGACTTAACACACTTGGGGTACTAACAGGCACAAACTTTGGACACCAGCAAGAAACAACGTCACTCATATACAAACAGTAAATTCGCTCAGTTATGGACTATGCTAGCCCATGCTGGGCACCCATTATCTCAAACACACACATGAACACCTTACAGACAATACAAAACAACGCACTTCGTATCATTACAGGATGAACTCAAACAACACCAATAGAGCACCTGCACACAGAAACAAAATACTGAAAGTTAGGGAACATTTAGACATGAGGGGAACACAATTCATGGCAGCAGCGACAACTAACCCACAACACCCTTGCCACTACATGTACAATCATGCACCAACACCTCGCACCATTAAAGTAACACCAGAGAGATATTATAACCAAATACTCCATTCCATACCACCCCCCACAGACATCACACAGTACAGAAAACACATACACACACACCTAACCCACAAGGCACTGACACGACTCGGTCCGAATGGGGTCCTCGGTGCGAAGCCGCCACCCATTAACAGGTCAGAGACCAGCCTGAGCAGATCGGATCAAGTTAACTTAGCACGATTCCGATGTGGACATCACCCCAACTTACAGACATATAAACACAGACTAGACAACTCCACAGACGACACCTGCCACCTGTGCCAGGACACACCACAAACAATTGAACACATTATGACAGACTGTACCGCTCTAGCACAACACAGAACACAACACAACATCACTAGTGCGCTGAACCTCTGGTCCACTCCGGAGAGGGCGATCGGTTACCTGCGCGCCGCCGGCTTGCTCGATTAGGGTGGGCTGATAGGCTAACCAACAACAACAGCAACAACACCAACTATTGAGTGGTTTTGTTTAGACGTAGAATTAAACTGTCTGAAAGATGCAACAATCAGTTTTTTGTACCTCTATTAGTTTCATCTGTGTGTGTGTGTGTGGGGAGGCAATCATTGTTTACCACCCTGCACTACCAGAAGAAATCGGAGTGTAGTATAAAAGAAACTACTGTGATTCCCTTCTTGGAACCAGCTACCCCAGAGTGAGAAAATCCGTTGCTGCCACCTTACAAGAACCTCCGTCAACCTCGAACCACCCAAGGCCATAGACGGAAGGTTAACATACATATTATAGGATCTGACCTGTTCAACTACCAGGATCATCAGACGGTGGTTTCAGGAACAACGAGATATCGAGCTGCTGAACTGGCTCACCAAGGGGTGTGACCTAAACCCCATTGAAAATGTGTGGACAAATGTGGTTAACGCTTGGGAGCCTGGGCAGGAGCAGACATATCGGTACCTGCTGCAACACACCATGGCAGAGTGGGAACTTTTCCGCACGAACCCACAAGTCATCTACAATCACGTGGCATCTGTTCCAAATAGGCTACGAGAAGTCATTAACAATAATGGAGGATGACCCAAGTACTGAGTAATTGTATATAATAATGTTAAGATTGTGATGTAGTAAATATATATTTATTTACTTGAACATTTATCAGTTCCTCATAATTTGAACATTGTTTTGTATGTTCTTAAGAAAATCCCTAAATTTACTTGATTCATGTTTATTTTGGTAATAAAAAATTGAACTATGTTATCATTATATCTCTATGGATAGACCTTTTATTCGATAATCATTTGTTGATGATGCATGGACTTTAAACAGAAATGTTATTGCCTGGAGGAAAAGTCGATACCACAACTTATCTTACACTTTAAGTATAACATGGCCAAATCAAAATCCTATGATTGAAAGTTTTTAAAGTAGCCCACATGTGTGAAATAACCTAACTACTCTATTCCTTAAGTTTAGTAATAATTGATGAATAAAATACATAGTCGTCCTAGCATTACCACCAAAACTACAGTGAACAATATATTTATTCTGTCATCGGTTTTCAAAAAGTAAAAGTATTACTATGACAACACCTGAGAGGGGGAGGAGAGAGAGGGAGTGAGGGTGGGGAACTGGGGTTTAAGCAGGACTGCGTTGTTTCCACATCTCGGAGAGGGTGGAGCGGAATTATTGCAGGGATTGCACATTCTGTGTTATTATATAGTCTATACAATGTCGTTTTATATTTTTAAGGTCAATGGCATGACACATGTGTTAGCTTTCATTTGGAATATGGAAAAGCATTTGAATTTTCAAAAGATACCCTTCATTTTCTGTGTACTCGTACATAAATCTGGAGAAATACCATCTACATTATTACATTTATGTACACGTAATATTTTAGTATCTACACCTTATGAAAAGGTATGCAAAATCATTTCAAGATTAGTGTTACACACATATAGTGGTAGTGCGCATGCGTAGATCATATTAATTAAATTTATATGATAATGAAAGTAATAATGGCATCACCACACACACACACACACACTAAGTTCGTGTCTCATTTCTAGACGACTATTTAAACAAACATAGATTTCGGATGATAAAGATGTAAGGTCCGGGAGATCGGGAGGATATTGTAGGCGAAGATAAAATAAAATTCCCATATCATAATGATGTATGTGAATTGGATCGATCCAGAATTAACTTGGATTCGATATTATTCCAGTTGAATGATTCAAGATTGGATTTAATTCCGGTTGGTATGAGCCGATCAATTCCGGTTCGATTTAATTACGTTCTGTCTACCTCCGTGACCCTTATACAATATAACCCATAACCTACAAAATATTTTCGTATGTACGATTTCTCTTTCAAACTCGGACATATTATTTTATATCCATTTGACATTTTAGATAACAGTTACGCACAAATTTCTACTACTGCTATGACTTACTATTGCTATGGAAACTAATTTATATATTAATGTTTTCATGTTTCTTATTCTGTGTTCACTTCTTTCTGACGTTGACACGAATTTGTATTCGGGTGTGTATATATATTATATATATATATATATATATATATATATATATATGTATTACAGTCAAGGTGTGTAACCAGCCATTTCGTGTAATGGCTCGAAAAGAGCATTCAGTATGCACACGACGAGATAAAGGATCTTAACTCTAGTCTAAACTCGCTTACTAAAAATAATCGTAGCATGGAGATGATAAAAAACGAGCACGATTCAATTAGGAATAAATTAAACAGCCTAGACGATAATTCACGTGCCAATAACTTAATCAGAATGGGGGTATGTGAAATGAATAGAGAAACAAACGGCGAAACGAAGAAAAAGGTGGAGGACATAATAAAAGATAGTCTGAGTTTGGGGAATATTAAGATCAAAAGTGCTTTTAGCTTAAAAAAACAAATTCCACCACATAAAGCAAATTCTAGAGTTAATGACACGACTGAATCTAAGACGCCCACTTCAGCTATAAAAGTAATATGTGAGGATGAAACTTACAGAGATTTAATACTAAAAAACAAAAGAAAGCTGAAAGGATAAAAAATCTTCGTCAATGACGACGTATGTGAGGAAACACGTAAAATTCGTAAAGAAAATATCCCTAAACTCATAGAAGCGAGGAGACTCGGGAAAGTTGCCTACTTCCTTGGAGCGAAGTTAATTATTAAAGAAAGAGAGACTCCTCCAACGCGGAATACTTGGTCAAAAGAGTTCACCTTGTTAGCGAAGAAGCATTCGAAGCTATGAGAACTACGAAAACGCCAGCCGACAGTCGGCACACAGGAGGCCTGCGAATATCTCCGCATACAATCTCAACAGTCTACTTTCCCATTCTCGGCTCAACTGGGCGGTAACCCCTTATTCCCGTATTCTGTATTTAGTGAAATTGTTTGAGAACTACTGTTAAATGGCTTTCATCGATAAAGACTTTCATAGTATATGTGCCGATATTAATCATTTCAATTCATTACCAAAAAATTCTGTATCCAATTTAGAGAATCTAGAACAGGAATCTGGTGTAGGCAATTGTATGGTCTCATCGATAGATGAGTTTAATGCCTTTGTATTACAAAAAGATATTTATAAAAATCTTTCAGTGCTAAATCTAAACATTCGAAGCTTACCTACGAACTATAACTACTTATTGGCCCTTTTGAAAACTTCTACCACCAAATTTAGTGTTATAATTCTCACGGAAACATGGTTAAATGGTAGTATTAAAAACCTATATAATATAGATAATTATGTTGCTTATCATACTGTAAGGGATGGTCAGATTGGTGGGGGTGTTTCTGTGTATGTGCATCAAACTTACGACTCTAACGAAGTATTTTCTCTATGTAATAGTGACAATGAAAACCTGAGTGTGAATATAAAAGACAAAAGTAATGTATATTCTGTCCATACAATATATAGACCACCTAATACTTATATCAATAGCTTTTTAATTCACTTAGATAACATGTTATGCAACTTTCATAAATCGAATGCCATAGTTGCGGGTGACTTCAACATCAATTTGCAATCTGAAGCAATCTCTCATAAATTTTTAAACTTAATGAATTCTTTCTATCTTAGTCATTCTATTACCAAACCCACTCGAGTCTGCAGCTATGGCAATCAAATAACAGAATCTACGATTGATAATATATTTGTAAATAGCAATGCCCTCGTAAATTCTGGAATTATAACCACTAACATCAGTGATCATTTCCCTACTTACGCTATATTCATTAACATTGTTCAGGTTGCGGACAAAGCAACTATTGATTACAGATATTCTCAGAGGTTAACAAAAGAAAATTTATTGGGGCTGTAGAAAATACTCGACTTGACTGTGACGAACCTTTAAATGACCCAGATCATATGTTTCAGTTCTTCTATGACACCTTATTCCATATTTTTAATATTTGCTTTCCTTTAAGGAGAAAAACAGTTTCGCCCAAAAGTGTCGCAAGTCCATGGATCACTCCAGGAATTATCACTTCAATAAAGAACAGAGATAAGTTATTCAAATTGCAATTACAGAGCAAAATTCCTAAAATACAATATACTCAATACAGAAACAAATTAACTAAAATAATCAAAATTGCAAAATATAACTATTATAACAATCAATTTTCCAAACATAGAGGAGACATGAAAAACACTTGGACAACCATAAACAATCTTCTCGGAAAACAAATTAAGAAAAATTCAGTAGAGAAATTAAATGTTGTTAATAAAGAAATTACTGATGATACTCTATTGCAGACTCTTTAAATGCACATTTTACTTCAATAGCGGATAAGCTTCTAAGCTTCGCTCACACTTAATAAATAATGATCACTCACCTCTAGAATATATGCCACCCAGCCCACTAAATTCATTTCTTTTGTTCCTGGTACCTCTACTGAGGTCCAGAATATTATTGGTAAATTAAAAAATACAAAAAATAACATTCATGACATTCCTGCACCTATATTGAAACTTGTTAAAGATAAGATATCTGTAACTTTGGCTAAAATTATCAATCAAAGTATTTCCAAAGGAATATTCCCATCAAGGCTAAAAACTGGTTGCATAACACCCCTTTTTAAACGGGGTGATCCTACACTAGCAACAAATTACAGGCCGGTGTGTTCATAATTATCTGTGTTCAGCAAAGTTTTTGAAAAAATTGTAGAAAGTAGAATGCAGCGATATTTAGAATCCTACAATTTATTATCTCCAAATCAATATGGCTTCCGTAATAATAAAACAACGGAAATGGCCATTTTAAATCTTATGGACAATGTAAATATAGCTAAGGAGAACAAAGAAATAATGTTATCAATATTTATGAATTTGAGTAAGGCGTTTGATGTAATCGACCATAATATTCAACTAAATAAATTATATTGTTACGGCTTTAGAGGAGCAATCAGTGATTGGTTTAAAAGTTATTTGTCCAATAGATATCATTTTGTATCAGTAAATAAAGTTTGCTCATCTAAAGCGCTTGTGTAATGCTAGATAAGAATTTGTAATGGAGTGATCATGTAAATTATATCGCGAAAAAGATTTCAAGGAGCGTTGCTATAATGCTTAAACTTAGAAATATAGTCCCTAAACAAGTTTTATTGACTCTTTATCATACTCTTGTTCTTCCTTATATAACATACTGCACTCTTGTTTGGGGAAACTTCGCTAACAACACATTAAATGGTATCTTTGTCATCCAAAAACGAACAATAAGGTTATTATCTGTTGCTGATTTCGTTGATCACTCTAGTGCATTATTTAAAGAGATAAGCCTACTAAAGCTCAACGATATAACCAAACTGGCATATCTTATTTTTATTTACAAGTGTAAGAACAAAATCATTAATTTGCAATGGGTAAATAGATATTTTGTAACTCATCAAGAAATCCACTCGTACCAGACCAGAAATATATCAAAGCTTGATATTCAATTTAGACGTCTTCATTTCAAAAACTACCATTTCATTGGATTGAAACTATGGAATGACTTGCATGCCGATATAAAAAAATATTGTGATGAAAATTTGTTTAAAACCAAGTTGAAATCCCGATAATAATGGCATACTAACAAAAATCTAAGATTAATGTCCACTAATATTGTTTAATATTGTCCATTAATATTGTAATACATGTTTTAAACTATAATGAATATTTACTTATTTATTTATTTATTATTATTAAATAACAACTAGCTGCTATTTTTTAATAAGAGCCCAGTAAAGCCTAACTAACGAAAATAACAC
>JAJOZX010003046.1:385000-417500 GCA_023014485.1 Bathynomus jamesi
TCATGAATGGCTGGTCAGGTACTTTGCAGAAGAACCTGTCCAGCTGTTTCTTGAAATTATGGTGGTGTGCCGGAAGTTTGAAGAGTTTCGGGCCTCGTATTTTGAGCGTATTTTCCACCCTCGTCCTGCCTCTTCTCTCATTCCACTGCGTTTCTATTTCATTTTTAAGGTTAGGGACACAACCCTCGAAGATTTTCCATACGTATATTATTGTGTACCGCTCGCGACTCCTTTCAAGAGAGTAGAGTTTCAGAGATTGTAATCGAGACCATTAACCTTCATCTTTCGTTTCCTCTGCCTTAGACGTAAAAGTCCCCTATACAGCTTCTATGTTTGCAATGTCTCGTTTTTAGAATGGGCTTGTGAGTACTGAAGAATAATCGATTATTGGTAGGACAAGATTCTCCCAAAATTGTAGTATAATGTTTCCTTAATATCAGAAGATATAGGATCTCTACAAACAGACATGAACAAAATCTACAAGTGGACGGAAGACAACAATATGAAGCTTAACACTGAGAAATTTCAGCTGTTACGGTACGGAAAAAAGAGAGGACCTAAAATCCATGGAATATTATACCCCAAATTGAGAGGAAATTCAGAGAAATTCTAGAGCAAAAGATTTAGGGGTTGTAATGATTGATGATACGAAATTTGAAACACAAAATAAGATAGCAGTAAATAGATCAAAGAGAGTAACTGGACAGATACTGAGAACCTTTAAACGAATAGATAGGAATATAAGGATTCCTCTACTGAAAACAATGCTCATACCCAAACTCGAATACTGCTAGGTTCTAACATGCCCATTTCAAAAAGAAGACATTAGAAAACTAGAAGGGATTCAGAGAAGCTTCACAGCCAAGATCAATGAGTGCAAAGAACTAAGTTACTGAGAAAGGTTACGCGAATTAAACCTATACTGTATTCACTGGAAAGGAGGAGAGAGAGATACACCATTATTTACACTTGGAAAATAATGGAGAAACTAGTCCCTAATCTTACTCTGAACCCTGTAACTCCCCCAAACAACAGTGGAAAGTAGAAAAGGAAGACTGTGTCGACTTAGGGCGGGTCATACTATGCATTTTTTTTAAATGAATGGAGAGGGGTGTTCAAATGACATATTTTGGTGTATAGAACACAATTCTGAAGAAAATATTTAATTCTGATAACCCTAACCTACATCATTTTGCAGTTGATTATTATTAAATTGTTGATTATTTTACTATTGTAGTTACCCCAGAATATGTCTTCTCACGTTTTCTATCATGGCTGCTCACGTTATCTCTCATAGAGCATTGTTCTAACTAATTCATATAAACACATATAATGTAATTCATATAATAATAATAATATTTAAATACTCAAATAAAAAGGTGTGCCATTCCACTTAATTGTAATTATCATACAGTTTGGTATATGAAATATTTTGACGGTTTTCTGTCGCGCATAAGGCCATTTTCTGAGCCACCTTTCTCAGAGGCTAGAATGTAACGTTTCAGGTGAGACAGGTGAGGACACTGAAAAGGCAGTGGATGGAAAGGAAGGCAGAGAAAAGGAGAAGGAGCAAGGAGGAAAGTGCTGCAGTAGCAGAGAAGGCAGCCAGGAAGGATGTTAAGAAATTTTTGGCAGATGGTGATGAGGATCTGGAATTGGAGAGAAGTGGTGATGAAGATGAGTTTGTTCCTGAAGTTGAGCTCTTCCCTCAAACTGACCCTGAGCCAGCAGCTTCGGCAAAGGTACAGAAAAACTATGATGAGATTCAAAACATTGCCCTTGCTAGTGTAAGGTATGGCATAGGGCTGAGGCCAACTGCAGCGATAGCAACAGCAGCTCTGATTGACGCAGGAATCATCACAGAAGACAATACAAGTAAAGTGATTGATAAGAGCAAGGTCAAGAGAGCACAGGAGAAGTTGATGAGAGAGCTGGGGGAACAGTTCGAGAAGAAGTGCAGGGAGGAGGGGGGGATCTTTTGCATCCTCTTTACCCCAGAGAAAGCAACTAAAGAGGAGTCACATGCGGAGAAGATTGCTAAGGTCCTGTTTGCCTGGCTGAAAGAGAGGGGTTATGATAAGACCTTGTTGGCCATTGGAGGAGACTCAACAAATGTCAACACTGGTGTGAAAGCTGGAGTAATGCGGAAGCTGGAGCTGCACCTGGGGAGAAAGCTGGTCTGGTTGGTGTGCAACCTGCACACTGTTGAACTTCCCCTGCGCCATCTCATTGTTGACCTTGATGGCCCTACTCTGTCAGACAAAAAATTATCCGGGCCAATAGGAAAGCTCCTTGATTCTGCTACAGACTTTGATATCAATCCAAACTTCACCCGAATCTCTGTTGGCCCTCCACTGATCAAGCTTCCTGACAAGGTCATTCAAGATCTCTCAACTGATCAATACTATGGCTATAAAATTGTCTGTGCAGTCAGGGATGGAGTACTTCCTGCAGGGCTGGCTCTGTTAGAGATAGGACCAGTAAACCACAGCCGCTGGCTCACCACAGCGAACAGACTTCTCAGGCTCTGGGTGTCAAAGCACGGACTTAAAGGAAAGAACCTGAAGATTCTGCAATTCATTGTGGAATTCATCATTGGAGTGTATTACCCATGTTGGTTCAACGTGAAGGTCAAGCACTCCTGGATCGAAGGGCCTAGGCACATCCTCTTTCAGCTGGACTGCCTCAAGTCCCAGAGAAAGGAGGTGCTGGATATTGTGATGCCAACTGTGAGAAGATCTGCTTGGTATGCCCACAGTGAAGTCATCCTCCAAACACTACTCTGCTCTGAGGATCAGAAGGAGAGGATTGAAGGGGTGGAGAGAATCCTGGCCATCAGGGGAGAGGGGGACCCGGACACTCAGCTGGGGGACTCCTCTGTTAGGAGCAGAAGGACACCTGACATCAATTGTGATGCTTCCACCATCGGTGACTTGATCAGCTGGTCAGAAGGTGTGTCAGAGCCACCTCTCACCTGCTCTCTAAGCACCTCAGAGGTGAAAAACTTCATCAACACCCCCATGGAGGTGCGCAACTGGCCTTGCCACACACAAAGCATTGAGAGGGTTGTTAAAATGGTGACTGAGGCTTCTGCTAAGTACTTCTCACAGGAAAAGAGGGATGGAGGGATCAGGGCTCAGGAGACCAGCAGGAAGCTGATGTCCAAGTCTGAGTCAAAGCAGGATTTGTGCAACCTGGCAAAGTTCAAGATGTCAGGAGAATGATCTTTGTAATTATATCTAGTGATATACATGCAGTTCACCTATTAATAAATATATGTAAAGTTGATTTGGCCTTGTCAATATAAATGATTTACCTTATATCTTTTAATATATTATAAAGGGGTTCAAAAGGGTAAAATTGGCAATTTAGAAATACAAAATGATGTAGGTTAGAGTTATCCTATCCAAACAATAAGCTCATATTTGAATTCCCCATGTAAAAACACATAATTTAGACACCCCTGATGGTAGGATTTCCTTCAGATTCATGTTGTCACCTGAGTAAGACCCGCCCTACAGTGTGTCGTGTTCCCAAATTAAAGGCTAGACAGGGAATATCCTTAACCCTGAAAGAAAATAGTTTTGTTGTGAGAAGACCAAAATTGTTTAATCAGTTGCCCAAAAACATAAGGAACACGAGTGGTGTTGCAGTGGACATCTTGTAAAGAAGATTAGACGCCTGGCTCAGAATAATCCCCGATGAGCCGGGCATACCTGTCTATGTGAGGTGGAGAGTACAAGAAACCAACTCACTACTTCACCAGGCCAACTCGAAAGGAGGGGCGACAAGCTTGACCTTCGTGAAATGAGGAATCATCGCACGGAACATTTGCAGTTGAAAGGTTGAAAGGTGTATATATATATATATATATATATATATATATATATATATATATATATATATATATATATACATATATATATATATATATATATATAAGGGTGTCAGGAAATGATTGCCCCCCCCCCTGTACAGAAGAAACTGAAAGGAATAGAAAAAAACAGACAAAACCACGCGAAAGAGCGTTTAATTTTGAATAAAAAACACTTGTTTTAATATCGGGTGTTGCCCCCATTTGCAGCTCTGACGGCCATTAATCGACGGGGTATGATCCCAGAAGTGTCTCAAAGAGATCGGTATCATGACTCATTTCTTCAAGGACTTCGTTGATCTTTGCAGTCATAATTTCTGTTGAATACCGATTCTGAATGGGTTGTTCCAGCATTAAGGACTCCACCCGATCCTTCATGATGGATCCGACATGTTCACAGACATTAAGATCGGGAGAATTGCCAGGCCATTCATTATTTCCGAAAAAATCAATGTTATTGTCCTTAAGCAGTTGTTGAGTCGCAAGTGCTTTCATACAGGGGGCTTTGTCGTGAAGAAAGGTTGCCTGTTCAACATCCAAAACACACTCGGGGTCTTTCAAAACGGAATTACATGTTGGGCTAAAATTACATTTCGAAAATAAGGCCCATCCCAACTGGTTCCTCTTGGTTTGATAACCCAGATGAGCTTCCGAATAGAGAACATAATGAAAACACCCACACATGCTGGATTTTTTACTATTTCTCGATACTTCTGGTCGTCTGGGACTTCATCAGGAGTTGTTGCCCAAACCCGATCATTGAAAATTTGGTTTTCTGGAGACATAAACGAAGAATTCATCGCTGACAACCAAGTGAAGGAAATCGTCTTCCGTCCATTCCTCAAGATAATCACAAAACCATAGCCGATCTTCAATATTAATATCACTCTTCCGTGGCTTAGCTATTTCATGCCAAGCACTCAAGCCTTGGCGAACTCGAAATTGATGCACAAGTTGCCGATTGACTATCTTACCACGACGGATAAGTATCTCTTTCGCTACCTCAGAGCAGCTCTTCTTTCGGCGCCGTGATGCAGCAAGCACAATGTCTTTCGATTCTTGAGATAATTTCTCCGGTCTTCCTCCTCGAAATTCTGTTTCACAATCTTCAGGATTCTTATTCCAATTCCTTTTGACAAAGTCTTCTGATCTTTTTAATCTCTCAGCCACCCAGTGTCGAGTTATGAAAGTTGCACCACCTTCCTTTGCTTCACGAAATGTGACAGCTCGAATGCGGTCAAGAACTCGCTTTTTCTCTGAATCGTTCAAAATAGATGATGCCATGGTTTCTGTGGGGAAAAAAATGGTAAGAATTAAAATCACAGGAATAGAATATAATGGTTTTTATTCAGATTTTAACGCTCTTTCAAGTGGTCTCGCCGGTTTTTATCTATCTCTTCTAGTTTTTGCTCTACAGGGGGGGGGCAATCATTTCCTGACACCCGTATATATATATATAATTTAGTGATGTAGCGGATGTCATTTTTTTCACATCCGCGGATGCGGATGAGGATGTTTGATTTCAACATCCGCGGATGCGGATGCGGATGTCTACACTTTCGTTATTTTTTAGGATATATTCGAGATTTGTTGTGTTTAACGTATATAATAAGTTATTATATAGAGAGAGCTGTAGCTATAATGTAGTATAATTGATTAATTGTACAATAATTGCTGTACTTTTCTCTGAACATATAAAATAATATCAAGCATCTAACTAATATAGAAATCAATTAGTGAATTCGTCTGCAAATAAATTCGTTATATTTTGTTGAGTTTCAGCCACAATTAGAAACCATAATTGTGTTACCAGGATGCGGGACGTAAACCCAACTCAAATGCACCCCACCGACCTCTTTCCCCAACCTCCACCCTTATAGAAAGAGATCTTTAATTAGCTTGATAACTATTTATATTAAATTTAAAGTTTTATTAGGCATATTTATAAATGAGTAATTAAAATAAAGTAAACTAAGATGTTCATCGTTTAATGTTCAAACTTAATTATAGGAAGGTTATGCTTAAGGAACATTAATTTTTCTGCCTTTTCTGCTGCCAGTCTGTTTCTCTTTTCATCATATATTAATCCAGCACTGCTAAATAATCTCTCGCTTGGTACGTTTGTTGGAGGACAGGCTAAATGTTTCCTTGCAAGTTTACTCAAGTATGGATAGATATTCTGCGTATTTTTCCACCAACTAATAGGATTGTCACATGCAGCCAGGCGTTTTTCTTGGTGATAGCTCTCGATCATTTTTACTACATCTTTTGACATCGCGTAGGTCTCGTCATTGCTGCTTGACTCAAGAAACTGAGAGACAGATTCTGTGATAGATTTGCTTGTTGAAGGTGTTGGTTCTGTCACTGAAACTTTTATTCTTTTGGTGGGTGGCGAAGCGACAGATTCAAGAGATTGAAGCTCTTCAGCTGCTTTGCCAAGTGATGATTTAACTCGTTCTAATGAACTAGGTGAAAATAACTTAGCTTTGTAACATGGATCTAAGTAGGTTGCAAGAGAGTAACTTCATACAAGAACAGCCTCTCGTCTTGTCGCTTGCATCACTTTTGCGCACAATGAACTAGTTCTATTAATAGAGTAGAATTTGATAATTTCCGCTTATTAATGACATTTTATCTCAACGGTCCACATCCGCACGACATCAGCAGTCCAAAGTGCGGATGCGGGTGCGGATGCGGATGTGACCTACATCACTAATATATATATATATATATGCATATAACTGCAATGACCGCGCAGTATATAAATGAATAGAAACGACATAAGTGTTAAGGAACGTCTCTGCACACGAGGAGGAGAGAT
The DNA here is from genome assembly GCA_023014485.1 of Bathynomus jamesi. Lineage (NCBI taxonomy): Eukaryota > Metazoa > Arthropoda > Malacostraca > Isopoda > Cirolanidae > Bathynomus > Bathynomus jamesi. The sequence goes on from JAJOZX010003046.1 coordinate 391,696, forward strand.
AACGAATAATGAAAAATGAGGCGAACCGCCCAGGAATCGAACCCAGGGCCTTCCAATTGCCGGTCGGACGCTCTACCATTATGCTACGGACCTCACTCAATCACAAATCGAAATTCTCCCACATAGGGCAGAAACCAATGCCCTGAGAGGGCACCCTCGCAAATCGTGAATATGCGCATATAACTGCAATGACCGCGCAGTATATAAATGAATAGAAACGACATAAGTGTTAAGGAACGTCTCTGCACACGAGGAGGAGAGATAACGAATAATGAAAAATGAGGCGAACCGCCCAGGAATCGAACCCAGGGCCTTCCAATTGCCGGTCGGACGCTCTACCATTATGCTACGGACCTCACTCAATCACAAATCGAAATTCTCCCACATAGGGCAGAAACCAATGCCCTGAGAGGGCACCCTCGCAAATCGTGAATATGCGCATATAACTGCAATGACCGCGCAGTATATAAATGAATAGAAACGACATAAGTGTTAAGGAACGTCTCTGCACACGAGGAGGAGAGATAACGAATAATGAAAAATGAGGCGAACCGCCCAGGAATCGAACCCAGGGCCTTCCAATTGCCGGTCGGACGCTCTACCATTATGCTACGGACCTCACTCAATCACAAATCGAAATTCTCCCACATAGGGCAGAAACCAATGCCCTGAGAGGGCACCCTCGCAAATCGTGAATATGCGCATATAACTGCAATGACCGCGCAGTATATAAATGAATAGAAACGACATAAGTGTTAAGGAACGTCTCTGCACACGAGGAGGAGAGATAACGAATAATGAAAAATGAGGCGAACCGCCCAGGAATCGAACCCAGGGCCTTCCAATTGCCGGTCGGACGCTCTACCATTATGCTACGGACCTCACTCAATCACAAATCGAAATTCTCCCACATAGGGCAGAAACCAATGCCCTGAGAGGGCACCCTCGCAAATCGTGAATATGCGCATATAACTGCAATGACCGCGCAGTATATAAATGAATAGAAACGACATAAGTGTTAAGGAACGTCTCTGCACACGAGGAGGAGAGATAACGAATAATGAAAAATGAGGCGAACCGCCCAGGAATCGAACCCAGGGCCTTCCAATTGCCGGTCGGACGCTCTACCATTATGCTACGGACCTTAACACTTATGTCGTTTCTATTCATTTATATACTGCGCGGTCATTGCAGTTATATGCGCATATTCACGATTTGCGAGGGTGCCCTCTCAGGGCATTGGTTTCTGCCCTATGTGGGAGAATTTCGATTTGTGATTGAGTGAGGTCCGTAGCATAATGGTAGAGCGTCCGACCGGCAATTGGAAGGCCCTGGGTTCGATTCCTGGGCGGTTCGCCTCATTTTTCATTATTCGTTATCTCTCCTCCTCGTGTGCAGAGACGTTCCTTAACACTTATGTCGTTTCTATTCATTTATATACTGCGCGGTCATTGCAGTTATATGCGCATATTCACGATTTGCGAGGGTGCCCTCTCAGGGCATTGGTTTCTGCCCTATGTGGGAGAATTTCGATTTGTGATTGAGTGAGGTCCGTAGCATAATGGTAGAGCGTCCGACCGGCAATTGGAAGGCCCTGGGTTCGATTCCTGGGCGGTTCGCCTCATTTTTCATTATTCGTTATCTCTCCTCCTCGTGTGCAGAGACGTTCCTTAACACTTATGTCGTTTCTATTCATATATATATATATATATATATTTATGATGAAAACGAAGACGTAGAGCAAAAAAGTCATTATATTTGGCTGCAGCCGACGTTTCGGGCAACTGTACCCATTTTGAAGGACTAATGAATAAAAGCTAAAATTAATACATGACAAAAAAATATATAAATGTCGAGAACTAAAACTAATCTAGAGTACAAAATTAAAACTGTTCAAGAATAAAAATTAAAATTACAAAGCAGAAACAGGCATAAGCCAAAATCAAATCGAAAGTAAAAATTATATAAATGACAAAAATATACGAGTGATAAAAATAAAACTTAAAACTAAAGACATTCAAACGTAAAATAGTTTAAAAACTTTACTAATAAAAAGTTAAACGGAATAAAAAGTTAAACGAAAAATCACAAGAGTAAACCAACATACCATGTTCACTTGACAGCCACAAAAAACTGAAGCGAAAAGGAGACAGGGTCACAAGGGAAAAATTTTTAGTATGTAGTTATTCTAATTAATATAAAGGGGATAACAGCTAGAATCAATATTTAAACTAGAGTTCAAAAATTTAATACACAAAGATTCGTAAATACGGAGGGAGGACGGGCATTTTAATGATTTAAGAATTTTAAAATTGTTAACAGAAATGTCAACCTTACACTTGATAGAATGGGTGCTACTGTAGTATGCGGTCTACCTACGATTGGTTAGGTTTAATCATGATATTTTCGTTAAAACTAACGAAAATATCATGACTAAACCTAACCAATCGTCAAGGGCGATTGACAATGGGATGTAAACAAACAATTAGTAAACAAGATAAGAAGCTATAATTAAAAGGTAGACCGCCGAATCGTAAGTAGACCGCATACTGCAGTAGCACCATAGAATGACTTCTAATAGCAGACTGTTCCTTTTTTGACAAAGCTTTCCTTGTCCTATGGCTAATACTCATATGGGAGCAAAATCTCGCCTGCAAAGAACGAACTGTACTGCCAAAGTAGTTCCCCTGGGAACACCCAGGGCAGGTAAACAAATAAACAATAGACCAGCTCATCGCAGGGGGTATTTTGTCCTTACATCGTAAAAATCATTCAAGGGTATTATTATTTACAAAAGCAATCTTAAAATCAGTGTGAAAATAAAATTTCCTCACAACACTCAACAATTGCTTCTTCACAGAAGTGTTAAAATGGTAGATATCAGGTAAAACAAGATATTTACAATTCTTAGGAACATCATACGTTGGGACAAGGTTGGGGGAATATACATTATTAAGAAATTTACCAATAACACCTCCTACAAGATCCCGTGGAAAACCATTTTTAAAGAAAAAATCAGTAAGGAATTCAAACTCATTATGAAGCAGAGCAAAGTTCGAGCAAATATTATAAGCTCTATGCACCAATGTGTGAATGGAACTTAATTTGCAATTAAAGTCGCAAAAACTATAAAAATTAAAGCACAAACCCGTAAACGTAGGCTTCCGGTATGTAGAAATTAAAACGGTCGAGCCAGATGCATAGAGCTTATAATATAAATGTATGAGGATATATATATAATATATATATTATATATATATATATATATATATATATATATATATTATATATCCTCATACACTTATAGACACAAGGTGAGTGGGCCTCACATCCTCCTCCCACCTTTTAAGAAAGCTATGATGTTTAGCGAACTCCAGAGCTTACCAAAGCGAATATTTAATAATCTCTACAATGAGAGCAATTCTGTGTGGTTGATTAGACCAGAAAGAACCAACCAACGTTTAGAGGCAAACGAAATCTTCCCTGAAAAATACTACTAAAAATGCAAGAATTTGAATCAACCATGATTATTGAAACACTGAGTAAATGGACATCCTAACTATTATGGATATGTATGACTATGTAACTATGTATGCAGTTATCAATATTAAGGCAGATTTCTGGAAACAAAATGGCAAAGTTCAAATCACTGAATATAATGGGAAAAATATGGGTCTATAAAAATGATAAATAACCGAGTCAGTTGACCGAAAGATTGTCAGTTCGATATGTAAAATTCTATTGCTGCGCAAAAATGACAGAATTTGATGATTTGATGAAAGGAAGCAGTTTGAATAATTTTATCGTAACAAGTCATCTAAACAGTAAAGAACAACTAAAAATTAACCCCAATATATATATATATATATATATATATATATATATATATATATATATATATATATGTACTTTCATAAGTTTGGTACGGAAACAATTACCCAGTAAAAAAAATGTAAAGAATTTCATTTTGGTATGAAGTAGATGGTAGTTCACACGAGATTTGCTCCAACTACCATTTCCTTCATACCGAATTGGAATTTCTTTAAAAGTTTTTACTGGGAAATGGTTTCCCTTCCAAACTTATTGACAGTATATATATATATATATATATATTATATATATATATATATATTCAGGATAAAAACGAAGCCGTACAGCAAAAGAGTCATTATATTTGGCTGCAGTTGACGTTTCGGGCAACTGTATCCATCTTCAGGGACTAATTAATAAAGAGCTAAAATTAATAAATGACACAAAAGATATAAATGACGAGAGTTAAAACCTAAACTAATGTACAAAAATTAAAATTATATTATTAAAAAATAGAAAATACAAAATAGAAACAGGCTAGAACAAGATGAAATCAAAAGTAAAATATATAAATGACACAAAAATATAGGAATGATAGATATAAAACCTAAAACTAAAATCATTCAAGAATAAAACTATTAAAAAAAACCTTCACAAGTAAAAAGTTAAACGGAAAACTACAAGAATAAACCGACACACCTATATTCAAAGAACAGCCACAAGAAACTGAAGCAAAAAGAAGACATGGTCGCAGAGAAAATTTAGAAGGTAGTTGTTCTAATTAATGTAAAGGTGGTAACAGCCAGAATCAGTGTTTAGATTAGGGTTCAAAAACTTAATACATAAAAATTCATAAATACGAAACGAGGATGAGCATTTTAATGATTTAAGAATTCTAAAATTTTCAATAGAAACGTCAGCCTTACAATTGATGGAATGACTTCTGATAGCAGACTGTTCTTTTCTCAACAAAACCTTCCCCGTCCTATGACTAATACCGCTATGGGGGCAAAATCTCGCCCGCAAGAACGAACTGTATTGCCAACGTAGTTCCCCTGGGAACACCCAGGGCAGGTAAACAAATAAACGACAGAACAGCTCCTTGCAGGGGGATTTCGTCCTTACATCGGAAAAAACAATCAAGGGTATTACTATTTACAAAGACAATCTTAAAATCAGTGTGAAAATAAAATTTCTTCACAATACTTAACAATTGTTTCTTCACCAAAGAGTTAAAATGGTAGACATCAGGTAAAACAAGATATTTACAATTCTTAGGAACATCACACGTTGGAACAATTTTAGGGGAATATACATTATTAAGAAACTTACCAATAACAACCCCTACAAGATTCATTGGAAAACCATTTTTAAAGAAATAATAAGTAAGGAATTCAAACTCATTATGTAGCAGAGCAAAGTTCGAGCAAATATTATAAGCTCTATGAACAAGTGTGCGAACAGAACTTAGTTTGTAATTAAGGTCGCAAAAACTATAGAAATTAAAACCAAAACCCGTAAACGTAGGCTTCCGGTACGTAGAAGTTAAAACTGTCGAGCCAGATTTGGAGACTAAAACATCAAGGAAAGGAATAGAACCTTCAACTTTCTTTTCCTGTGTGAATACAATATTCTCATGCAGTGTTCAGAAAACTTAAAAACTGAACTGATTGGTTTTCCGTTTGGAATAAAGCAAACGTATCATCAACATAACGTCTGTACAGTTTGGGCTTAAGATGAGGGGGGCACTCACAGAAGACCGTTTCCTCAAGATACGCCATAAAAGTATTTGCAAGAGCAGGACCCAGGGGGATCCCCATCCCGACTCGATCCAACTGACAGTAAACCTCTCCTTGAAAACTGAGAAAATGATCCCTCACTGCCAAATTCAGAAGCTGCTCAAACTGTGCTCTGCCAAAGCCGTGAAAAAGTGAGTCCGACCCGACCGTGGAAATGCTTTATTCAAAATAATTTTAATGGTCTCATCTAAGGGAACATTTGCAAAGAGGGAAGACACAGCGAAACTTGTCACAAACAAAGAATCCATATCAAGTTTCCTAATTTCCGATGCAAAGGAAAAACTATCCTTAACACTGTATGAATTCATGGTAAATGAAGATAACAGTGGGGCAGAAATTTAGCAAGTTTATAATTAGCCAAAGGATAGGACGCCAAAATTGGGCGTAATGGAACACCTACTTTATGAACCTTAGGTAGACCATAACTAAGGCCCAAATAAGAACCTGATTAAAAAACCACGTGGTCCTTTTTCGGGTGTTTTTCAAACCCGTCCCCCCCCTTTGTGATCATTTGTGGCCAATGACTTAAACTCCCTCCAAAACCACATGGTCTTCTGATGTCACCACCCCCACCCTTTCTTAATCTTAAAATGTAAGGTGCCATATTAGATTTCTTATATTATTGAGAGGTAATAAGGTAAATGAACAATTAAAAGGCATATCTTCTAAATAAACTGTATTAATTGTTTGTTTCTTTAATTGAAAATAATATCTTGACTAAAAAATGTAATTTTCAATGTTCCAAAAATTATTTATTGAAGCATACATATTGGATACATACTAACATATTGGATGCATACATATTAACTGGAGCATAGAGTGTAGCGTATTTATATTTTTTCCCAAGGTTGTATTCCTCGGTCCTCTGGGATTATAGGCGTTCCTGAATTTTCTTTCACTATCCTCAGAGTAGCGTCACAATCATCGAGTTCAACGTTTTCTTCCTCATGCCATTCATACTCTTCTTGGTTATGACTATAACGAATGGCACACAAGCTCATTTTCCCTTTTTGTCGCAATTCTTAGAGGACGTATTCTAATATCACTTTTTATTTCTTCAGAAGTTTCTTTTATTTTTTCGCATTGTTTTTTATATAAACACAGCCTTTTAACAGAGGCGAAGTACAAGCCACATTGTTTGCATATACGTTTATGAAAAAGAGTGCTTAAGGTTGTGCGAGCAAAGTCATATGGAATTCCTTTGAAAAACTATTTTTCATTTTCGACGATATTATACTATTACCTAAAGTAATATTAACAAATAAAGAAGAGAATTTAGTATTTGAATCATCGAGACTGCAGGTTAGCCCATCATTGCTTTGGAGCACAGATAATGGAGGAGGAAGAAATCTGTCTTTGATGAGCTCAAAATACGAGCTCTTTGGTGGGTCACAACAATCAGGATCCTTGCACTTAACAATCTGAAGAAAGTACTGTGACTCACGAACATGTTTTGCATGCCAAGCTTGATCTTTTTCAATTAATTTTTTACTTTGATTTTCATCTCGATATTTGGCTACAGTTGGAAATCCATCAATATTTGTCTGAGACCAAATTTCAGCTAAAACGGCGCCTGCATGAGCAGAATTTTTTCGCTCTAAATTCTCATCGATAGTGTTGCCTACATGATCTAAATGCCTACCAAATTGATCATGTGGTAAAACTACTCCAGCAAGGTCTCTGTTAAGTGTGGCCATGCGTCTTTCTACTCTGTTGGACGCACTTCTCCCAGGCGCATTAGATGCAACAAACATTGCATCCAGATTGAAATGCAAAAAGTAATCAACTGCACAATTGATACTTTTCTCATAGCGTGGATTTTCATCTGGACTGCCATCAACAGTAACAATGAAGACGGGTTTCGGCAAACCATTATTTGTATGCAAATCTGACTGAAGCTCTTCAAGCTCGTGAATACGCTTCATATCAGCTAAATGATGATATGCTGTAGAAGAGTAATGTTGGACCAGAATACGTCACAGCTTTGCTTTGATAATCATTATCCAAAATATAGTTGGCTGCTATAACAGAAGGTATTAGCTTATGTCTTGGAGCAACGACAAAGTCATGATCAGCTAATCTCACTTGATATCCCATATGCATCAGCAACGGAGCTTGCTTGTTAGCGGCTGCTAAGCCAATAGGAACCCTCGCTTTATCATCTTGAGAATGAAAGCAAACTTCTTTTGGCCCTAGAATGCTCGCAACTTCATTTAAATAATTTATGCTTGTCTTAGCAAAAACTGTATCTGGATGCGACTTGTGCAACGTATTCTTTGCTTTTGTTAACTTCACCGGCACGGTTGTCACATGCCTCTTTCCTTCCCTAGTATTCACATTTCTTGACAAAAGGTGGAGATAAACAGAACTTCTTGATAGATGAAACCCATGCTGTTTCAATGCAGATTTTAAGTCGTCAAGTATCTTAACGTTTCATATCATCTCAGTCCTTCGTTTTTCATCAGCTGCAGAGCCGTGCAATGCTATTTTGATAATTGTTTCATGTAATAAATTAATATTATCAATCTTTGGTGAACGACCTCCCTTTGAGCTTGAGCACTGCTTCTTTAACATCTGTTTTGTTTCATCTGGAAGCTCATCCATCTTTCGTTTAAAATTATCTCTAACATTTTCATGGTTTCAGTTTTCCTCACTTTTTTTCAACTCTTTTTTTTTTTTTTTTATATAAATTTGTAACGTTTTTTCTTTCTCCCGGATGTCTTTTCTCTCTGTCTCGGTAGTAAATTCCTGATTATCTTTTTTATGCAAAAAATACAGTTCTTCTGTTATATCAAAAATCTTTTCAGAAAATTCCTCTTGCTTTGGCTTTGACTTTCCTTTAGGCTCATCTACTCTATGGTCAGATTTCGTGAACTTTATTTCTGAAGTGCCTTGAGACGACATTTCTTTCCCTACAATTGAGTCTGTTTCAACGTTCTGCTTTCGCTTTATTTCTGAAGTGCCCTGAGATGACGTCTCTTCCCCTGCAGTTGAATCTGTTTTAACATTTCGCTTTGGCACTTTAGACGAAAATGCCATCAACTTTCCTTTGTGTTTCAGTTCAATTTCCTTCCATATATGTACAGTAGTTGATTAATTATCAATCTCATGTTTTAATTCAGATGTAGATTTATTTTTAATTGTAATCCATATATTTCGTGCAGCTAACTGAGCATCATGAACAGTTTTGCTTGGATAAACTTTTTTATATCCATGAATGAGTAAACGGAAAAGTTTATCTCGATCATTCAATGTACTATACCTGCAAATAAAGAAACAATATGTTAACTCTTTCAGGCACGGAAATCTGAGACAAAATTTAAAAAACGTATTTGCACAATAATATTATAACCTCTTTAGATGTTACAATATTGTGATAAAAATAAAGTATAATATACAATAAAAATGTAATACACAATATACAATAATAATATAATATAATATATAATAATAATATACGATATTATAATAAAGAATATTATGATAATATGATAAACAATATTATAAACAGGATGTTTTAATGCTTAGTATTGGCGACGTAGTTAAACGTCAAGACCCCCCCCCCATTACACCATGTGGCCCTTGATGATCAAATAAGGAACCCTCCCCCTTTAAGGACCACCCTTAAGTGGAGGAGTTAATAGCACGTTATATATAAATAAAAACGAAGCTAATTAAGCTATATAGCATTTTTCCGAGTATTTCTTTGTGAAGAAAATTAGCTGCAGTAGTATGGGGCTCAAAATGAACGAGTGCAAGCAATTGCAAATGTTGCAAGATGTTGCAAGAGTGTTAACCCCCTTTGTTGCAAGGCACACATAGTACCACCCCTCCCCCCTTTGCTGCAAGGCACCGATAGTGCCAACCTCCTCCCCCTTGTTGCAACGCACCCCCTAAATGGGGGAGGGGGTTGCTGCAAGAGCAACAAGGGGTTATGCAACTTGGAGGCGGAGTTATCCCCCAAGTTGCAATGAACCCCCGCTGGGGGAGATCTCTTTGGGGGATAAGGTGTGACGGCCTCACCCACTAAAGGGGTATACCTAACTTAAGAGAGAGGAGAGAGAGGAGAGGTGTTCGCTTGACAGGAGCCAAGTGCATACTAAGACTTCAGCCGAGAGGCCTTTGCCTTATATGGCCCCTAATCAGCCAGTTGGCTTAATCAGACAGTACCTCCAGGCATCATCAGCCAGTTGGCACAGTGTATACTTCATTTGGCACGTACACACCCGTCTATACGCCCATTATGTTTATATGCGTCGGGCGACCGCGTTAAACTGTAAGTCTAAGGTGGAGTGGAGGCGGGCTCGAGACCCGGCGGCGGCGCGTCCTTCCGCGGTTGCTAGCCAGGGTGACCTAATGATCCGCGTTAAACTGTAGGTCTAAGGTGGAGTGTAAACATCCTTTCACGGTTCGTAGGGGCAACCAGGGGATCCCGTTATTACAACACACGGTCATGTTGTTTATCTGTTTGTTTATTTCCCTCTCTCTCTCTCTCATATATAAATATTATATATATATATATATATATATATACACACTTCCCCGTTTAAAAGTAGGTCTAAGGTGGAATGTAAAGATTGACATTCACCAGAATGAACAATTTGCACGGAAAGCAAAGGCGAGCCTATATATGTACATTTCCGGAAAAAAGTTAATCTAAAAATTCGTGTAAACATCCTTCCACGGTTCGTAGGGGCAACCAGGGGATCCCGTTTTTGCAACACTCGATCATGCTGTTTATCTGTTTTTTATTTCCCTCTCTCTCTCCCATATATATATATAATATATATTAATATAATATATATATATATATATATATATATAAATAATTATATATATATATATATATATATATATCTATATATATATACCCGTCTAAGAGTAGGTCTATGGTGGAGTGTAAAGATTGACATCCGCCAGAATTAACAATTCGGGCGGAAAGTAGAGCCGGGCCTATATATGTACATTTCCGGAAAAAAGTTTATCTAAAAATTCGTGTAAACACCTTTCCACGTTTCTCTCTCTCATATATATATATATATATATATATATATATATATATATATATATATATATCCCCGTTTAAAAGTAGGTCTAAGGTGGAGTGTAAAGCTTGATCTTCGTCAGAATGAACAATTCGGACAGAAAGCAAAGGCGTGCCTATATATGTACAATTCCGGAAAAAAAGCATCTAAAAATTCGTGTAAACACCTTTCCACGTTTTTCTCTCTCTCATATATATATATGTATATATATATATATATATATATATATATATATCCCCGTTTAAAAGTAGGTCTAAGGTGGAGTGTAAAGATTGACATTCATCAGAATGAACAATTGGAACGGAATTTTTAATTACCAAATTAACCTAAATTTGGTAATGAATATTTATTTTGGTAATAGAAAACTGAATTTGGCATTGCAAATTTAATTTAAAATTCGTAATAATGGTGTAACATAAGCTTAACCCTTTGTCATTCAGTACCATTTAATTTTAGCGTAGGTTAATTTTTTTACTTGAAATATGCATAGGAGGTATATATAAGCACTTTTAGCAATCTTCTTTTTTGTGAGAACATTTCTAAATGAAATAATTTATGTGTCCATTAGTCAACAAAGGTCTAATAAGGTAATTAGTGGGTGGTAGTTAGTACTCTCTCTCTCTCTCTCCCTCTATATATATATATTATATATATATATATATATATATATATATAACAGTATATAAAAACAATCGTAATGAAAAATTCATTTCATGTATCCAATTGGACACACGTGTTATCATAGACAGAAATTTATCCTATGAAAACTTTGTGTCCATTTCGAAACGAACTTTGAATAAAGTCTTTTCTTCACAGTTATTAAAAATATTACTTAAACAAAGTAAACAGGGAGCTTCCTTAATACTTCTAGAATGAAATTATAGTCAAAACAAATATAATAATGGTGATTAAACCTAGGAAAATTACAAAAAACACTTACCGAAAAAAATGGCGTCCAGTCACTTCTACTTCACAATTATAACTGGTGTAATTGCTCGGAGCCATCTATTGAGAGAATGTTGAACTTCGCCTTCTGCGTCCAAATGGTTACAAAGATTCAAATGGAGTAGATTTTTTTCTTATGTATGTATGTATTAAACCTGTGTAAGAGTTATGCAAAGTTAATGTGTCTAAATGGCAACAAATTACTACAAAGGGTTAAAGATATGAGGTTGTGTTCAATTCAATATTCGATATTTCAACATAGAACAGAAAACCGTAATTTTGAACATGATAACGCGATTTTTGAGAAAAGTTGCAGAAAAGAAACCCCTCTTAGAATTAAATTTCACATAAAAATGCATATTAGCCACAGTGAAATTCGGGCTTGGAAAAGTATGATATGCCCTAGTGGAGCGTGCCCGTAAACTAGCTGTAGACTGTAAACTTGAATTTGAGTGTAATATGGGTCTTGAAGAGCTGAGAAGGGTAGAACAGGAAATGAATGCTCCTATAGTTGTATTTGGAATGGATGATCGTCGTAGGACTGTGTATGTTTTTAAAAGCAGTGTGAGAGATCGTACAAGACCCCTACTTATTTTAGGGCTGTCAGGAACAACATATCTACCCATCCGTAATCCAAGGGACCTTTACGCAAGTTATGATAAAAGTCGAACATGGACGACATCATGAATTGTGTAAGGGTTGTATCGAGTTTGCGGATGATTTAGTGAAACATTGTAAAGATTGCCACATGGTATGTGAGCAGTGTAAAAGCTCCAAATGTGAAAGCCGTGTACTTGAAGCTGAGAAGAGGGAATGTGATGTGTGTAGACGCACATTTTTCAATAGTAACTGTTTTGAGCTCCATAAATCAATTGGCACGTGCAGAAAAATGAGAATCTGTGAATGTGGTATGTTTCATATGATGGATAATTGGGGGAATTTCAAGCATAAATGTGATGAAATTCACTGTTCTACATGCCATGAGAAATATAAGGCGGTTGGAGTAAAGCATGTATGTTATATGAAAGACGCCAAGCCTAAAAACAGCCCTTGTATAACTGTGTACTACGATATAGAAACATATACGAATGCTGAAACCAAAGAGGTTATTCCACATTTACTTGTAAGCCAGACTATCTGTGATGAGTGTATGGAGAACGAGTGTGATGAGTGTCACAAGTGTGGTAAACGGACAAACGTTTTTGAAAAGAATGCCCACGATAGCCCTGTGAAACTGTTTGTGTCCTATATTGTCAAGTTAGCGGACAAGTTAAAAAAAATGACTGTATATTCTTGCCCATAACGGTGCGAAATTTGACACACAGTTCCTTTATAAGGAGTTGCTTGAGCACGAGTCATCTGAGATATTTACAGGTGATCCCTTGAAAAGAGGCAACAAACTAATACAGATGCAAATAAGAGGTAATGTACAGTTTAAAGACACTTTATTATTCAAACCTTGTACATTAGCAAAGCTACCTAAGGTGATGGGCGTAGCCGCTGAAGTTTCAAAAGGATATTTCCCTCACACATTCCTCACTAGCGAAACTTTAAATTACGTAGGACTACCTCCACCCAAACATTACTTTAACTATGAATGTATGAGTACAGATGAACGTGAAGATTTTGACCGATACTACAACAGTTTTAATGAATGTAATCTTTATAATATACCTGATGAATGTGAGCGTTTTTGCGTGAATGATGTACGTGTGCTTAGAGTATGTTTCCAGGCCTTTAGAAGGATGTATATAGGTCGTTTCAAATGCGATCCGTTGCAAGTCGCAACCACCATCGCCTCATTATGTTTTACGGTGTTCAAGAACAACTTCATGCCTAAAGACACCTTAGCCGTTATCCACAGAAACAATCCCCGCAGTTATGGGCACAAGGCTATTTACTGGCTCATACACCTACAGCAGCAGACAGGTGTATACATAAAGCATTCCCGCAACACGGGTGAAGTATCCATTAAGGTTAATGGTCATGTTTTTTGGGTTGATGGCCTAAGTGAAAACCGTGCCACTGGTGAGAAGACTGTGTACTCCTTTAACGGTTGCTGGTGGCACGGATGCCCCCGTCCTGAGTGTGGAATCGTAAGAGATATCCACGGTAGATCTCCTGCCGACTGTCTTGCGTGGACCCGCACCAGCGATCAACTTATAGGCTCCCAGTTCACTCACAAAGTCTTGTGGGAGCATGAGTATGATGCATGGATGGAGACAGATGGACAGTACCGTGAAGAAATAAACACGATCAAACGTTCAATGGTTCTGGATCCTCTCAAATGCGGTGATAGCGTGTTCGGAGGGCGTACAAATCCCTTCAAGCCTTTACTACGACTTCTGTTCTTTATACCCCTACGTGATGAAGAACAATCCGTACCTCGTAGGTGCACCTGAAAAAATGGTGGGTCCCACCATACCAACCATCGAGGAGTTTTCAACTAACTTGAATGAGCGCTACTTTGGAATCTCTTTCGTAGACGTGCTCCCCCCTCGCGATTTATGGATGCCGATCTTACCGTCGTTATAGATCACAAGCTCATGTTTCCCCTGTGCATGAAGTGCGCAGAAGAGAACAACGGTGATTGTGACCATACAACCCACCAGCGTAAGATCAGAGGTGTATATACAAGCCCTGAGCTGGCCCTAGCCGTTAGCCATGGGTATAGAATAATGAAGATACATGAGGTTTGGAGGTTTCAGAAGCTACCCAACCTCTTCACGCCATATATAAACGCTTTTTTGAAGGATAAGGTTGAGGTGTCAGGATATCCGCGAGGGATTGAAACCGAAGATGAAAAAACGGCTTATATTCAGCGTTACCGTGCCCATGAAGGTATACAGCTTGACCAATCCCAAATTGTTAAGAATCCTGGCAAGCGCTTTAGTGCAAAGTTGTGTCTGAACAGTCTTTGGAGAAGGTTTGCGCAGAATACCGGCAAAGGGAACGCCCATTTGGCACAAGGTTATAGTGAAGTCTGGGATTATGCCAACGCCCCCGATAAAGAGGTTATGGAGATCGTGAATGTAGGTAATATTTACATAATAAAGTACAACAATACCGAATTGGCCACAGATACCTCACGGGTTACAAACATACCTGTAGCCAGTTTCAAGACAGCCTACGCCCGCATCAAACTTTGGGGCCTATTGCACTCTCTTGGACGGATGGTGTTGTACGCTGACACAGATAGCGTGATATTCACAACATGCCCACTATTGGGGAGTTCCTCGGGGAGCTAACTGACGAGATCAAGGATGAGTATGGTGATGGTGCATACGCAGACTCGTTTGTGTCAACAGGGCCAAAAACCTGTGGGGTAGGGGTGAGGGTAGGAGATGATATGAAGTATATCGTGAAGGCTAAGGGTATCACATTTAACCATACGAACCGTCGAGTCGTTAACGTTGACTCGTTGAAGGAACTATTGTGCTTGGAAGATGAGGGTGACCAGCTACCCCAACTGACTGTGAGGACGCACATTTTTCGGGCGCAGAAACTGGGGTGTGTGAAGGAACTTAGGGGCACGAAGGTGTGCCGTAACACCTATAGGAAGCGTTGCAAGGTCCTGGTACGTATGATACCGTACCCTTTGGCTACTTTAATCCTTGATTGTATTTATATATATGTGTATTGATATGTTTATTCATCACGTATATTTGCTCCAATTAAGGTTTCATTTTCTCCTTTGAGTGCGTGCGTGTGTGTGTGTACAGTAAAAAGCTAAGCCCCGCCCACTGTAAGATCGGCAACGTGAGTCCTGCCGCTACCTGAGCATATCTCTGTCCCTGCGCGCTCAGTTGACCTCTGCATACCTTTGAGCTCAGACGTGTGTTCTCCCGTGTAGAAGAAAAATAGTAATGGCTACCTTTAATATTGCGTGTTCAACATTTATGAATTGGTATTCGGCAAAGTGCCAAGATGTGGTGGATACTGAAAAACTCCCTATTCCCCCCTCCTTTGACACTTTTAAGGCTACATTGAGCCGTGCGAAGGACCAAGATGTTCAAATACTCTAAGGCTATTCTGGCGAGGGCATTGTAGGATTTCGTAGTACAGACGATGTATTGAAGTATGTTATAGACCTAACCTTTATAAAAGCTCACATATACCGCGAAGTAGAAGAAGCAACACGTTCAGAAGATAAGCAACGGTTATGGATAGTGAGTCTTGTTGATGAGTGGTGTGACAAGCGATATTATGTCATGTTACACCATACCGACTACTCGTACCCTACGGTTGAGAATGTAAATCTTGTCATCATGGAGAATCTTAAGTATTTTTACCACTATATTAATATATATCATGACGAGGTTTGTAGTGAGGTTGTGGCTAATGGGCTGTGTGAGTTTTTAACAGACTTTAGAGACGAGTATCGCTTGTTAAACAAAAAGGATAAATATGGGCATGTTTCTCTCAAATAGTGCACCGGATTGTGAAGATGTTTAGTTTGTGGAAATGAACGTCTGGTGAGTGATAAAACATTAAAGCCGGTATTGTTTCATGTAGTGGAAAATTCTGTTTGTCCAAGAGCACACGTGTTCGAACAAGCCTGTACACGCTTTAGCAGTGTGACGCGCTCCCCCCAAGCGAGCCGCCCACCCGTGTACCTCACGAAACACACGAGTTCGAACAAACCTGTACACGTTTCACCAGCGTGACTCACTCCGCCCGTCGAGCCGATTCGTCCACCATTGGCTCATAGTCATCTCAGAGCTTGAACCGTGTGGACGTGCGAATACGATGGAACTTCCTTTGAGAAGCATTCTCAATGCCTCGTACACCTGCAGGTGTAGGTACAAGAAGAGAGCAGATTAGTGACGTCCCCTCATATGCCGTTGTTTGCACGTTGTGCATAAATAAGGAACAGCCATGCATTGATATACGACTGATGTGGAAGAATGCTTCTCATAATAACGTTCTTGTCCCTACGCGAAACAGTTTCATCCTCGACAGAATGCTTGAAATCGTCGGATTCCGTAAGCTGAGCCTATATTAGACGCTTGTGTTACGGATATGGTTTATTTTGACACGGTTCTCGAATACGCATACACCGCTCTGCTGGACGGATTTATCGAGTGTAGGAATGAACAAGGCGAGAATGGTCTAGAGCTGGATGCATATTTAAAAGGTTTAGATTCTTCGAAATATCCTGAACTTTGATACAAAGCACTTGAGCAGTACAGGGCAGAGCTTGCCTACACTGTTCACCCTGAAGAGCTGTATCTCTATATAATGAATAGCTGTCGTTACGACTTGGAAGATTATTTCAATTGCCGCTATGCAGAGTGAAGAAAAGTTCACGATTGAAAAACTCGGGACGGTAAGAAAAAACCCTCGATTGAAAAGGCGTGTTTATAAACTTGTATTTAATAATGATGTTGTGGTTAACGATGACCTCTTTGTGCGTGCTTTTGATTATATTCTAGCCGTGTTTAAAGATAACTTGCCAACCGAATGTAAAGTGGGCAGAAAAATAGTATTGAACGATATGAAAGCCATTTATGTCGAGTATATGCATCCGTATCAGTTAAACGGCGAAGTGTTGCTTCGACGGTTTTACTACGTAGTACAAAGTAATATCGATGTGAATGTAGACTCTATTACGTGTAAGTTTAGCGTTTTGCACCGTAGAACATAAAGGATGTATATTTAATTATTTAATTGTGTGTATATATATTATTATTTTTAATTATTTAATATACCCCGTAGAACATAAAGGATGTATATTTATTTATTTAATTGTGTATATATATATATATATATATATATATATATATATATATATATATATATATATTTCCTGTACTAATATGCATTTGATTATACGTTTCGTATATTATTTTCAATATATTTATATATTTAATTATTTAATATAACTGTATATATATTTTTCCTCTACTAATATATTGATAATACAACGTTTTCTGTATTTTTGATTATATATTTGATTATATATTTTCTATATATTTCCATTAATTCGCCTAAATAAACAGAATGATGTAATGGTGTTTTATTTAATTCTTTTTAGTTGTACACGGTATTTAATTATTTCAATTGGATGGCTTCTAAAGCGGATTTGTAAACCAGAATATATGCATTAATTATATAAATAGCGCTATCTGGCAACTCAACCTGTACACCTGAACGAGCCATTTACGCCTTCTAAGCCAACTGGCGGATTAAGCCAAAATATATGTTTTAATTAAATAAATAGCGCGATCTGGCAACTCAACCGGATGACCCAACTGGCAGGTTAAGTCAGAATATATGCTTTAATTAAATAAATAGGGCAAACTGGTAACTCATCCTGATACGCCAACTGGCGGATTAAGTCAGAATATTTGCTTTAATTAAATAAATAGCGCAAACTGGCAACTCAGCCTTCTAAGCCAACTGGCGGATTAAGCCAGAATATATGCTTTAATTAAATAAATAGCGCAAACTGGCAACTCAGCCAGATAAGCCAACTGGCTGATTACGCCAACTGGCTGATTAGGAACATATTAAGACAACGGCCGCTCGGCTGAATTCTTAATATGCGCTTGGCTCCTGCTAGGCGAACACCTCTCCTCTTCCTTTCTCTCCTCCTCTCTCTTTCTCTTGGGGGATAACTCCGCCTCCAGGTTGCATAACCCCTTGTTTCTCGTGCAACATTCCGCCCTCCCCCTATGTTGCATAACAACTTGCAACATTCCCCCCCTGCAGAACCTTTTTGCAACATTGATCAACATTTGCAATTGCATTACCCTCGTCCATTTTGCGCCCATGCTACTGCTGCCTATCGAAATTCCTACGAATACCCCCACATTATCCCCCGAAGGCACAGTCCCTTGAAGTGAGAAGAATGCAGCGTGCCACTGCCACATCCCTCATCCCCCGGAATAACGGAGAATTCTTTCCCTCATTCAGCTTGAGTCAACCCCCCACCTAATACTTCCCATAATACCCTTTTTGAGTCAATTTAGTGCACCAGCGGCTACCCTCTATCAGTAACATGGAAATGGTAAATAAATTCCTGCAATTCTGTGGTATCTGCAATGATGCAACAGATGAAACAAAGGCGATGAGGTGCGATTTTTGTCAGCTGCGTTTTGATTTTAGATGCCTAGAATGGGAAGATGAAAAAATCTCCCTTATAACGAACGCGAAGCAATTTAATGGGCTAAAATTTTTCTGCGAAAACTGCATGACCGAAATAAACTCTTTTACAGTATTTAAAGCAGAAACAGACTACGAGAAGAAAATGAAAGAGGAACTTGTGAATAAAGACCAGAGGAAAACAGAGGAAACGAAGAAAGGCGAAGTAAAAAAAATCAAATACCGTCACACAACGAGGCCGAAACCATGCAAGCGAAAGAGAGTATAAAGACAACAGATAGTATAAGGGCAACGAAGGACATTAACACAAATAGCACAAATAGGAAAAGACAAGAGGGCAATCAAGAAAACGGAGTGAAACTTTCCTCCAATAAGGAGCAAAAAACAAAGGCCACAAGTAAATATGGGGAAGGAATTATATACAGATATTATATAAAAGATAATTGCAGATTTAAAAGAGGACAATGTATATATGAACATTGAACATCACCCACTATGCAATTTCTTCTATCATAATGGTCATTGTAAATTTGGAACAGATGCAAATTCTACCACCGGACATCTGCAGGACTTACGCAAAATATAGAACCTGCAAATACGAGAAAAAATGCTACTATCATCTTCCGACGGACCCAAAGAACAAAGGACAAAGTTTAAATGACAATAGGAATAACAATAACAATAGAAATAACAACA
The DNA here is from genome assembly GCA_023014485.1 of Bathynomus jamesi. Classification (NCBI taxonomy): domain Eukaryota; kingdom Metazoa; phylum Arthropoda; class Malacostraca; order Isopoda; family Cirolanidae; genus Bathynomus; species Bathynomus jamesi. The sequence goes on from JAJOZX010003046.1 coordinate 411,098, forward strand.
GGAACACAATAAGCGAACAAAAAAAATTTCAACATCGCAGACGCGATACGGCTGCTAAATGTCATCCAACACATGCAGTTGACACAGCTGGAAACCCCCGAGCCAAACCGCTTCCGGGCAAGAAGCTACCGGAAAAGGTAGGCGGAAACGGATCTCTCTCGGAGGATCATAGGGCAACGAAACAAGCGAAACCGAAGGAAAGCGAACTTAAAATGCACAAGGGGCAACGAAAAACGAAGAACATAAATAATGTCCTGTTTAATATTCAAGGAATAAAACCAAACCAATCACTCAACAAAGTTTCGTACCTGAAAGGATTTATGGAGGAAACAAGGGCGGACATCGCATGCCTCACAGAAACTCATCTTAAGGATTGCCAAGGAAATTGTGAAAACTGCGAACATTGTATTGATAAGAAAGAGGTAAATATAGAGGGCTTCAACTCACTAAGAGCGGATAGAACAACGCGACGTAAAGGTGGCTGTGCTATATATGTACATGAAGGTCATATGACAGAGACGATAATAAGTAAATCAAACAGCTTTGTGGAACTCCTAGCAGTGAAAATAGAAAAACTAAACGTGATACTAATATTCATCTATAGACGTGCAAACACCCCAACCGAAAAATTCTCGGGGGCCATTGATGACATCAGAAAGCTAATAAAGGCCATAGACCAGGGGTCACCAACCTGGGCGGTAGCGCCCACTAGTGGGCTCACATTAAAGGTAATTAAACATTTATTTCATTATTTATTTTATCGATTATGTTGATTTATTCTTTTTGATCTAAGGTGGGCGATAAGCTTTTTTAATTTTCAAAAAATCGTAAAAGTGGGCGGTGAACAAAAAAAAGGTTGGTGACCCCTGCCATAGACCCTCCATCCCACAATATAATATCTGCGGAGACTTTAACTTCCCATTTATAAAATACAAAAAGGTAGATAGGAATATATGTATACACCAGGACAAGGGGAGCACAAGGAAGACCAGGAGCAAGCAAAAATGTTGACGGCTCTCACAAATGAGTTTATGCTGACACAGGAGATAACAGAAAATACCAGAAAAAATAACTGCCTAGATCTGGTATTCACGAATAACACAAACTTGATTGCTGATATAAAAATAACCCCAACCATTATCTCAGACCACAACTTAATCGAGATATCAACAAGTATGACGACAACATTAAAAGACAATACACATATTGAGGAAAGAAGCAAATTTGGGGCCTTTAACTTAAACTCCAAGACTATAAATTGGGAAGCAATCAGATCGCACATGGCCTAAATAGAGTGGAGAACAGTTTTAGAGAATAAAACAACTGAAGAAATGCTAACAACCTTGGAAGAAAAAACGCTGATAATTTTAGAAAAATATGCTCCGAAATCACAGCCAAAAGGAAAGAGGAGCTGGCTAGAGAGGCAAAAGAGAAGAATATTCCGCAAAAGAAAGAGTGGACGCGAAGTTAGCCAAGTGCAGAGATAATGCCAGGAAAGTAATACAAGAAAAACTGGAGGGTATCGATAGGGAAATACAAGCCCTGATTAAGGACCATACAGAGAGGGAAGAGAAAACGGCGGTAGAAGCAATAAAGAAAAATCCAAAATACTTCTATAGCTATGCGAAAAGGAAAGCAAAAATGCGCGCAGCTATTGGGCCCTTAAGGAAGAGAAATAATGAACTAACCGACGATCCAAAAGAAATATCTGAAACATTGAGAGCCCAGTATGAATCAGTTTTTAGTACCCCAAAAAGTGACAAAGCGATACCTGACATAGATGCATTCTTTGAAGATGAATTGCAAGGAAAATGTATAACAGACTTTGATTTTACCCCAGAAGATGTAGCGAGAGCTATAGGATAAATGAAACCACATTCAGCTGCAGGCCGGACAATTGGAACGCATTATTGATTAAAAACTGTAAAAATGAAATAGCTAATAAAGGCCATAGACCAGGGGTCACCAACCTGGGCGGTAGCGCCCACTAGTGGGCTCACATTAAAGGTAATTAAACATTTATTTCATTATTTATTTTATCGATTATGTTGATTTATTCTTTTTGATCTAAGGTGGGCGATAAGCTTTTTTAATTTTCAAAAAATCGTAAAAGTGGGCGGTGAACAAAAAAAAGGTTGGTGACCCCTGCCATAGACCCTCCATCCCACAATATAATATCTGCGGAGACTTTAACTTCCCATTTATAAAATACAAAAAGGTAGATAGGAATATATGTATACACCAGGACAAGGGGAGCACAAGGAAGACCAGGAGCAAGCAAAAATGTTGACGGCTCTCACAAATGAGTTTATGCTGACACAGGAGATAACAGAAAATACCAGAAAAAAATAACTGCCTAGATCTGGTATTCACGAATAACACAAACTTGATTGCTGATATAAAAATAACCCCAACCATTATCTCAGACCACAACTTAATCGAGATATCAACAAGTATGACGACAACATTAAAAGACAATACACATATTGAGGAAAGAAGCAAATTTGGGGCCTTTAACTTAAACTCCAAGACTATAAATTGGGAAGCAATCAGATCGCACATGGCCTAAATAGAGTGGAGAACAGTTTTAGAGAATAAAACAACTGAAGAAATGCTAACAACCTTGGAAGAAAAAACGCTGATAATTTTAGAAAAATATGCTCCGAAATCACAGCCAAAAGGAAAGAGGAGCTGGCTAGAGAGGCAAAAGAGAAGAATATTCCGCAAAAGAAAGAGTGGACGCGAAGTTAGCCAAGTGCAGAGATAATGCCAGGAAAGTAATACAAGAAAAACTGGAGGGTATCGATAGGGAAATACAAGCCCTGATTAAGGACCATACAGAGAGGGAAGAGAAAACGGCGGTAGAAGCAATAAAGAAAAATCCAAAATACTTCTATAGCTATGCGAAAAGGAAAGCAAAAATGCGCGCAGCTATTGGGCCCTTAAGGAAGAGAAATAATGAACTAACCGACGATCCAAAAGAAATATCTGAAACATTGAGAGCCCAGTATGAATCAGTTTTTAGTACCCCAAAAAGTGACAAAGCGATACCTGACATAGATGCATTCTTTGAAGATGAATTGCAAGGAAAATGTATAACAGACTTTGATTTTACCCCAGAAGATGTAGCGAGAGCTATAGGATAAATGAAACCACATTCAGCTGCAGGCCGGACAATTGGAACGCATTATTGATTAAAAACTGTAAAAATGAAATAGCTACACCTTTATCCTGGATATTTGGATATGGAGAAGATCCCTAGACACTGGGGAAATACCGAGCATCTTGAAAAGAGCAAACATTGTCCCTATATATAAAGGAGGGGACAGATCTCAAGCAAAGAACTATAGACCAGTGTCATTGACGTCCCACCTCACCAAAGTATTTGAAAGAAGAGTTAGAGATAAAATTTATGATTTCTTGAGACACTGGAAAGATTCAACGAAAATCAGCATGGATTCCGATCAGGTAGATCATGCCCATCACAACTAATAGAACACTATAAAAATATCCTAGATGCACTGGAAGGCAATGACAACTAGGATGTCATATACACAGATTTTGCTAAGGTTTTCGACAAATGTGATCACGGTATAATAGCACATAAAATGAAATATATGGGAATAACAAGCAAAGTGGGAAAATGGATCTACAACTTCCTCAGAGAACGTGTACAGGTCGTCAAAATTCAAGGTATATCATCATCAGAATCGAAAGAACGCATCTCAGTACCTCAAGGGACAGTACTGGCCTCACTCCTGTTCATTATTATGCTAACAGATATAGACAGCGGAGTAAACAGCAACAGTATAGTAACATCATTTGCAGACGATACAAAGATCAACAGAAAAATCAGCGATATAAATGAAGTGAAGGCCTTGCAGAGGAACCCGAACAAAATATACAAATGGTCAAAAGACATTTAACACCGAGAAATTTCAGCTCTTGAGATATGGTAGAAAAGAGGAACTTAAACAGACTGCATATTATGCTCCAGATAGACAGGCAATTCAGAGAAGTACGAAAGCGATCGATCTGGGGGTAACAATGACCGATGATGTGAAATTCGAAACACAAAATCAGATAGCGATAAATAAAGCAAAAAGAGTCGCGGGACAGGTACTAAGAACGTTCAAAAGAAGGGACAAGACAGTAATGATTCCCCTGCTAAAAACACTGAATATACCAAAACTTGAATACTGCTCAGTTTCGACGTCCCCATATAAAAAGGAAGAAACTAATAAACTAGAAGAAACGCAGAGACATCTCACAGCCAAAGATTGATGGCTGCAAAGAATTCAGCTACTGGGAAAGACTACGTAAACTAAATCTGTACTCCCTGGAAAGAAGAAGAGAGAGGTACACCATAATCTACATATGGAAAATGATCGAAAAACTGGTACCAAACCTCTAACTAAACCCAATTACCATTCAAACAACACTGGAAAATAGGAAAGGCAGAATTTGTAGTGTTCCCAAATTAAAGGCACGACAAGGGACCTCCACAACACTGAATGAAAATTGCTTGGTTGTCAGGGGGCCAAGACTTTTTAACCAGCTTCCAAAGGACGTCAGAAACGCTACAGGGGTCAAAGTTGAACCCTTCAAGAGAAGACTAGATGCCTGGCTTAGGACGGTACCAGATGAGTCGGGTGTACCTGGCTATGTACGGTGGAGAGCGCAAGAAAACATCTCGCTCCTCCACCAAGTCAGACCTAGAGGCGGGGCCACCAGCTTGACCTTCATGTGAAGAGAGACCAACGCACGGAACAGCAACGAGGTTAACGAGGTGTATCTATATATGTGTATATATATATATATATATATATATATATATATATTATATATATATATACAGTATAGCCAATGTTAATTAAACAAAAAACAATAATGAAAACAAACACATGCAAAAAGAAGAAAATTAAATGGAAAGAGAAAATTTAATTGAAATAATTGCGTAAAATTTGGTAATTATTTTTGAAAGTTACGAGTTGCAGCAAGTAAAGAATTTCGAAATGAATTTGAATAGAAGAGAAGAGTTACCAGTCTCAGAGATTTTACCAAATTAAATAAATATCGAGTTCAAAATTACAATTTTATGCACACTTAAAAATTAAACTCTTATAAACTGATAAAATTCTTACTTACGAAGATCAGAACTTGAAATTGAGTCATTTAAACAGAAAAGTATTAATTAAAATGTCGTACACAGATAAGAAATTGAAATGGAAATTAATACGTTCATAAAATTATAAACGTCAACAGTTTTAAAATTACCACACTTGTCTAATTAAGACACTTAAAACCCGAGACAGAATGAATTAAATAAGTATACTTTACCAAAAGCAATAAGCAAAGTAAAAATGCAAATTTTTTAAAATTAATAGTTGTAAAAGTATTTCACTAAATATGAAAATTTGGACTGAATGCAAAAATAATGATTAAAACTAAGGCCGAAAACGGATACATATAGTGAAAATAACCACGAAGGAAAAAGAAAACACAAAATAGTGCTCAAGCGCTTTCTTCCTTCTAATAACATTCTCAGGAACGCTGAAATTAATAACAAAAGTGAGACTATATATAGATCACAAAAAAATAAAAAAATAAATAATAATATGATTGGTGCAGAAAAATACTGTAGAAGGAGCATACATTTTACGTGGAAAAGCTATCAGAGTTTTAGCGCCTTGCCTTTTTTGTCTAAATCTGTTCTGAATGAATTCAAAACAACAGGATCAAACGAAAAAAGGCCCTGGCTAAGGTTGAAATTGTTCTTAAGTTGAATAATGGCAGACGAAAATGGCACTGGACGACTGTCCCGTTCTAAGGGAATATTGATGCTGTTTTACACGTGTGTGCAAATGCTTTCCCGTCTGCCCAATGTAAAAGGAATCACATTTTTTACAACTAATTTTATAGATAATGCATGAATTATTGGTAGGGCTATTTATTACTATGATATTTTACACAATATTGTCATATGAAAATACTACATTAATATTCAAAAGTTTAAGTACATTAGCAATGCCTAAAGAGCCTGGGAAAAATGGAAGTACTAAAATATTCTTCGACAAAGTGCGAGGGTTATTATTCACACGATAGAAAGTTCGTTTTGCCTTGTTAAAACAAGATCCCAAAAAAGCAGGTGGGTAACACAAATCACTTCCAATATTGTTGATTTTTCTAACTCAGTATCCATGTATTCCGGACTGGTGATCCTAAGAGCATGGAGAAACATTGAAGAAAATATGGCTTTCTTGATAGGGGTGAAATGTCTAGAGTAAAAGTGTACATAGGACAATTTTTTTTTTTTTCCGATAGATACTAAACTTAAAACCTGGGCTTTCCCTATGTACACGCACACCCATAAACGGGATTGAGTTGTTTTGTTCCACTTCCA
>JAJOZX010003046.1:422500-482500 GCA_023014485.1 Bathynomus jamesi
TGTTTGTGTGTGTGTGTATCTATAACCATCAGCATAGTAAAAATTTTCACTTTCGAAAAGCTATAAAGCGATAATGAACATTACAGAAAATCTGCAATAAATTTTCCGCTACATTTTACCTTTAATGGAATTGTTTATCAAAACGCGAAACTATCCAACCCTTTTTCTTCTTCATAAATAGTAAGGAAATTATTATTTTTCCCTAATTTAATAATTTTATTGATCAATTTCTATGTAAAATGAATACAATATATTGAGGTAAAGAGCAAATACCATAAACTTGGCAGGAAGTAGAGAGACTAATTTGGTTTATGATCCGATTCGGAAGCGTTTCAGTGCATTTTATAAAACGTTGTTTGGCTTTATTAGGGAAACATTCTGCTCCGCATTAGCCATCGCCTTCAATTTTTCTCCATTTTTTTTTAACCTCACTTTAAGGAAGTTTAAGCCTTTAAAAGGATGAGTGCTTTGCGTGTCGCTGTTTTTCCACTTATAGCCATAAACTCTCTCTCTCTCTCTCTCTCTCTCTCTCTCTCTCTCTCTCTCTCTCTCTCTCTCTGCATACACTTGCAGAAACAAAAATAAATACACAGACTGCACACCGTCGTTTACAAAAATTGGGATACAAGCGAAAAATAAGTCTACCGATGGTGTTAAACTCTCCAGATGAATTCGGACTTTGTCGCAAAGTTGAGTTCGGACAAAAATCAAAGATTTTCGGAGAACTTATGTAAAGTATGTGATAGAAATTTATTATAATTTATTATATAAATATATTCCTTATAATGACCGCATTTAAAAAATAATTTATTGCATTGTTGAAATGTGTAATTTACTCGTATTTATGAAGGGAGTGATCATGTAAATTATATCGCGAAAAAGATTTCAAGGAGCGTTGCTATAATTTTTAAACTTAGAAATGTAGTCCTTAAGCAAGTTTTATTGACTCTTTATCATACTCTTGTTCTTCCTTATATAACATACTGCATCTTGTTTGGGGAAACTCCGCTAACAACGCATTAAATGGTATCTTTGTCATCCAAAAACGAACAATAAGGTTATTATCTGATGCTAATTTCCTTGATCACTCTAGTGCATTATTTAAAGAGCTAAACCTACTAAAGCTCAATGATATAACCAAACTGGCACATTTTATTTTTATTTACGAGTGTAAGAACAAAATCATTAATTTGCAATGGGTAAATAGATATTTTATAACTCATCAAGAAATCCACTCGTATCAGACCAGAAATAGATCAAAGCTTGTTATACCTCAATTTAGATTGTCTTCATCTCAAAAACTAACCATTTGATTGGATTGAAACTATGGAATGACTTGTATGCCGATATAAAAAGTATTGTGAATGTAAATTTGTTTAAAACCAAGTTGAAATCCCGATTAATAATGGCATACTAACAAAAATCTAGGATTAATGTTCACTGATATTGTTTAATATTGTCCATTAATATTGTTTAATATTGTAATACATGTTTTAACTATTAATAATACTTATTTACTTATTTATTTATTTATTATTATTAATTAATAACAACTAGCTGCTTATTTTTAATAAGAGCCCACTAAAGCCTAAAGCTTAAGAGCCAAATTAAATTAAATAAATAGTCGAGCTTCAAAATTATTCATGTCATTGTAAATTGAAAAAAATGTATTTATTTTATTATTAATAAAGGTTATTCAATTCTATTCTATTCTATTCTCTTCTGGCTACAGCAAAAGATATTTATATGCAGTATGTCATTAAATTTTAACTTAAAATTTAGTGGAATTTTTATTGTGGTTTATATTTATTTTAAATATATTAAAACTTAACCACGACGCACGTATTTCATTTTTAAAATATGAGAGAACTTGTAGTGAGTATTCGTGTCTTAACGCAAACCAGTCTAAGAAATGGGGAAAGGGGTGCAATGACGAGCCTGGTGCTCATGATGTATTTGGCTCGACCCAGTTCTCCTTTTACAGGGTCTTGTTTTTCCCAGTCAGTTGGTGGCGTTGCTGCCCGTCTCAGTTCCTTCAACTGGACGAACGACATAAAACGGAACGCAACGAACCATATACATGACTTGCCTGCCTGACGTTACCTACAAGGAATGCGTTCTTGGTGGGAAAACAAAATTTTTCTTTATCACAGTTCCGCTATTACTACCACTTTATTATAAAGAGCTCTACTGTAATACAATGGACGTAGACAAAAATTTATTAGCGTTGTCAGCCGATTTTTGGTTAAAAAATTTCACTCATTGCTCATTATATAATACCGTTTACCCACGATATAGTGATCAGATAATAATTAATCAGACTCGTTAATAGTGAGAGGCAGATAATTCAGAATCTTAGGCTTGTAATGGAAAATTTCATGACACGAGCTTAAATTTTCGTCTAACAAATACACGAGAAACTAACTGTCGACCAAGAAGGTCATCACGAGAAGCCGACATAAACCTTTAAAAACGCGTCTGAAACCACCTTAATCCTTTAACGCCGACCGTTGCCTTATGACAAAATGAGCTTGACAATCGATTTTGAGCCCTAAGATATGAATATTAGGTTATTTTGGTTTGAACAGGAAAAAAAAATTTAAATAAAAATTTCATAATTCAGGCATGAAAGGGTTAATTGCTAATTACGAAACTGAAAACCACTTTCGTAACATCTCACGGATGGGGATTTAGAGCTACCCCCTCAAGGAAGATCCAGAGAAGTATCTCAATTGCTGAAATCTGACATACGAGCTGAGAGTCGAACCCCGGGCTTCAGAGTAACAGCACGGCACTTAATCACTAGGCTATCCTGCCTGATCCATAGCAAGATACATAAATTGGACCCTTGATAGTGAAAGTGTTTCAAGTGCATTTTTTAACGATTTCTGCCCTTTACCAAAAAGTGTATCAAGTACTTGAGTAACTTCTTGAGTTTTGGCGTTCTGAGTTCACTTAAATCACTTTCACTTCCAAGCGTCCAATCCATCGGCTCTGTGACAGCGTTATCTCTAATCTCAGTTATAAACCAGGTATAAATGACTATAGTTCGTTCTATAATTTGAACATTTTGAACTAAAGAACTAAAATTTTTCCTCGAGAAATGAATGGCTAGCTCCCCTCCGAAAATACGAAGAACTAATTTTTATTTTTAACATCGTCATGCTAATCACCCATTTCTGCGCACAGGAAAATATAAAAGTTGACTACAGATGTTACAGCTAAAATAATAAACTAAAATTCCTCAGCAGAATAGAGGAATAACAGCTTTTGACTGAAATGGAATAACCGAGAATAACCATGACATTCTAACAAACTTTCAAACATTCTCAACCACGTTAATAGATATATTCAACACAAACTTTTCTCTTAAATCAAAAGTAATACAGTATCTAAAACTAAATACAACAATCAATGGATCACCCGAGCACTCATTGTGAATATTAAACACAAACTTTATTGGAAATTATCGAAAACTGATATTATTACCGAACAGACATACAAAAATTACTGTAACAGACTTAATGCAATCATTAAAAAAGCAAAAGCAGACCATTATCGTTCAAAAATTGATGAACAAAAATTTAATCTCAAAAGGCTATGGAACCCTCTGAAGGATTTACTTAACACACAAAAGATGAAAACATATCTCTTGTCCTCCTTCACATAAGGCAGAAATTCTTACAGTGATCCCAGAGACATAGCCAATTTATTAAATAACTTATTTTCAAATATTACATTCCCGATTTCAAATACTGATACTCACAACCGACAATACATGCCACAACCCACTCCAAACTCACTTTTATTTGATCCAGTCCGAAAAATATCACTATGCCGCTGTGTATGGAGGTAGTGGCAGGTCATATTTATGTATGACCTGCCACTACCTCCACACATGGTTTTGGAACTCATCAAACTTTGCATTAAAAACTGTAAATTCACTTTCAATAGCGAATATTATCAACAGGTTTTGGGGATGGCCATGGGTGATTCCTTGTCGCCCCTCCTCTCCAATATTTATATAGAAGTTTTTCGAAATCACTTACATTCCGAGAATCCTAGGGTTGGCATCCCATGGTTGCGGTACGTCGACTATATTTTGTGTATTTGGCCCATGAAGCGTGACCTGGATCACTTTCTCCTTCAGTTAAATAAACAAGTCCCCTCCATTAAGTTTATTTTAGAAGTGGAACAAAACAACTCAATCCCGTTTATGGACAAAGGGAAAGTCCAGGTTTTAAGTTTAGTATTTACCGGAAAAAAACAAACAATTTGTCCTACGTACACTTTTACTCCGGACATGACACCCCCATCAAGAAAGCCATATTTTCTTCAATGTTTCTCCGCGCTCTTAGGATTGCTAGTCCGGAATACATGGATGCCGAATTAGAAAAAATCAACAGTATTGGAAGTGATTTGTGTTATCCACCTGCTTTTTTGGAATTTTATCTTAACAAGGCAAAACGAACTTTCTAACGTGTGAATAATAACCCTCGCACTTTGTCGAAGAATATTTTAGTACTTCCATTTTTCCCATGCTTTTTAGGCATTGCTAATGTACTTAAACTTTGGAATATTAATGTAATATTTTCATATGACAATATTGTGAAAAATATCATAGTAAAAATTAGTCCTACCAATAATTCAGGCATTATCTATAAAATTGGTTGTAAAAAATGTGATTCCTTTTACATTGGCAGTATCCAGGGCCTCTTTTCGCTTGATCATGTTTTGAATTCGTTCAGAACGGATTTAGGCAAGAGGGGCAAAGTGCTAAAACTCTGGTAGCTTTTCCTTATAAATTTGTATGTTCCTCCTACAATTTTTTTTCTTTTATTTTTATTTTTTTTTTCTTTGTGACTTACAGTATATATAGTTTCGGACTTGTTATTTATTTCAGTGTTCCTGAGGATGTCATTAGACGAAAGCACTTGAGCACCATTCTGTTTCCTTTTTCCTTCGTGGTTATTTTCATTATATACCGGGTGTCCGAGAATTATCTGTACAATTTTTGGCTGTTATTAAAAGTCAACCATGAAGTGTAGAAATTCCATTGTTGTCCCATTTTACAGAGAAACTCATTAAGTTTTTTCTGATAACAAATTTTGACAAGTTTTTTCTTTTTTGTACGCGGGTGACAGACATTGATGATTTAAAAGCAAGAATCACAGCTGCTATTGAGCGAATTGATGTGGATATGCTGCAGCGTACATGGCAACATTTGGATTATCGATTGGATGTTTTGCGAATCACTGATGGTGCACATATCGAATGTTTGTAACAACGTTACTTTAATAAAAGAAACTTTTGAGAATACAGATTCTAAATAATCTTGTTTAAGAATTTTACGTGTGTTATCAAGAATTTTTTTAAAAGATGAAATTGTACAGATAATGTTCGGACACACTGGAATTTCTAAAAAACTTGTCAAAACTTGGTATCAGAAAAACTTAATGAGATTCTCTGTAAAATGGGACAACACTGGAATTTCTACACTTCATGGTTGACTTTTAATAACAGCCAAAACTTGTACAGATAATTCTCGGACACCCTGTATATATATATATATATATATATATATATATACAGGGCGTCCCCAAAAAATGTATACACACTTTAAATAATTATAAAGGCAGTGTTTATTAAAATACATTTCATTTTCAAAATGTAATAGAATCTACAGACATTATTTAATTGTTTTGTCAACGCCTGTTTTCAAACTGACGTCCGTTCTGGTCCAGGCACTGCTGATAACACGAAGCAATGGAATCGCAAACATCACGAAACATTTCGTTTGGTATTTGTGTGCATTCTCGTTCAATGGCTGCTCTCAATTCAGCGACTGTTGCAGGTTTTATAGCGTAGACTTTGTCTTTTAAGTATCCCCATAAAAAAAGTCTAGTGGTGTGAGGTCTGGTGAACGCGGAGGGTATTCTACGAAACCCCTTCGTCCAATCCACATCCACATCGTGCCAAGTACCACTCGCAATACTCCACTCTTCGGTCCGGATCATCATCTTCATTAATAGCATGGACTAATCTTGGAATGTAACTTTTCCATTGACAGCGCTTCAAAATGCGTTGGACAGACGATTCTGAAATTCCTACCTCACGACTCGCTTGCCGCACAGATTTTCTTGGACTTTGGTGATACGTCTCCAGTACTCTTTCTTGCTTTGTGGGGCTTGTCGATGTCCGTGGTCTTCCGGAACGCTTCTTGTGGACATTCTGAACAGTTCCATCGGCTTCAAACTTATCTCTAATTCGAGTGATGGTAAGTCGCGTTGGTGGATCTGTTTGAAACCCTCCTGAACTGTCTTTGCACTTCAACTGCGTTTTCACACTTCCAGTAGCATTTTAGAATGAATTTCCTTTGTTCAAAGCTTAGTCTGACTGCCATTATTAATTCTAATGGGTTTAACTTGGAAAGAAAGAAACATCAATTGAGCTATCAGCTGTTAAAGTGTGTATACATTTTTTTGGGACGCCCTGTATATATATATATATATATATATATATATATATATGGATTTTCTATTCCTTCTTATTTTTAGATACATTAACTTCTTAGTTTTTAGTTCCGTTGAAGTATAGAATATATTGATTTGACCATATGTGCATTAAAAGTGGAATATTTGCATTTTTATATGTTCTGCCATCTTATAAAACAGGAAAGGGTTTATTCACTCAGAACAAATATAATGGTTGGTATAATGTATTTATTGATTAAAAATAGCCAGGAAACATAGAATAAAGATGAAGAGAGGTGGGAAACAGAATAAAGAGAAGTGAGAAACATAAATAAGGGAACAAGACGGTGTGACGTATAACAACCTAACATCTGAATTTTGAGTTATTAGAAAAGGCAAGATAATGTAGGTCTATATGGTGCTAACCTCGCGACAGCGAAAAATGGAAGATAAAGATAATATAGCAAAGGAGATGAGCATCTGAATGTTAATGACTCAAGTTCAGTTTCGGCAAACTAGACATATTTTTTGGTGTTTCTTCATCCATTATTAGAGAACTTTTACAAAAGAACTGTTGAACGAGTAGTATGGTTCAAAAACGACGAAGGGGTGCATGGTAGAGGTAATGGGGGGACCAAGTGGGGAGTGCCAGTGTGAATGCAATAATGCCAATACCAGAGTGCCAGTGTCAAGGGGATGCAACCCACCAAAAAAGTAGAAATTTGAATATAGGGTAACCTAAGCTAACCTAATGTACGTGAGTACTAGTTGAATATGTTATAATGTTATAATGTTTCAGACCAACAAAGACCCTAGGATCCACTCATGGCTGGTCGACCTAACTGTGTTCGTAATTGTGTATTGTGCATGTCCTCCGTGGTGGCGGAGAGGACCTACAATTTTACGTGAGTTCCGAACCACAAAGCCTTAATTTTATTACCTTAAACTATACCCAATCTATCAACATATGCGTCTAATCGATTTTTAAACATGTTTATAGACGTACTACTAATTACTTCTACCGGCAAACTATTACACCTATTTACTATTCTATGCGTAAAAAAGTTTTTGGCAACTGCTGTCTCGAACCTTCTACTTGTCAACTTACACCCGTTATTTCTCGTCCTATTATATTGAGATATTTCGAAAAAGCTACCTCTATCTACGTTATCGAACCCATTCATAATTTTAAAAACCTGGATGAGATCACCCCTTAGCCTCCGAGTTTCGAGTGTAGTCAATTTTTACTCCTTAAGCCTATCCTCATACGACTTCGACCTAAGCGACGGAATCATCGTAGTTGCTCGTCTTTGAACTCTTTCGATTTTGCCTATATCTTTTCGCATGTGCGGATTCCAAAATTGGATCGCGCACTCCAAATGGGGTCTAACTAATGATTTATAAAGAGAAACAATAATATCGCGCGGTTTGTACTCAAAATTCCGAGCTATAAAACCTAGCACTTTGTTCGCTTTATTGACCGCTGCTGTACTTTGTTTCGCTACTTTTAAATTACCAGTGATTATAACTTCTAAATCCTTTTCCTGCTCTACGCTTGCTAACTCCTTCCCTGACATACTATACGCAAAGTTACCGTTACGCGAACCTATATGTAAAATTTTGCACTTATCGACGTTAAATCTCATTTGCTATGTGACTGACCAATCAACGATTTTATTCAGATCTTCCTGGATTTTACCTCTATCTTCGTCATTAATCGCCCTACCTCCCAACTTCGTCTCATCCGGAAACTTTGAAACTGTACTGACTAGGCCGACATCTAAATCGTTAATCTATATAAGAAAAAGCAAGCGGCCCAATACAGAACCCTGAGGAACGCCGCTCGCTACATTAGCCCAACACGACTCCGCTCCATCAACGACCACCCTCTGTTTCCTACCTCGCAACCACTCTTCTATCCAATTTATTACTACACCCCTGATCCCATGAGCCTTAGTTTTTTTCAATGAGTCGTTTGTGCGGTACGGTGTCAAACGCTTTTTGAAAATCTAAATACACTACATCAACCGCTCGATGACTATCGTAAACTTCAACCACGCTTTGAAAAAAATCTAAAAGATTAGTTAAGTAAGATTTGTTTCGCCTAAAACCGTGCTGCGAATTTCTAACCAAGTTTTGCTATTCTAAGTGTTCGACTATACGATCCCTAATTACACTGTACAACAAATTTTCGGTTCAGAAAAAAAACGGGAATAACATTCGGTCATCCTTAATATTTCGAGTGTGCTGATTCCAAATCTGAAAAAAAAATTTTCTATCACGCCACGTTTTTTTGTAATGACTGCTTAAAATTTTCATACCAAAAAATAAGAATATATTGATAAACAGATAGGCTTTATCATATGGAACAGTTTAATTATTGCTATACTTCAACATATACATATGCACAAAATTAACATAAAACTCTCGTATTATACTGTTTTCAACTCATTATTTGTATTTATGCTGGCGTTTGTGTGATGCTTCTGGTTGGTCACGCTTTAAATTCCAGCAGAAATCGGCCAGCATAGCAGGACTCCATTTCCCTTTGTATCGGCTCTCCATTGTAGCTATATCACAGCAGATGCGTTTTCCGTTAAGAATGAGAGATGAGAATGCAAAAAATTAATTTTCAATGACAGCTTACATCCGAGACGTTGGTATGAGTTGATAAGTTGATCCACAAGTGCAGCATAGTTGTCGTATTTAGTCTTTCCTAGTAGACCGCTGCACGCGTTTTTGAATGCACGCCAGGCTGCCAATTCAACCTCATCCATCACCGCTTCAAAGTGTTCGTCTAGCATGAGTTGGCGAATTTGAGGGCCGACGAATATGCCCTCTTTAATCTTGGCATCACTTATTTTTGGGAATTTTTCCTTTACATATTTGAAGGCAGGCTTATCCTGTTTAAACGCCTTTGCAAATTGTTTCATCAGCCCTAGTTTTATGTGAAGTGACGGCAAGATAACCTTTTCTTTTCGCACTAGTGGTTCGTGAATAACATTGTGAGATCCAGGTGAGGAATTGTCTCGCGGCGGCCATACTGAGCGTGTGTAGTGTTCAGACCTTGCTCGGCTATCCCACTTGCATAGGAAACACATGTATTTCGTGTAGCCAGTTTGCAATCCATTGAGAATAGCCACAACCTTCAAATCTGTGCAGATAAGCCATTCATGTTCATTGTATTTTATACAGTCCAGAATAAAAGCAACATTGTCATACGTTTCTCTCAAGACGACTGAATGAGCGATCGGAACAAAAGGCATTGTGTTCCCACTGTGTAGCAGTACACCCTTAACACTGTACAGAGATGCATCAATGAACACTCTCCACTGATTCGGTTCATAGCACAAACCCAGAGCATCGAACAGACCATGTATATCAATGAAATAACAAAGATTGTTCTTCATTGTGAAATATTCCTGTAAATCCAAGGAGCGCTTTCGGAATGCTGTAATTCGTACGTCTTCCGCCAGCAGATTCCATTCTTGTAGACGTGAGGCCAGCAGTTCACTTTGTTGCTTGGTAATTATTAAATCACGGACCAAATCATTGAATTCAGGCTGCGTGATGAGATGTTGTTCTTTCTTGGACTCGACTTGAGCTTCATAACATTCGCCGTCTGATTCCGAATTGTCAGAGTCTGTGTTATCGGTCGGCATTTCAGCTGGAGGACGAGGGATAGGTATATCTGTAGAATGTTCCACAGGATGCATAGCAGAGCGAAGATTTGGGTAGACTATAGCCTTTTTCCCTTTTCTGTTGCAACCTGTAATGTGAGACAATAGACATTGTTGACTACTTAAGATAGCATAATTGTGTAATACATTATATGGAGCAGGGTATGCTAAAATGTGCTAAAAACACCAAATTTGACGTATATTCAGAAAAATAAAAGATTCAAACCTGTGATGTTCATTAAGCAGAAATAGCAATCAGTTGAATGGTCCAGCGGCTCTCTCCATACCATTGGGACACCGAATCCCAGACCAGGACAGGTGCCTTTGAACCATGCAGATAACGAGCTTGTACATCTCACATACTGTAGCAGATATGAGGCGCCCAGTGCTTGTCCTGATCACCATCTTTGCATGCGAAGTATAATTCATAAAGCTTTTTCACATGAGAAGTCAACTTCCTGTTATACTGTTTTAACGTTAATGTCTCACAAATATAACAAAAACTGTCTGGCGAATTTTTGCACTCTCTAGGCATTGTAGCATAACATCAATAAAAACCTGTAAAATAAGAAAATGATAGATCAATTTGCAATTTCACACAATATAGACGTTGTCGGTGAAATATACATAATTTGATAGCTGTTCTGTTATTCAATAATACTCGCTTATAGCACCGATTTATGATAAAATATGGCTGACAATTTTGTTTTAAATGATCAATGAAAGAAATTTTCCATAAAATCAAAGTGGAAACACAGAGCCGAACACCACCACCACAGTATATGCATGACTGAACAAAATGTAAAAGATCAGTCAAAATGATACAATGAAATAGGGTCATTTTAATAAAATCGGTGGGTGATACAAATAAATGAGTGTTATTTTCGCAATCTACGCATATAATTAGCCATAAAAATGACGATCTCATTTCCATTTTTTTTCACTGTTGTACAGTGTTATTAATTCCAGTATCTTACCTACAACAGACGTAAAACTGATTGGCCTATAATTTCCAGCCGCTCCTTTATCGCCTTTCTCAAAGATAGGTGTTACCTTTGCTAACTTGAAATTATCTGGTACGCACCCCTCAGAAATAGACGCATTAAAAATCTTTCTTTGCGGTACAACAATGCTTTCTTTTAATTCTTTTATTTGTATGGGATATATGGAATCCGGCCCCTGTGATTTACGCATTTTCATTTTATCAATAGAGCGCATTACCTCCCTTTCACTAACCACAATATTATTCAAAGGAATACTATTACCAAAAGGTATTATGTCCATGACCATATGGATATTCGTTACATCTTCTATAGTAAAAACTGACGTAAAAAATTCGTTTAGCAAGGTAGCCATTTCCTTATTTTCAGAAACTAGCTCTCCGTTAACATTTTCAACGGTCCCAAGACACTTTTTACTAGATTCCTAGTGTTGATGTAATTAAAGAATCGATTGGGGTTTTCTTTGCCGTCACGAGCTATGGAGATTTCAAATTCCCGCTTGGAATTTTTTATTACACTTTCCGCTTCACGCCTCAGAGATATGTAGTTGTTTCGTAACCACAAATTGTCTTTATCGCACTTATGTAGCCTATAAGCCCTATCTCTACTCTTTATAATATCTCCTACTCTAGAAGTAAACCACAAGGGCTTGTTGTTTACTTTCGCACGCTTAATCTTGTATGGTACACATTCCTCATTTATAGTCCTAAATACTGTTTCAAACGATTCCCACATTAGTTTTGCGTTGGAGATCCCCATTACGTTTTCCCAATTGACTTGAGACAATTCATTTCTAAATTTACAAAAGTCTGCGTGCTGGAAGTTAGGAATTTTGGTCGAGTTAGCTGGTTTCGAGTGACTTACTGAGAAGACAAACTCTACCATATTGTGATCGCTATTGCTTAACGGTTCTATTACTTAAAGATCCGTGATTAGCCTATCATCTGTAGTTATTACTAAATCGAAAATACTGTCCATCCTCGTAGGATCCCCAACCTTTTGAATAAGAAAGCTATCCTCGAGAAAATTAACTAAACGATTACCTTCCGCGTCTCCCTGCATTGTACCGTAATTCACGTTGGCGCAATTAAAGTCACCCATAACTAAGGCCTGCTCACTCCCTATTATTCTGTTTAGTTCACGATATAACGCTTTGTCCATATCAGCTGTTTGATTCGGGGGCCTATATATAACCGCAACAAGAAGTTTGAAATCGTTCAATTTAAGTTCTGCTATAGTCGAATCTATCGGTTCTGGAATTGTGTGCTTTACTTCTATAACGTTCGCAACATTATCTTTGATATACAACATAACACCGCCTCCTCGCATACCTATTCTGTTTTTAACAAAAAATCTATAACCTCTAATTTGATATTCCCCTACAAAGTCACGTGTTTCAGTGCTAAGCAACGATTCATTTATCGCAATTAAATCATAGTCTTTACGAGCAATTATAGAAGAAAATTCCTTTATTTTATTTCATAGGCTACGAGCATTTAAGGATAGAACCTTCAAATTGTTTGTAATTGCGATTCCTTCGCGAGCGCAAGGGAAATTTGAGGAAATTACGCTGGGACCGTTCGAGTTACGGCAGCCTGAAAAGAAGAGACAGTATTATGAAATAGTCTTCCTAAACGCGCAGCTCCAACGTCATTAAGATGAAGTCCATCCCCGAGGAACAAGTCTCTCCTGCCGTAGAAACTGTTCCAAAAATTCTCAAAATGCACTCCTTCCTGTTGACAAAGAGACTTTAGGTTATTGTTGATATAGGTCGCCTTGCTGTAGAAATTGCTACGTTGGATAATTCGAGGAAGTATACCTGCTTAAACAATCTTATTAGTTTTTTACTTTAGTCGCTCTAGTAAGTCCCTGGACCTAGCCAGCAGCTCTTCCGATCTAGAATTTAAAACGTTATTAGTACCGACATGAATAACATACGTTGTGTCCTCAGAGGTTTCATCTGTAAATTGGTCAACACTATTAGTTATATCCTCTACCCTTGCACCAGGGTAGCAGTAATGGCGCCTACGACGAGGGTTTCTCCCACAGAATTCCTCGAGCTGCCCTCGAACAATGGAATCACCAACGAGTCATATTTCTGGTTCATCAGCATCTTCGAAACCCAAAACAGAAAACTTATTGTTTGTTATTACTGGTAGACAACTCTTAGGTTTTTTCAATGGGGCTCCATTACGCACTTGAACGAAGGGTTGGGAACTAGGGGAAGAGAGACGGCTATTAGTACTATTTATATTATTAGTAGAAACTGAGGCAGGAGGGGTCGTAACTGAATTCTCAAGAGATTCTAATTTTGCCGTCAGGAGCATCACCCTTTCTTCAAGCCTCACTTTGGCCTCCCTCTCACATTCTAACTCGTCCCTCAGCACTTCCATGTCTTGAGCACCACCTGCAAACTAACTGTTCATTATTATTAGCCATTGTAAACGTGTAAGCGGAAAATTTCCCTTCACAGCGACTGCAAGTACTTGACGGGGTTGCCATGCTATTAATAAAAAAAAAAAAACGAGCAGCGTTTGGAAATTAATAAATCACAACGTAGGTCTACCGCGTGCTTATTGTGCCGTCGCCTGCGCAAGCCCGCAAAAATGTTTTCGAAACGATTAAACAGGTTCTTGTAACACAAATTTATACTAAATGAATATATATCATATATATACATATTAGGGTGGTCCAAAAAATAAATGTTGAAAATTCGTAGGTCTTACCCCCTAAAATTGTCAGCTATGTTGAAAAAACTCTAAATATAAAATTTTAATAAGATCAAAAAATTCTAAGTGGTGCCACATCGCATCTGAATTTAGATGTTTTTAAAAACCTTTTTTGCTTCTTCCCCATAATATAGATTTATTGTGTCTTTACGAAAAATATTTCGATATATATCATTTTTTTTGCATAATATAGATTTTTGTATGCTTATTGTGGTTAAATATTCCGAAGCACATCTTGTATGAGCGGTACTGAACACGTTGAGGCAAGAATCGCATCTGTTCTATTGATACTTGTATTCACATTTTCCCATGAAATAGATTTCGTCACTTTTCCCATTAAGTGCTCACCTTGCGTAAACGTGTTGAAAGGGCGTTCCTATAACAGTCTTTTTTTTATTCGCAACCCTCAGTCTTTTGCTAACCTGTCGTTTGCAGTGTATTGTTTGCAGTGTATTGTTTGTAGTCATTTGCTGTGTATTCTTTGCGGTGTATTGCAGTTCGTTTGTAGCGTTACAATAGTGAATAATCATATTAGAAATGGCAAGTTCCTCAATGAAAACTCGCAGAAATACCGAAATATGGCTCATTGGACAACCAATTGAAATGATATGCCGGAGAAAACTTCCTTCCAAAGGTGATGTGCTCCGTCGTCTTTTTTATTTACTTAAGGAAAAGAAAACTCTAAGAGAAGCTTCTAAAGCAGTTTACATAGAGGTAGTTGAATTTTGGGAACAAGCTAGAATTCCAACAAGAGCTGATTATAATGTTATACCAATGATTGAAAAAGTATATACGGAATATAGAACGCTCCAAAAATTAAAATTCCGGTGCTCCGAAACTCAGTGTGAGAAAGAGAGGTTGTTTCAGGACAGTTTAAACGATCTCTTTGATATTGCTCACTAAAAAGCGCACGAGATGATCAAGATTAAAGAAGACAGAGAATTCCTCCAAGCTCAAAAACAGAAGGGAAGAAAAGGATATATGGCTAACGTTGACAAAGCATTATCACAGAAAGAAGATCGTAAAAGGAAGAGAGAGTCAGCTAAAAAACGGTTAGCACGTAGGGAAAGTAAGAGAAAGAAGGAAGAAACAAAGTCTGCCAAATTGACTTCATCAAGTAGCATGAGTAGCGAAGATGAAACAATGAGCATGAGTAGTGAAGATGAAACAATGTTGTGTAAAACTAACACGGCATCAAATAATAATGCAGGCAAGAAGGTTGCTAGCAAACCAAGTAAGAAGAAACTTGTAACACGAGACGTTGCAGTTGCACCGGATAGATCGAATATTTCTGATATACAGGCCGTATATGTGTTATCAGCTGCTGCCTCCATAAGCTGAAGTACAGTTCGTCGAAAGAGAATGGATGTACGTGAGAAAATCGCAAAAGATTTAAAAGAATCCTTTAATCCTGAATGTTCTTTAATGGTGCATTGGGATGGAAAAATGCTAATCGATTTAACTGGAAATGAAAAAGTTGAAAGATTAGCACTGTTGGTGTCAGGAAGCAAATCAAAGTTGTTTGCGGTACCCAAACTCGAGTCTGGCACAGGAGTAGACATTGCAATAGCTGTTGTCGAATGTTTAAAGGACTGGAACTTAATTGATCGCATTAAAGGTATGTGCTTTGACACAACTGCCACGAACACGGGTCCTAAAAAGGGAGCTACTGCACAAATAGAACAAAAGCTTGGAGAAGACTTACTAAATATTGCATGCTGCCGGCACCATGCAATTGAACTTATTGCATCCAATGTTTTTGAGGTGTGTCTCTGTTCCGCCAGTAGCGGACCTGATATTCCGATATTCAAACGCTTTAAGTCTGCCTGGAACTCCATCAATAAAGAAAATTTTGAAACCTTTCCTGATACTCCAGGACGTGATGACCTGCTTGTTATTTGTAAGAAACATCTAACCTCCACACAAATCCGAGATGATTACAGAGAGGTCCTAGAACTTACAATCATCTATCTAGATGTGCCACCACGTGGAGTCAAATTTCTAAAGCTAGGTGCTTTGCATCGTGCCAGTTGGATGTCTCGCATAATCTATGCAATAAAAATTAATCTTTTCTGCTCATAGTTTAAAATGACTAAAGGAACATGCAGTTTCCGAATGTAAAAAAATCAAACTTGAAACAGGAACTGCGAACGCAGCAACAATGAGTGGGAGATGGGCACCCATGAGATCCCCACCTCTGAGTGGTTAATACTCCATTACAGTATAGTTGAATATGGAGGGGCACTGCGCTAAACTAAAGAAATTTTTTAATATGAATTCAAAGAATTTTGAAACAAGAAAATTAAGAAATTTAAAGTCGACTGTGGGCCTGTGGCACCACTAAATATTTATTAATTTTGATAAGTTTTGGTCAGTAACGTTTTTTTAATATAGGTAACAATTTCCGAGGGTAAGACTTAAGATTCTGATACTTTTAAAATTTACTGTATAATTTTGGACCACCCTAATATAACCTTTGGTTAGCTTCCGCCCGAATTGTTCATTCTGACGAAGGTCAAGCTTTTCACTCCACCTTAGACCTACAGTTTAACGTGGAATCCGAACCACGCCCCATCAGCAGCCCAGCATCTTAACCACTAGGCCACTTGGGGTACCCATTTATCTACCAACCACTTTGTGTGGAAGAATGAACAGCTGGGTTTTGCCGTCGGGTCTCGAACCCGGGGCCGATAGATTCGTAGTCAGCGACGCTAACCACTACACCAGCGAGGTGTATAAAAACTTGATGATATAATAATATTATCATTAGCCCGTCGGTAAATTTCTAGATTGAAAGTTGCCCTCAACATGAAAACTGTGCCCACCACTGCTCTACTGTAGTGCAGGGGTTTTCAAACTGTGTTCCGCGAGAACTTGATGGGGTTCCGTGGAGAATGTCATGAGAGACCCTCCAGCTTGTTGACCAGAAGAATCTGCCCCAAATGCTTCCTGAGGGAAGCTGTTTTCACCATCCTCCCACGACATTTCTCCAGTCGTGTATTCAAAGCTACACCCTGACGAGGTGTAGCTTTGAATACACGAAAGGCCTTGGAATCGTTTTTCTTTTTCCTTGTGGGTTTGCAGCATTTATTCATTCACGTGTTTTATTGTGAAATTCATCCCATATAATATATATATATATATATAGTGTGTGTGTGTATATATATACCCTATATATATATATATATATATATATATATATATATATATATATATATATATATATATATATAAGAGTATATATATATATATTTGCTCCTAGTAATAAGGAAGATATAACAAATTTTTGATGGCCGGAGTTACAATGTCGCAACGTATATAAATAGGTGGAACAGGGTATATTTGTCGAATTTCAAGAGTGAACAAAAATTTAGCATGTTCAACTTTATTTCCGACGAATTTTCAATGTAGGTGTTATATTTTTTCTCTCATAACATTTGTGAAAGTTGGTTATTTTTAAAGGTATTTTATTTTATATTGGTAATATAAAGGCACTTCATATTTCCTAAACACTGCTATATCGACCTTGTGTGTTCAGCAGATTCAACACCCTCTCATTTTGATTCATGAAGGCATGTAAGTTTTTTACATTTGTTTAAATGTGTGTAATTAATTTATTTATCAGATTTTGAAACAACAATACAATCAACGATGCTTTTTTTTCTATAGCATGTTCTTTCTGTTCATCACAGTGCCAACACTTCCGAGCATCTTGAGTACGTACTGGAGAATGGGGTTCTTTTAGATTCAGACCTTCTCTAGAAAGTAGAAAAGAATACTTCCGATGCCCAGTAAGTAAATGTATTAGTATTATGTGCATATTTCTATTTATTTGTGCACGGAGCTCCAATGGTTTCATTCTTAGAAAAGCAACTTAATATTTCTTTTTCTACTGATTCAAAATATAACACATATATATAATATATATATATATATATATATATATATATATATAAGAATAATTTTGAGGGGGAATTATAGAGGGTTTCTTAAATTTAAACAAAATCAGATATTTATTTATTAGAAGCTCACAATGGTATACAAATATATTTTAAAAAGTTACATTAATTAAATCATGGACAGAATACATATATAAGGGTTGAACTTTTACCATTATAGCCTTAAGAATTAATAATTCTCTCCAGAGTTTTCAAGGTACGTAGAAAATATAAATAAAAAACTTTCATTTTTACTACATTATACAATGATTTTTAGTTACAAATGGAAATAGATAATTTATCTGATTACATACAAATTCATCATTTATGCGTGAATCGCATTTTCGAAAAGTTATTGAAAAAGTCCCAATAAGAAAACCCTCTGAAGCATGTTGTCCTCATACATTACTAAAAATGCTTTGGGGATTATAAAAATTCGATATAATGGTAAGTAGGCCTATATATAATTGTTTTAGGAATTTCGCCATACTTGGGTCGAGAAACGGTGATTTCCCAACCGAATCATAGTAGTAGCATATTTACTGTCTCCTTGTGAAATACACACCCATCCAATAAATTCCTGGTCCTATCGAGATATTGGTATTAAATATAAATCAGACGGAGTCTTTTCATAGGGAGATTCAGCACTTTATCTTTTGCGTATTTACCTATGAAATTTTTTTGCATAAAGTACTCATTCTTCACAACCCTCTGGATTGTGAGCTCGTTCATTAAAAATCCGTTATCATCGCTCTAAACCAGTCAATTTTAATCAGGCCGTGGGATTCTAGATAGTGTAGTACACTAATAGGATTAGATAAGGGTTTGCTAAACTCTATTTTCAATACCAAATGCCCCTGTTTTTGAGGACTTAAATGCGCAGAAGCATCCGAACAGTGATCAGCCGAAATGTTGAAGGCGTAGACATTAGTCCTGCTTATATCGCCGCCCATTGATACACCTATGCCAACATTGTTGCAGCCGTTTTATCAAGGAATAAGTTGTGGAAGATACGGGAACACAGTGAAATTTCATGGTCAGTAGATTATTTTTATTTTAGACCTCTACCGACAGAGGGGTCATTCACCAACAATGATACGCTCTTCAAGTTAAATTTTTTATATTTACTTGAAACAGTGTCATAGTTGACCATTGCCACAAGTATTCTCTGAGGTAAATTCCCCAACACAACTTTGTTAAGCTGATTGGAGGATAAACCATACGTGACAGTAAACATTTTCAGCATATTTATAGGGTATTTAGCCGTCACTCTCAGGAAAGACGTTTTAATCTCACACCAGAGTCTGAGCTTGGAGCGTCGTGACGTGCTATCCAGAACCCTCCTCGCAGCAGCATCACCAATAAATACCTGCACCTACTGTACATTAACAAAGAAAGGTTGAGTTACCGCTATGCAGTATCATTAACGCTCACTATGCCGTGACTTCTTCCAAATCAGTGAGTGTTTGAATGTGGCAGTGGCGCAATTAATTATGTGCTCGAGACAAATTATAAACGTGCAAACTCTGTTAAACGTAATTTTATTGATTTGAGTGTTGATGAGATGTCGAAAATCTTTATGTTGGTTCAGAAATGTTCGGCTTAGAATTATAAAATGACAGCTACCGCAAGTGCAACAAGAGTAACAGTCAGTGACACCCCACCATATTGTATTATTTCCACGATAACTGACTCGTAATCTAATCTAAAAACTAGTCTAATAACTAATCTAAAATCCTTTCGTACAAACAATGTTAATAATACTCGTTACCGTTTCATCCTCGATAGACTATTTGAAATAGTCTCCTTCCTCAACCTGAGACCTTTATTAAATGCACACGTTGATGATATGCGTTATTTTGACACCGTTCCCGAGCATGCTTATACATTTTTAATTAACAATTTGATGAAGTGTAGAGATGAACAAGGTGAGAAAGTCTTGGAGCTTAGAAAATATTTAGAAGATACTTCTCCTGAGAAGTACCAATCGCTTTGAGACACTGGTGGAGAACGTTACAAACCCTCTCTCTCACCTTCACCGTTCATCTGGCGGAGCTGTATTTTTATATACACTCTAACTGTCGCCACGATTTAGAGGATTTCCATCTACATCGATATGAGCTCTGAACAGTTTTCAGTTGAAAAAAACAGATGAAAAGAGAATAAACGCTCGCGTAGAACGTGATGTGTATACATTGACTTTTCATGATAATATTGTAATATCCCACAGAGTGCTCGAACAGGCTTTTGAATTTATATGTTCAAAGATTATGTATTATGAAAATGTTACGTTCAATTGTAAAATAGGACCAAAAATATTCCTAAATGATCTTAAGGCTCTGTATAGTGAGTATAGAAAGTCTCGTACATTAAACAGGACATTAGTTCTGAAAGAATTGGATGTATTATAAAAGGCAATGAGAATGTAACTATTTGCACCATTATTTGTGAGTTTACTATACTAACAAAAAATTTTCTTGGCACGTTAATAAATATTGTATGTGGATGTGATGTATTATTATTTCTAAAAAGAAATGTATACATTATAAAAAGCATTGAGAATGTAACAATTTCCAATATTATTTGTAAGTTTACTGATAAAAAATTAATTTCATGACATTTTGATAAATATTGTGTGCAGATATGTTTTTAGTTACTTCTCACTCATTTTTAAATTATGTCTATGTATACATCTTAATAAGATGATAGTTAACCAGGATATATTGTGAATTTGTCTGAGTTTTATCTCTTACATAAACGAAATATTTTACTATAAAGATTGAGGTCGAGGGTTCGACATCCGATGGTGTAATATTATTGTTATGCCTAAAGCAGATTTGCATGATGGTTACTAAAGTTCCTACTATAGTATGACACACACATACACATACAACCATATATATATATATATATATATATATATATATATATGCAATAAAATCCCAGAACAACACGTGATCTTTTTAATAAGCAAAGAATCACAGGGAAAAGGAAAAAGAAACATGAAACCCGAGCGCCTTCGTGATACATATATTCACATCTTCAGGAACAAGAAAGAAATAGACAGAATTTACCAAATAAATGAGTTAAATACACAAGCGAAAAAATTCCCCAATAGGCAACTCAATTTAAAAAAAACAATAAAACAATCTAAAGATTCTTTCCCAATAGATAACTTAATCTAAAGGCTACTAAATTATTGAATACATAAAAACTATATAAAGGAAATTAGACAATTAACATGTACACAAAAAAATTATTATAACAGTTATTAGAAATAGTATTTAATTAAAACAGGCAATTAAGTGGCAAGAATCTAAGGAAACAAAAGACATGGTGCAATCGTCGTCACGTGCTCCTTCCAGAATACTCCGTTACCTATTGGGAAAGCGAAGAATTCCCCAATCGGCAACTCACTCTAAAAACAATCTAAAAAAATTTTCCCAATAGATAACCTGTTCAAAAGTCTACTAAACTATCAAGGACATAAAGTCTATATAAAAGAAATAATACAATTAAAATGTACACATAAAAATGTTAACAATTATTAAAATAATATTTATTTAATTAAAGCAAACAATTAAGTGGCAAGAATGCGGGCAAAATAATACACCACTTTTTTAACAATGTACGAATCTAATTTATAAAGCTCAGGGCTAATATTAAGAACAAAATCAGCATTATTCTTGATCACACTCGATTCAAGTATATTTCTACTAACAACAGACTTACTAAAACTTAATTTGGAGGCATTTTTCCAGTGAATGGGATGATTAGTATCTCTTACGTGAATGA
This sequence comes from Bathynomus jamesi, assembly GCA_023014485.1. NCBI lineage: Eukaryota > Metazoa > Arthropoda > Malacostraca > Isopoda > Cirolanidae > Bathynomus > Bathynomus jamesi. The sequence goes on from JAJOZX010003046.1 coordinate 444,117, forward strand.
AAATGGCGTTAGATTCCTGGCCTGTTCTTATACTGTATTTATCCTGCTTAATACGTAACTCAAGCGTCTTGCCAGTTTGACCAATGTAAAATTTATTAAATATTGTGCATGGAATTTTATATACACAACCCTGTTCACTTAAAAGGGAGTTTTTAATCAATGAATTCTTAATTACATCTAAATTTCTGAACGCGATATTTACGTTAAAAGTCCTCAGCAGTTTCGGCAGATCAAGGAAATTTTCTTTAAATGGTAACGCTAAGACGTTTTTTGTGGTATAAGGAGTCTTGTCTTTTACCTCGTAGAAGGGTTTCTTTGCCATTTTTAAAGATTTATCTATGCAGTTCTTTGGATATTTTAAATCAAACACAATTTTATATATTTTACTAATTTCATCATCAATGAACTCTGGGCTATAAATTCGCAAGCATCTTAGGAACAAAGTAGAAAAACGGTTCGTTTTACGTTAATGTGGTCACCACATTAACGTAAAACGAACCGTATAAGGAGTCTTGTCTTTTACCTCGTAGAAGGGTTTCTTTGCCATTTTTAAAGATTTATCTATGCAGTTCTTTGGATATTTTAAATCAAACACAATTTTATATATTTTACTAATTTCATCATCAATGAACTCTGGGCTACAAATTCGCAAGCATCTTAGGAACAAAGTAGAAAAACGGTTCGTTTTACGTTAATGTGGGTGACCACATTAACGTAAAACGAACCGTTTTTCTACTTTGTTCCTAAGATGCTTGCGAATTTGTAGCCCAGAGTTCATTGATGATGAAATTAGTAAAATATATAAAATTGTGTTTGATTTAAAATATCCAAAGAACTGCATAGATAAATCTTTAAAAATGGCAAAGAAACCCTTCTACGAGGTAAAAGACAAGACTCCTTATACCACAAAAAACGTCTTAGCGTTACCATTTAAGGAAAATTTCCTTGATCTGCCGAAACTGCTGAGGACTTTTAACGTAAATATCGCGTTCAGAAATTTAGATGTAATTAAGAATTCATTGATTAAAAACTCCCTTTTAAGTGAACAGGGTTGTGTATATAAAATTCCATGCACAATATTTAATAAATTTTACATTGGTCAAACTGGCAAGACGCTTGAGTTACGTATTAAGCAGGATAAATACAGTATAAGAACAGGCCAGGAATCTAACGCCATTTTCATTCACGTAAGAGATACTAATCATCCCATTCACTGGAAAAATGCCTCCAAATTAAGTTTTAGTAAGTCTATTGTTAGTAGAAATATACTTGAATCGAGTGTGATCAAGAATAATGCTGATTTTGTTCTTAATATTAGCCCTGAGCTTTATAAATTAGGTTCGTACATTGTTAAAAAAGTGGTGTATTATTTTGACCGCATTCTTGCCACTTAATTGTTTGCTTTAATTAAATAAATATTATTTTAATAATTGTTAACATTTTCATATGTGTACATTTCAATTGTATTATTTTTTTATATAGTCTTTATGTACTTGATAGTTTAGTAAACTTTTGAACAGGTTATCTATTGGGAAAACATTTTTAGATTGTTTTTAGATTGAGTTGCCGATTGGGGAATTCTTCGTTTTCCCAATAGGTAACGGAGTATTCTGGAAGGAGCACGTGACGACGATTGCACCATGTCTTTTGTTTCCTTAGATTCTTGCCATTTAATTGCCTGTTTTAATTAAATACTGTTTCTAATAACTGTTATAATAATTTTTTTGTGTACATGTTAATTGTCTAATTTCCTTTATATAGTTTTTATGTATTCAATAATTTAGTAGCCTTTAGATTAAGTTATCTATTGGGAAAGAATCTTTAGATTGTTTTATCGTTTTTTTTTAAATTGAGTTGCCTATTAGGGAATTTTTTTCGCTTGTGTATTTAACTAATTTACTTGGTAAATTCTGTCTATTTCTTTCTTGTTCCTGAAGATGTGAATATATCACGAAAGCGCTCGGATTTCGTGTTTCCTTTTCCTTTTCCCTGGGGTTCTTTGTATATATATATATGATGCAAACCCACAAGGAAAAAGAAAGAAAAGAAAAAGAAAATTATTGGGTCGATCATTCATTCAGTTTAGGTTACATTAGGTCACTATACTCTATTACTCCCCAGGCTAGGTTACTTTATATTCAATTTTTTACTTTTTATGGCGTGGCACCCCTATTGGCACTGGCAGTGGGAGTCTTCTAGTTGAATAAACTATGTGGATTGAACGGCAAATATTCAGCTCTGTATTTAGTCGCTTTAACTATTTTTTTCGCACTCTTGACATCTCAGAAGAATTTTCAATCTTGGCGCTGGGAGGATGAAGTGGGTATTGGGGATGGGATTTAGGAACAAAACATAATTATAAGTTCATAATAGAATTAAGTTTTGTTTACTTAGTAAAAGGAAACGTGCAAATAAAGGTTTATTTGTTCTGAAGGTTAGAGCATATTTATAACTTCGTTTCACTGATACAATGCATGGAAAATATCACCAAAAAATTCCAACTTTCATTCCATCCCTTTTCCGCCTGTGATGCTCGGAGAGGAGGATGGAGAAAATTATTTTTTATTTTTTCATTTTTATTTTGTGCATATTTGGGGTGTGGAAACGGGGTGTGTTTCGGAAAATTAGGGTTTTTGATATTCACTCATAATAAAGCGAGGTTGTGGCATAAGCCTATTGCAAAACCATTATTAATCTTTAAGGTTTGTATTTCGAAAATTTTCAGTAATTTTTCAGATAGATTTAATTTCTTCGACTAATATGTTACTGTCACTGTATATACATATTCTAGAGCTAATTTGAAAAAAATCCAATTATGATGGAGTTTATTTCTGCTCTTTCTCACGGAGTTACAATAAACAACGAAAGATTCAGAGAGCTTATACTTCCTTTAACCCTAAAAGGCCAGTGTGGGACCGCACATATAGAGACTAGTGTGGGGTTTACGTAACCCCATAATGAAAATTACATTTATAGGTTGAATTAAACAATATATTGCCTATATGGCCAACTGGAGGTCGCCGAAGATATTTTATCCAGCCTCGGTAAATCACTCTTTAAAGTTGCATTTCTCTTTATACAAGGATCTCCACATCAGTCATTACAATTTGTACACTAAAATTACAGGGTAGGGTTTCTTACGTTCTTTAATAGTTAATTTACTACTGAATAATGATTTTAAAAAGAGGAGTAAAGGCACCAGTAATAGAGCAAATACAAGAACGATTGAGTGAAGTCTGATTTAGATGTACTTAAAAGTATTAAAATAACAATCCGTTTCGGCCCACAGACTACAGTTTAGGTAAAAAACTGTCCCGCGAGCATATACATAGAAGTTGGCCATCCCTGATATATTGCTAATAATGAAAATTAATTTGCGTGCAATAAAAGACATCGTTTCCAGAAAAACAAATGTACTTTTTTTATAATAGGCCACGATGGCTTTCAATGGTTAAGGATTAAACTAATACCGAGTATTTCTCCATTTAATTTTTAACCCCTTCCATGCGTATAGACTTACTGTATGTCTGTATTTTCTGATTATAACTTTGAAATCATATTTTCATCTTAATGAAATTCTTAAGAATTCATTGAATATTCCCAGCACAACTCCGTAATCAGTCGCCACGCATCTCGACTGAATTTATACTTAACGAGCATTTATATTCTTAATTACTGAAAAGAAAGTTATGTGAACTAATGGTGTTACTATATATATATATACAGGGTGAGTCAAAAGTCTCCATACATAGGCAAAATGGTCACTTCATTATGCAATCGCTTGTAAGTCATAAAATATGCTCTATGTTGGCACCATTACACTGAATGCACATACAGATGCGTTCCTCCCAGTCATGGCAAACGCGCGTTAACACATCTGGTGTTATGCGTGCACACGCATCACGAATGCGTTCCTTTAGGTGGTCCGTGTTTTGTATTTTCACCTGGTACACCATGGCCTTCAAGTGTCCCCACAAGTAAAAATCAAGGGGGGTGAGGTCTGGGGACCTCGGAGGCCACTCCACGGGACCACGGCGGCCAATCCAGTGACCCGGAAACTGTTGATCCAGCCACTGGCGCACGCAGATACCGTAATGGGGTGGCGCCCCGTCTTGCTGAAAGTACGCTGGAAATCACCCGTCCTCGTTCAGCAGGGACGGCATGACTGTGTCTTGCAGCATGTTTAGATACATTTCGGCATTCAGATTGGTGTCAATGAAAAAAGGGCCAACAATTGTGTTGCCCCATATTCCGCACCACACCATCACTTTTCCAGCGCCTTGCCTCTTTGAAGGACTCATCCAGTGCGGGTTGTCATCACTCCAATAACGTACGTTTTGACGATTAACCTCTCTATGAACATAAAAGTTGGCTTCATCTGAAAACAGGATGCCAGCCGAGAACTCCGTGTCTTCGTCCACTTTTGTTCTTGCCCATTCACAGAATTCCAGCCGCCTGTCCGGGTCGTCTTCGTTAAGATACTGCAACATTTGCATTTTGTATGGATGCCATCTGTGCTCTTTCATAATGCGGACGATACTCCTTTGGCTGACACCGCATCCTGCAGACATCCGTCGAGTGCTTTTTTGGGGACTCTTTGCGAACGCTGCCAGCACCATGGTCGCTGTGCCTTCATCGGTGGCTGTTCGTGGACGGCCACTTCTCGGTTGGTCTGCAACACTTCCAGTCTTCTTGAATTTCTCAATGAGTTTGGCAACGGTGTCGTGTGTGATGTGCGTGCCGGGGGCGTGTCCCCTGTTAAAATCCTCGGCAACTTTGCGACAGCTTCCTGATCTTGCCAGAAGAATGATCTCTATACGCTCTTCTTGGGACAAAGGCATCTCGGCACATCACCTGCAAAAAAATAAAAAATAAATAATCATTTATTTATCATGACCATTTTGCTATGTATGGAGACTTTTGACTCACCCTATATATATATATATATATATATATATATATATATATAAGCAAACAACCACAGGGAAAAGGAAACACAAAGTCCGAGCGCTTTCGTGATATATTCACATTATTTTCTGTTCCTCCTTGATAATGTGAATATATCACGAAAGCGCTCGGACTTTGTGTTTCCTTTTCCCTGTGGTTGTTTGCTTATTAATAAGGTCACGTGTTATTTTGTGATTTTAGTGCATATATATATATATATATATTTGGTATGTTAGTCTAATCTAATTTCAGAAAGCAAATGAACTGTTTAAAATTTATCTTATGTCTTCTTTGGTCGTTTATTAATGAAAAACAGAAAGTGATTACATCTGAATCACCACAAAGCGGAGAGGTACAAAAATTGTTTTTTTCTGTTTTAATCAAGTGGTTTTTAAAACAATTTTCTTTAAGTTAGTATATGTAAGAAACAATTTTAGTAGATTTAGATACATCCAATCATGTGATTCCCGTCTCAAAACTTAGGAAAACAATTTCGGTCATCAAAGAAAATAAGGATTTTTTCCTTTATAGCACCCCTAATTTCTTCTTTTCTGTTGGCAACAGTTTTGACACAGACAACAAAAAACGAACAAAAAAATATAAAATATAAAATAATGTATTCAATTTTCCGGTGTCCACGAAATTATTTGAAACCTACTGGGGAAATTATTGAATGCCCGATTAGGTCAACTGTATGCCCTTGACAATTGGTTAGGTTAAGTCGTGATATTTTCGTTAAAACTAACGAAAATATCACGACTTAACCTAACGAATCGTCAAGGGCGTACAGTTGACCTAACCCGGTATTCAATTAACCTAACTGGGCATTTAATTAACCTAACTAGTTGGTTAATTTTTACATTCACGTCTCATTCTAAAGTTGTAGGGCGGGATACTTTTGCTACCTACACAAAGGGCGGGTTCTCTGCTAGAATATTTTAAATCTGAATGTACTACACAGTTTAATATACTTTGAGTTGCTTATATACTGTAGGTATCCTTGGTAACTTTGGTTTGCTTCCGCCAGAATTGTTCATTCTGAGGAAGATCAAGCTTCTCATTCCACCTTAGACCTACAGTTTAACGTGGACTCCGAACCACGCCTCACCAGCAGCACAAAGTCTTAACCACTAGGCTACAAACGGTACCCATTTACCTACCAATCAATTTTTTTATTGTGTGGAAAGATGAACAGCTGGGTTTTGCTGCGCGCCGCCTACCATCACCGGGTCTCGATCCCGGGGCCGATTGATTTGTAGTCAGCAACGCTAATCACTCCATCACTGAGGCGCATATATATATTAGTGGTGGACCGGATGTCAGTTTTTCAACATCTGCGGATACGGATCTTTAATTTCAATATCCGCGGATGCGGATATTTAGTTAATCTATCAATATAATATAGAATTATGAATATATGACATAATTTTTCAAATTTCGTGACATTACTATTATGGCAGGCAATGCATAAGAATTAAAATTAATATTAATGTTTTCATTATGATAAAAATAATAACTTTCTCAAGAGTTTCAGCCACAGAAAATTCAATGAAACAAGTTTCATACAATTTTCTGTGTTACCAGGTATTTATATTTTGAGGTTTATATATTTGTTTGTTCATTAATAATTAATTAATACTTTACATGAAATGTGCATAACTGGGCCTTATAAGCTACTTTATAAGCTAATTTAATTGTAAATTGCAAAATTGATTAGAGGTAATATCCGCATAACATCCGCAATCAGAAGTGCGGATGCGGGTGTTAAAAATGATGCGGATATCCGGTCCACCACTAATATATAGGGTCTATACCATATGTCCCACAAAAAAGTACACCCAACTTTAGATTGTACTAACTCCTCCAAAAATTGAAATAGTGTGTGTCGATAGTTTGGTAAAAAATTCATGAAACACTATTCATGAAACACCATTGCGCGACCAGAAAATCGGCGTTTGGATTGCAGTATCAAGAAAGCGAATTGTCGGTCCCATTTTCTTTGAGAACACGATAAATGCTGAACGATACTGTTCAGAAATTCTGTATCCATTTATTGGACAGCTAAACGAAATGGAAATACTGAATGCATACTTCCAGCAAGATGGTGCCACGGCACACACTGCTCACCTTTCGATGGAGCTACTGCATGATGTGTTTGGGGATCGCATAATTTCAAGGGGGTTTTGGCCTCCACGATCCCCAGACCTTACGCCGCCCGACTATTTCTTGTGGGGAGCAGCAAAAGGTGTTGTTTATAAAGACCGCCCGAAAAAAATTCAGAACTTAAAAACCGCAATATCCACTTACATTGCTTCAATATCAACCAACACTTTAAAAAAGTGTTTGACAAGTGTAGAGGAGTTGCTCTGTGCCTGCAAAATGGTGGAAAACATTTTCAACACATGCTGTAAAATCAAAAGGTTATGATAAAATCACTAAATCATGGTTGAATGAAAACATTGTAGTTTTTCAATTTCCTATGCGTTTAACATAGCACTGCGGAGAGACTTTTCGAACGCACATTTAAAATAAGAGAAATTGAAGATTAAAAATTAATAATCATATCATGAAATGAAACTAAAGTCTACAGTACTTCCTTTTTAAACGATGGACGGTATCGAAAAATTAAAAACCAAATATGAAACAATAAATACCCAGAAACAATTACTATATATCCGACTGTACTTAACAGTATAGTTGAAGAAAGCAGTTTGGGTTCTTAGAATTGAGTTTATTCATTTATTCGTTTGTTTTCAGTAATTTCAAGCAGAGACGATAGAGAACATTAATTTTGTTACTGAACTCTGTTCTATTGTTTGAGACAAACCGCACGTAACATTAGTATAAATTCAACCTAGACTTTCTGTAGGTTATAACCAAACTTACTTCCTCTTCTGATTTTCAAAACTGAAACAAAATATGCTCTTTATATTTCACGTAACTCATTTTAGTTGGCTGTGTGATGTGTCGACATGCGTCCTACGGGTAAGGTTAGGTCAGGCTAGGTTAAGCCCTGTTAGGTTATGCTAGGTTAGGTTAAGTTAGGGTTATAATAGTGTTGATAAAATATACCGTCGACGAATCTGTATATTGGTTCGTTTTTAGATGGTTTTGAGTTGTGATATTCCATAAGTGGAAGTAGGTATGATATGTAGAAAGAAAAAAACCTAATTTGCCTTTTCAAAAGCAAATTGTTTAAAGAGTAAAAAGAATAGTTAATATACAAACCACTTTACTTCATGACTAAAAAGAAAAATTGACCACCTTATACATATATAGATTAACAAAAAATTCATAATATAATATTTTCTTCGTTCGCTAATCTCTTGTAGTTCCATCACTCGATCATCCCTTTACTACCTGTGTCACAAAAGAGTTTCCTCTATTTTTTTTTATTCTTATATCCTCCTGACCTCATTTACGTATTGGATGGCTTCATTAAATAAAATTATAAATTATTCAACCACTTTCCTTTGATGCAAACTCTTTGATCACCAAAGTGCCTTTGAAAAACGTTTTAGATTTCCTTCAGAAAAAATTGTAAGGAGCTTCCCGTCATTTCAGATGTTATTTTAGAGCTTGTACGCGAAATCAAAAGGTCTGTTCGGAGAGTTTCATGGTTCTTTGTCGATAAATGAGACACACGAATCAAAAACAAATAGACCAGAGGGCGAATTTCAGTTTAATTTTGTTTTTAAGATATTGCAAACGCTGTTTCGGTTACAGTAAAAATTGCGATATCTCACTTTAAAAATTTGAAAAATGAAGATGACGTCTTTTCGAATTTGAGAAAAAGGCTAAACACATATTGCTTTAAATTAGGCATAAAATTTTTTAACACTCTGCCACTCCATCCGCACAAATGAATGAATGCAAACTTTAATTATTTACTCCGCAACAAAAGCGTATGTTTATAATTTAATTCATAAACGTTTATAGACGTTTACAAATGCTCCGAAAACCTTTCGTAAACGATCATTATTTAGAGGGTTACTCTGCACACGAATATTTCGAATCAAGAATCTCCCCATAAAAGTAGTCGTATGAATTTACTTTGGGTAAAATACAAAAAAAAAGTTTTTTCATAACGCTCATCTTCGTCTAATGCAGTGGTATTTAACCTGGAGGTAATTCGGCCTTTTTCGGTGGGTAATGAGCTGGCGCCACTGTCCAAAAAAAAAGTCGAGTTATGGTTTCACTAAAATTTTGTCATTCTTTCCTATTTACGGTTTAGTTGGTTAGCTTAAGGGGTAACAGTGCGAAACAGGTTAAATACCACTGGTCTAATGCATATTCAGTTTGATGATACATTTCCACGTTAAACAGTTTATCAGCTAAGGTTATATTTAAATAAAAAGAGATGTGTAAAGAACAAGAATAAAAAGTCATTCCTACATGTTTTATTTCATAATATTAATTTTGATATTCTTTTAATTTTCGTTTATTGCATGAATAGAAGTCTCTTCAAATAATTATCGCGATCTCTTCTCTAACGTTGTCATCAGCTCTCTAACTTTGTGAAGTTTCCACTTTTTGGACAAAGATACACCGACATTATACATTTTGATTTTATAGGAAATATGCTCTGCGTCAATTATATTCCGAAGTAAAAGCGTCTTCTTCCCGCGTAATGTTACAAACATCAGGATAGTGATTCGAATCTCACGAAAAGCTGTACAGTAAAGGTCCCTCTTGTCATATGACCTTAGATATCACGAAGGAAGATAAACAACTCAAAACAGTATTATTATTATTATTATTATTATTATTATTATTAAACAAGAAATCGACTAACCTTATTAAACAAATAAAAGCCAATAAATCCTTGACTCCATAGAAAATATAACACGAGGTAAGTTTTTAACTGCCGTTCTAATTATAAGCTACACGTCCTTCAGTAAAAAGGAAATGTCTTTCCTTGGTGCATATATTTTATATAAATCTCGGAGGAAGAACGAAACTGAGATTTCGAGGAAAACACTTTACTTAATTAGGAAAATTGCCAAAACGTTTAAGAGAAGGATGCAATTAACGAAAAGGTCTTTAACCGCTCTTCAATGAGGAAGAGACTTGCAACGGAGGAAGAGGTTTTAGATCTCTCTTCTTCTTCTTTTTTCTTTTTTTTTTCTCTCTCTCTTCTTAAAGAAATAAAGGGGTAAATTCTAAAGAAAATTTACCCTAAAAAAATCCTTTCAGAAATTAGTGTTTTAATAATTATAGTTGAATGTTTTTATTGCAGTATATATATATATATATATATATATTTATATATATATATATATATATATATATATGTATATATACACACACACACACACACACACACACACACACAGGGTGTTTCCGGAGGAAAGGTCAATACTTCAGGAGGTGATAGTATCGGTCATTGTGAGAAAAAAAGTTCATATGAACATGTGTCTAATTCTGAATGGTTACGGAAATAGAGCTGTTTGAATCTGATGCGCGCGCAGCTCTTCCTCCCCCTCCCCTCCCCTATAACCTTGAACCATGTAAGCTGTAATGTAAGCATGTAACCTAAGCCAATCGACAGCTGACTGTTGTGAGTGACATTGTTTGGTGTTTGAAGCAGTGTTAAAAATGCCACACACCTTCACACATGCCGAATATGCAGATATAGTGTATGTCTACGGTTTTTGCGATGGAAGTGCAACAGCTGCTGCTGCAGAATACCGTCGACGGTTTCCGAACCGCAGAATTCTGGATCGAAGAGTGTTTACCAGGGTTTTCAACACATTGCGTGAGATTGGTACACTTCCCAGCGCTCATGTATCATCTGAACGTGAAGGTCAACAAGATGTGGATGAAGTGGAAAACATTCTTCACTTGGTAGAGCGTAGTCCTACTACTAGCTCACGAAGAATTTCTACAGCGTGTACAACACCTTCAATCAGGAGACGCTGCCATGCGACTGGAATTTTGTCATTGGGTAAATGCTAATCGCCGATTGCTTCGATTAATACTGTTCACCCCTCTGAAGCTACTTTCACCCTTGACGGTATCAACCACACTCGTAACTCTCATCGGTGGTCAAACGAAAATCCAAATGCCACTGTGGAAACAAATTTTCAACATCGCTTCTCTACCAATGTGTGGTGCGGTATCATCGATGATCAGCTGATTGGCCCTGTTACTTCAGAGAATCGTCTTACAGGACAAAGTTACCTAGAATTTCTGCAAAATGAATTGCCAGGACTATTGGAGGATGTTCCTTTGGTTACACGCGCTGGTATGTACTTTCAGCATGATGGGGCTCCTCCACATTCTACCCGTCTGGTGATGCAATACCTAAATCAAACTTCCCCTGGTCAGTGGGTCGGCAGCGGTGGTCCCATTCAATGGCCACCAAGGTCTCCAGACCTCTCTCCGTTAGATTATTGTTTGTGGGGGTGGATGAAAAGTCAAGTTTACAAAAGAAAGGTAGATACACAAGACGAGTTGCTCGCGCGCATTTTAGATGCTACTGCCCGCATAAAGGAACGTCAAGATCAACTCAGACGAACAACACGCGATCTTCGCACACGAGTTGCAAAGTGCATTGAGGTTGACGGTGGGATTTTCGAAAACGTATTGTAAACTGTAACAAATTTGTCATTTCTGTATCTGATACCATTCAAAATGCCAATGTTTAAACATTATGTTGGAAACAGTAATTGGTTTCTCTTTCTTGATTACCATTAACAATGCTTTTGTATTTGTAGATTCAAACAGCTCTATCTCCGTAACCATTCAGAATTAGACACATGTTCATATGAACTTTTTTCTCACAATGACCGATACTATCACCTCCCGAGGTATTGACCTTTCCTCCTGAAACACCCTGTATATATATTTTAATCGTGTTGTTCTACTAATAACTCCAAGAAAGGTGAAAGGATTGTCAACGCAGAAGAGGAGAGAAGGCTTTCCTAATTTACCCTTTGCATTAGGGAAGAGTAGTCTGTGCGCAAAACGGTAGACGAAGGGAAAGGAGGGAGGGGGTGAAGGGAAAGGAGGGAAGGGGTGAAGGGAAAGGAGGGAGGGAGTGAAGGAAAAGCGGAAGGGGGTGAAGGGAAAGAGGGAGTGGTGTAAGATAAAGAGGATGGTCATAAGGGAGAAGGGTTGAGGGTAATGGGGGAGTGGGGCACGGTTCTGATTAAAGAAGCTATAAATAAATATAAAATTAAAAATATAAATGAAAATAAAAACATCTTGGTGTATGCATCATTCTATGCAATTTAGTGACCTCCATTTCCCTTGGATGGCGAAGTGGGGTGAACGACCTATCCCCTATTCCCTTCCTGCTATATATATATATATATATATATACACACACATATATATATACATATATATATATATATATATATATATATATATATATATATATATATATATAGAAATAAATTAAAAATAAAAATGTGAAGGATTCGTCATCTTCAATCATGTGTGATGTCATGGACTTTACCTGGCACTATTTTACAGATAAAAAATTTTAAGGTGTGCGTCGAAACCTTCTGCATCACGTAGACAATTCATTTGGTGCAGGAGGTAGTTTTTACCACTTTTTATTTATACGACAGTCGTTTACCGTGATAAATACTTTTAGTGCTATTGCGCAGAAAAAATAAGACCCGTTGAACGTCACAGACATAATTTAGAAATTAATAAAGATTAAATAGAAACACATCTACACACAATATTTATTAACATGTTATGAAATTTGCTTTTTCTTAGTATGGTAAACTCACAAATAATGGTGGAAATACTTAACATATACAATTCTTTTTAGAAATAATAATAATAATAATAATAATAATAATAATACATCACATATACATACAATATTTATTAAAATGTTAAGCGATTATTTTTTTTAACAGTAAACTCACAAATATTGGTAGAAATACTTACACCCTCATTGCGTTGTATCATACAAGTAATTCTTTCCAGAAATAATGATCCGTTTAATGTATACAGCTTTCTATACTCGATATACAGAGCCTTAAGATCATTAAGTATTATTTTTGTTCCTACTTTAAAATTGGTGTAACATTTTCATGATTCTTAATCCAAGAACATAGAGATTCAAAAGCATGCTCGAGTACACGATCGCTTATAACAGCAATTTAATGAAAACTTAACGTGTACACTGTACACAATGCGAGCGCATATTCTCTTTTCACTTGTTTCAATTGAATACTGATCAGAGAATATATTACAAAGGTACCCAACTCTTTAGCTATGATCTCATCGTGTAAACATAGATGTAGTCGTAAAAATATTTTAAATTACTTATAATCGCAAGGGTAATCGGTAAGGTGTAACATGACGAAATAATATTTCTCATATACCATTCGTCAACGAGCTTCATAATCCAAAGTCTCTGTTTTTCTTCGCTGAGCGTCGACTCCTCCACTTCAAACTGAGTGTGTTCGTCAACGCAGCGTAAAATGGATACATACTCCAAGACATCTTTACCATTACGTAGCCTACCCCTGTGATGCTCTCGTTAGAGTAGCTGTAAAGCACATTTTTTTATGCAGGAAGGAGGGGCCAAGAGCAAATGGCCGTAAAAACGCCGCCTCCACACAGAAGAAGAAGAGAGCCAAAGTCAAGGTTCAGGGTTTTCGAGATGCCTGGACACTCTGCGTTTGAAACAGGGGCGCAGCCAGGATTTTATAAAGGGGGGCCCCAAGCCAGCGATCGTTACGAACAGCACTGGTCTACACACACACACACACACATAAACACGTATATGTGTCAAGGGTGGATCCAGAAGCCCATCTGCCGGAGGGTACACAATTTTTTAAAAGGGGACCCAGATTTCTGACCCAGATTATGCCATAAGACATTCCCACACCCACATGGATTAATGATCGAGTGATGGTTAAAAATATCGTAAATTAAGAATCACATTTATTAATGTATGTAGAGTAAACAGTTGATTATAAATTTCTCACATTTAACTCACATTTTTATAAATTAACAGGTCTACAAAACTCATACAAAAGTGGTGATAAGCAAAAGTGCAGATACATGGTCGAGGTTATCAGTTCATTTAGAAGACTCATTCCTGGAGCGCCTGCAGGTTTGTTCTGACATGAAACGCGAAACCACTGGACTGAGTGGTATGCGCCTGCGGATGCTGAGCATGATCAGACTCTTCAAACGCTCTTTTCAGCGGTGCAGAATTCAAAAGATTTCACTTACCTGAGCCAAATATACACAGAGTAATATAAATTAATAATGATAATAGATTTATTAACCATAAATTAATTTTATATTGGTTGTTGCTATAAACTACACATGCCATCCTTATTGGATACTAAATGGAGAGGGTCTAATGAAGGGGGATTCCGGACCGAATCCAGGACAAAAACTCACCGGACAAAAACTCACCACTTAATGCAAAAGAGGGCAAAAACTCACCAGACAAATGTTTTTGCAAAACACATACACTCTAGTCTAGATCTTAAGATTTTAGACTCATTGTAGATAATTACTCTTCATCTTTTAAATTGTTCTGTTTTTAACCAAATCGGTATACTAATGTAGTTTTGGTCACTGATTTCAAAAATAACTTTCTTTTTTTTGGAGAAATGAAAAACAAACATGTTAGAGCACTTTAAATAATTAATGTGTTTTTAACGAAAATATCATGACTTAACCTAACCAATCGTCAAGGGCGTACAGTTGACCTAACCGGGCATTCAATTGACCTAACCTGGCATTCAAATGACCTAACTGGGCATTAATTTATAACGAAAGATTGGTAGGTTGGTGAAAAATTAATATTGGTTGGTTGGTTAAAAACAGAACAATTTGAAAGATGAAGAGTAATTATCTACAATGATTCTAAAATCTTGAGATCTTAAGATCTGGACTAGAGTGTATGTATTTCGCAAAAACATTTGTCTGGTGAGTTTTTGTCGTCTTTTGCATTTAAGTGGTGTTTTTGTCCGGTGAGTTTTTGTCCAGTGAGTTTTTGTTCGTGTCCCTTCCGGACCAGCTGGCCTAGACCTTGGCAAAGTGGGAGCCCGGGGCCCTTCTGCCCCCGCTTGTCTGCCCTACTGGTTTGAAAGATTAGAAGTCTTAGACAGGGGTAATGATGGATTCAGGAAGATTGTTCCACAGTTGACCGGTTCAGTAAATGAAAGTGAAAATACCGATTAAACTTTGCGTTAGAGAGTTGGACAGAGAAGGAATGTGAATGTGTAGAAAGTCTGGTACTGCATGCTCTCCTTAAATGAAAAGGCAAGCAGTTAGAGAATTCAGAAGAGCAATGTTCGTTATAATAGCGATAGTAAAGAGAGCGTAAAGCAACATTGCGGCGAAGAGAGGGATTAAAGATAGTCAGTAAAAGGCGAGGAATTGACGAGACCAAAAGCCTTGATTCCACCCGGTCAAGAAGATCTGTGGGGATTGAGCCACTCCCACACATGAGAAGCGTACTCCATATAGGGGCGGACAAGACCCCTATACAGAGACAGTAACTGATTGGGGGTGAAGAAACCGCGGAGCTAATAGAACACACCTAACCTTTAAGAAGCTGTTTTGGAAAGAGAATGTATGCGATCTTTCCAGTAAAGATCACGAGGAAAGGAGGGTAATATTCGGGAAACCCAGTCACATCCGGTTACAACAATAACATATCCTGAATCCTCATTAAAAATTACCAAGGAAAACTATCATCTCATGTTAGGCAGATTGATTTAATATTAATTTCATAAGGCTAGCGTTTTTATTTGGGTAAGTCTTGTTTAAGTTTATTTTGGCTACGCTTTTGGAAAGACGTGAAATCGTGGGTTTTACGTGCTGGAAATAAACGGTACCATTACCGAAAATATTTTGCACGCTACCTCTTTCTCTCCACGCATAGCGCCGCTCGACCCGAAAAGATTGCACCATTTCCTTAAGGCATGTAAACGAGTAATAGGTTAGGTTAGGTAAGGTTAGGTTAGGTAAGGTCAGGTTAGGTTAGGTTAGGTTTTATAATAATAAACACCACAATACATTTTTCTGGTTGTATTTGATGTGTTTTGTTCAAATCTAACTTTCATTTATTGAGCAAATGAACACAACTTATGAAAACTTGACTGTTTCATAACTTCGTTTTGGCTCATTTGCACAAAAAATGAAGGTCAGATTTGAACAAAGCCTATCAAATACTACCAGAAAGATGTATTGTAGTGTTTGAACTGCGCCGGGTCCTTTGCCGAATAATTACCGAAAAGAAAACGATAAGAATGAGGAAAGAAGAGAAAGAGTTGAGTTGTGTATTGTTGAAGGTAAGGGGATTGTCTTGTGGAAGACAGATGGAGAAACTAAGTTTTTGAGTTACTGAAAGCTACAAGGTATTCTCTGCCCTAATCAGGATAGTAGAAAGATCAGAGGTCAGGTGTATCATAGCCGTCCTATGCGAAGCATATAGGGACTGTTGAGAGAGACACTTTGCGAAGCGGGTGGAGAAGTGAAGAGTGGAATCATCGGCATAGGAGTGGATAGGACAGGAAGTGCGACTTAATAGACCATTGATAAATAAAAGAAAAAGAGTGGGTGATAAGATAGATCCCTGAGGAACACCACTATTAATAGCTTTAGGAGAAGAACAGTGGCCATCTACAAACGCAGTTCTTGATTAGCCAGAAAAGAAATTAGAGATGAAGGCACAGATAGAAGGATAGAAACCGAAGGAGGGCAGTTTGGAAATTAAAGATTTGTGCCAGACTCTATCAATTGAAAAGAGGATGACCAAAAGTCAGCGAGATTCAGTATGCAAGAAATCACCAGTAGAACATCCCTTGCGAAACCCATACTGAAAGAAGATTGCGAGAAGAGAGGTGTTTAAGAAGTTTCCTATGAAGGATAGATTCAGAAACTTTAGAAAGGCACGAAATCAAAGTGAATTTATTGGATTGGATTTTAGCATCCTGTTTAGTCATCCTTGCGCGAATTCGGGTTGGTTTAAAAACTTCAAAAGAGGCGTGAAAGGATCACCGTCGAGCAGTGGTGTAGTGCTAAATAAAGAAGTGAGGGAACGCATTTTGAAAGTGTTACTCAGATGCGGGGGGGACAATGGCGAGCGCGGCGAGCCCATACAGCTGGGGGTCCGGGGGCACTGTAAGCCCCCCCCGGGAAATCTTTTGAAATCTGACCAATTTCAGGGATATTTTGAGGTCATATGCACTGGATATTAGGATATATTCCAAGGTTGAAGATGCAGTATTTCCAGTGTCATTAGATATACGACATCCAGTACGATCAATAAAAATAGCTAACAACTGGAATGATTAACTAAAAAAAAGTTAACAACTGGTACGCCGTGGTGACTGTTTCATCAGATCTTTATAGGCTAGCATTGCCTCAGTCGAAGCTAAAAGAAATGAAACAGTTAATGATTCTTTCTCATATTTCTTCTAGGGGTGGGAATTAAAATTTCATGACGTTAGAGATTTGTAAGTTCGGATTTATTTGAAATAGTGAGGGAACGCCGCGCCGTTCCGTCTACCAAAAAAAGTAAGGGAACGCCGTTCCCACGCGTTCCCACAGCACTACACCACTGCCGTCGAGTATTCATCACATCTTCAGATTTTATAGAGTACCACTTTAAAAAGATACTGCAAGCAGTGTCAGAGGCAGCTATCGTTGTTAAAAAGTTAAATTTGAAAGAGTATAAGCACACACACACACACACACACACACACACACACACACACACACACACACACACACACACATTCATTCATTCATTCAAATGAAACGTACAACTTCAAAATAGAAAAAAAATCTAAAAATAAATCTAAATTAAACATTTACAAGTAAATAAACATTCAGTAATGATAAGTAATATACGCATCAAATTTTTTAATAAATAAATAAATAGTGAAAAAAACTTTTAAAAAAGATACCAATATATTATATCAAAATATATACTCCGCTTAATTACTACCCGCGGAAATCAAAGCGAACAGTATCATAGGTCCCAAGTAATTGAAAGCTTTTCCTGGAGGTTCTTCGGTAAACCTTCGTCCCTCTAAAAAGGGAATTTTGAATTGTTTTTTGAACATGGAAATTATCCATTCCCAAAACCAGGGGACGTTAGACAGAAGAGAGGGAGTGCTGAAACTCGCGTTTCTCCTATCACTGTCCTCCTTAGCTGACTTTTTTCCCCTTGTCTCATCTACCTTGTGAGCAGTCCAGCGTGCTCTCAAACATACACTTTCTCCGTATTCCTGACTACATATACATGCATCTTACACACTACATAATCTTTTCAAAATTTAAAAAAAATGCCATCACCTTCAACAGCCTCGGGGTCCCCTGGGGAGAGGACCATAAATGTCCCCACTTCTAGCTCCCCCTATGCCGATACCTGGAAAGCAGACCCGGATAGCAGGGTTGGATCTGCTACCGCCCATTCGAAATGTTCTGGGCCTCTGCCTGATTCACTTTTCATAAACTTCTGCAACATTCGTGGCCTTTTCTCAGATTTTCAATCTGTTGAACACCACCTTTCCTCCTCTCAACCTCATCTTCTTTTCGTCTGAAGTTCAGGTGTCTGGGACGACTGACAGTAACCCCTTTCAAGGGCGAATCTTGCAAATGCCCTTTTTTTCAAGTGCAAGTGCCCCATTTCAATGATGTGTATGCCTCTGAAAACAAATTTTGTTTTTGTAAATAGATCATGGTTATTTTATTTTATTCAAATTCTATTTGGAGTCTTTATCTGTATACACTCTACTTCCAAATTTGTAGTTGTAATGATTTTCAAAGGTGCCCTTAGTACTGATGCAGCCACATCACTATTTTTATTTTCATCTTATTCTGATAGTTCTTTTAATTGGCAAGACATTTGTAATTGTTTGAAATTTTTTCTGTGATAACTGTTGTACCCAAATTAAATTTTTATTTTGTTTCATATTTAAATGAGACATCTCAAAAAACAATACAATTGATTTTACACTCGTTCATTGGTGGGCAGTTTTAAGGGAAAATTTTTATCAATGTCCCCTTTTTCTTTTGGATCTCCCCCTTACTGAATTGCTTAGATCCGCCCTTGCCTTTTCTGTACCCTTCTTTCTCTATACTCAATTTCACTACAAAGGTGGATGTTGCGTATATGTACGCAACGACCTAACTTGTTCTCGTATTCCCGAACTCGAATCTTTCGAATTCTATACCCTCTGGCTACGGCTTACATGCCAATCTCAAACTAAATACATCTGCGCTGTTTACCTTCCTCCTAATTCTACTGACTATCCAAAATTCATTGATTAACTCACTTCCAAAGTGGAATACATTCTATCTCACTCTCCCTTTGCTGAAATCTCCATTTCAGGAGATTTCAATGTTAGCTTTCCTCCCATTTCACTAACATCACTGATGAACTAGCTTACAACTTTTCTATTCTAAGTGACATAGAGCAGATTGTAGAGCACCCTACTCGTATCCCCGATCGCCTCCTTTTACCTCTCATCCTTCTTCTTATTCTGTGAAACTTTTTTCTCCGTTGGGCTCCTCCGAAGGCAATTTTATATCAGTTTCCTGTCCTATCGTTCCAATCCGACCTTTGGTACTTTGCACCACTTATTGGGGGGCCCTTAGGCAGTACTTCTCTGATTTCCCATGGAATGATTACTGCTTCCGTGGCCGGGACCATTTCGAGTGTGCTGAGCGCATCACGGAGGTGATTCTCTCGGGCATGGAGGCGTACATTCCATATTCTATTGCTACTACGAATGCAAAAAGACCTTGGTTTCACTTTACTTGTTCTAATGATATTCGCAACAGGAGAGGAGGCTTTCAAAAGGTATCGTCGCCATCCAACTCTTGACTCTCGCTCAGCTTATATTTCTACCTGGAATCGTACAAAATATTTCTTCGACTCGCCAAAAATTCCTTCATTCGACAAAAATGTGAAAACCCATCCAATTCTAATTCTTCTCACTCTTTTTGGCATCTAGCTAAGAACTTCTCCAACAGCTTTACTTCCTCTTCTTTCCCTCCTCTTTTCTATTCCGACGGCTCAGTTGCCGTCTCTTCTCCTGATAAAGCTGAACTCTTCGCTCAAACTTTCGTCTCCAACTCAACCCTGGGCGATTCCGGTGTCGTTCCTCCAACTCTTCCTCCCTCTGACTTTATTACGTCTTTCTACCCTATCTGGGCTCAACTCTAAGAAGGCGTACGGTCCTATTGGTGTTCTTCCTGTTGTTATTAAGAACTTTGCTTCTGTAGTGACACCCTGCCAAGGCAAACTCTTTCGGCTTTATCTTTCATCTGGTACGTTTCCTTCTTGCTGGAAGTTCGCTGTCATTCAGCCTGTCCCAAAGAACGGTGACCACTCTCAACCCTCCAACTGTCTTCCAACTGCTTTGATTTTTTGCCTTTCTGACATTTTGAATCTATCCTAAATAGGAAGATTCTAAAACACCTCTCCTCTCACAATCTTCTTTCAGATGGTCAATATGGGTTTCGCAAGGGACGTTCTACTAGATATCTTCTTACATATGTCTCTGACTCTTGGTCATCCTTCTTTCGGGATTTCGGTGAAACTTTTGCCATTGCGCTAGACATATCAAGAGCTTTTGAAAGAGTCTGGCACAAATCTTTAATTTTCAACCTGCCCTCCTTTGGGTTCTATCCTTCTGTTTGTACCTTCATAACTAAGTTCCTTTGTGGACGATCTATAACTACGACTGTAAATGGTCACTGCTCTTTTCCTAAGCTATTATCAGTGGTGTTCCTCAGGGTTCTGTCCTGTCACCCTCTCTTTTCCTTTTGTCTATTAATAACACTGGGCAACAAAAAACATTTTTTTTCGTGTCCCAAGAATGAAAATACCTTATTCTTATAGTATTTTCTGTGCTGAATCCAAATAAGTTTGTAAAATTTCTCTATCAGGTCTGGTTTTTGTGTGACATGCAATTTAATTTTTAAAAACCCATATAGTTACATACTTATTAAAATATGATCGAAAAGACATACCTGTAGTTTAAAAAGTAGCTTGTTTTGATTTTCTGCTGTGCTTTGCCTCAGGCATGTCTCTCTTAAGAGTCCAGCAATAGTCAGCCAGCATACTGGGGCTCCATTTGCCTTGGTAACGGTTTTCCATGGCAGAAATATCCTGATGAAAACGCTCACCATGTTCGTCGCTTACCGCACCCAGGTTTTCCGGAAAAAAGTCCAAGTGAGAGTCCAAGAAATGAACCTTTAATGACATATTGCACCCCATTGCTTGGTAAGACTTAAGAAGATCTCCTACTATTTCAGGATAGTTTTCGGCCTTGTGATTTCCCAAAACATTTGTGCAGACACTTTTGAAACTCTGCCACGCAGCTTTCTCAACTTCATTCAACTCTCCTTCAAATCTCTCATCTCTTAACAATTCTCTGATCTGAGGGCCTACAAAAATGCCTTCTTTAATCCTGGCATCACTGATCCGGGGTAACTTATTTCTCAAGTATGTGAATCCTGTTTGCGCTTTATCCATCGCTTTAACAAAGTTTTTCATAAGTCCAAGCTTGATATGCAAAGGAGGAAGGTACACTTTCTCAGGGTCAACAAGTGAACTATTCACAACATTTTTCTTGCCTGGAACAAGTGAGGTGCGTTTTGGCCAATCCTTCTTAACGTAGTGGTTTTGCTTGTCCCTACTGTCCCACTCACATAAAAAAAAACAGTACTTGGTGTAACCTAGCTGCAACCCTAGCAAAAGTGCAATGACCTTCAGATCTCCACAGATATTCCACTTATATTTCTGATACTGAAACTTTTCTAAAAGCAACTTCATGTTGTCGTATGACTCTTTCATGTTTGCAGCATGTGCAATAGGTACAGAAGGAAATTTATTTCCGTTGTGAAGAAGGACTGCTTTCAAGCTGACTTTTGAGGAGTCAATGAACTAATTTTACAAAAAAATTAATACAACATATATATTAATATTAATATATTTTATTATAGTTATATTAATTAATATAATATATTATTATATTTATTATTTTTATAATGTTTTATATTATAATATTGTTATATACTTAATTATATATAATATGTTATTATTTTTTTATCCGGTGATCATGCTAAATGAGGAAAAAATGAACATAGCGTCACAAGTAAACTAAGCCTGATAGAAAAAATCTTATTTCATATTTAGATTCAGCATGAAAAAGTACACTTAGAACACCCATCAAAACCCTTGTGACAAAATTGTTGTTGACCAGTGTAATCTTTTAATTCGCACTTCTTTTCCTATTCACATCTTCTCTTAACATTCTTGGCGTTTCTTTCCTGGAAAGATCACACATACTATCTTTCTAAAACAGGTTGTAAAAGTTTAGGTGTACTGTACCAACTCCGCAGTTTTTTCACCCCCACTCAGTTACTGTCTCTATACAGGGGGTCTTGTCCGCCTCTCTTTAGAGTACTCTTCCCATGTGTTGGGTGGCTCAATCCACACAGCTGTACTTGACCAGGTGGAATCAAAGACTTTTCGTCTCATCAATTCCCCACCTCCAACTGACTCTCTTCAATTTCTCTCTCTTCCCCGGATTGCTGGCTCACTTTCTCTTTACTATCGCTATTATATTGGACACTGCTCTTCTGAACACTAACTGTATGCCCCCTCCTTTGAGGAGAGTACGCAGTGCCAGACTTTCTGCACAGTCTCATTTCTTTCTGTCCAACTCTCTAACGCAAGATTTGATCGGCATTTTAATTGGTATTTTCAATCTTTCATCTATTCAACCGGTGAACTCTAGAACAATCTTCCTCATTCCATCTCCTCCACAGCCCCAATCTTTCAAACGCAGTGTCCAGACATCTCGAAAAACCTGAACCTTGATTTTGGCTCTCTTCTTTCTCTTTGGCAGGAGGGTGAGCGTTTTTGTGGGCATTCGTCCTTGGCTCCTCCTTCCTGCATAAATATATACTGTGTGTGTGTATATATATGTATATATATATATATATATGTGTGTGTGTGTGTGTGTGTGTATATATATATATATATATATATTGGAGTGATAGACAATATGTTTATATTGGTACAGCTATGGCCAGAAGTATGCAAAAGTTAACGTTAACTTTTCAAACATATACTCGTACTTTTGGGATATGGAGTCCACGTTTTATCTCTCTCTCTCTCTCTCTCTCTCTCTCTCTCTCTCTCTCTCTATCTATATATATATATATATATATATATATATATATATATATATATATATATATATATAATGAAACTGCGCCTTAGACGATTTATATCGAGAAATAAGTAGCTTTCTTAAAATAATCTATTGACATGTTAATAAACGATGTATACAGCTTTGTTTCTGTTTACTTCTCACTTATTTTTTAATTTTTAAATAGACGAGCATCTTGGTGATACAGGATCATTCAACAAGCGAGTTTCAGATGGTGGTAGACCAATCAGCGCCAGAACTGTTGAGTTGGAGGAGCGGGTCCTGAATCGCGTGGAGGAACATCCTGGTGTCAGCACCCGAAGGATAGCAGCAGCAGAGGCTGTAAGATACACAACTGTGTGGAGAATTTTACGGGAACAACAGCTTTACCCATATCACATTCAGAGAGTACAAGGCTTTACTGAAGGTGATTTCCCACCACGAGAGGCTTTTTGTACTTGGTTCCTTCAACAGTGTGCTCGCGATCCTCTTTTTCTATCCTCCGTGTTGTTTTTTGATGAGGCTGCCTTCACAAGAAATGGCGTGATCAATTTTCACAACACTCATCACTGGACCGAAGAGAATCCGCATGCCATCATCCAGTCCAGGTACCAACAACAATTTAGTATCAATGTATGGGCAGGACTTATTGTCGACAACTTAATCGGTCCTTTTGTTTTGCCTGGAAGAGTAACAGAAGAATCCTATTCCAATTTTTTAAGGAATGATTTAAGCGATTTACTAGATGAAGTTCCCTGATAAATGGATAGCCCGTGGAGGACCCATTGCGTGGCCTGCTCGCTCGCCGGACCTGAATCCACTCGATTTTTAGCTATAGGGCCATCTGAAATCCATCGTTTACGTGATACCCATTGACAACGTTGAAATGCTTCGCTAACGTGTAGAACAAGGATGCCAAAAAATCCGAGCAATACCTGGAATGTTTTAACGCGTCAGGCAGTCTATGACGAGGCGTGTTCAGGCATGTATTCAAGCGCAAGGCGGTCATTTTGAGCACTTCATTTAAATGTAAGGCGGATACTTGCTGGAACACATAACGGGCTGTAACTCGGAAACAAAGCGATTTCGGGCATATGTCTATACAAGCGTTTTTAATTGTTTTCAGGTTCTGAATCCGTCCTGAAAGTGCGTCCCAGATGTTATGAAACACCCTGTGTGTATATGTGTATATATATATATATATATATATATATATATATATATATATATATATATATATATATATATATATATATATACCCTCTATACAAAATATTTTCCAGTTTAGGTTATGCTAGGTTATGTTAGGTTATTATACTCTTATTCAATTTTTTTTCGGGGGTGGCACCCTCATCCCTTGGTACTGGCACCCCCTTGCACTGGCACTCCCCTACTTGGAACTGACACTCACCCATCTCCTACCCTCGACCCCCTTATCATCCTCCATCCTCCATTATCCCTACACCTCCCTCTCTTCAAATGGACCATACTACTGTCTATAATGATCAGCCAGGAGGGCCAGAAACGGGCACAGAGCTCAGGGAAGACTAATGCGATTTATTACGCTAACTCTGGATTATTGTTAAATAGCACTATCGGGAGTCGAATCCCCGACCTCCCTATAACGGGAAACGGTGTTACGTACCAAGTCATGAGCAATGGCAATTCGGCCGATAGGAAGAATTTTCAGAGAAGGAACAAATTCGAGACTTTTCTCAAATGCAGAAATTTTCGGATCTATACTCATCGCATCGACAAGACCGTATCATCGAAACTCTAAAAAGCTAACTTGACATAACCCAAATTAATTAATCTAACTCAATATAGTTGTCGATAGAATTTCAAATCGATCAGATGTCGTAATCCCGGATTTTTCAACGAAAGTGTTTGAACTTGCACGAACAATGACGACGAAACAAAATTATCGGATCACCTGAAGATCAGGGCCCCCATGTATTCTTGGTTTTTGCTTTACAGTACCAAATATAATAAATTAAATTGAATGCCCGGTTACGTCAACTGTACGCTCTTGACAATTGGTTAGGTTAAGTCGTGATATTTTCGTTAGTTTTAACGAATCTATCATTTGGTAATTGAGGCTGGGGGCCCTGATCTTCAGGTGATCCAAAATTATCTAACCTAGCCTAATCTAACCAGAACTAGCCTAACGGTTGAATATGTGCGAGCCTGACCTTCATATAACAGGATAATCGTAATATTATTACCCACGGAAAAGTTGCAAGATATAAAATAAATCAAATCCGAATATGGATATTCGGATCAAGTAAAGATAATCCCTCCCAACAGAAAAAGGAAGGACTATCTTTACTTGATCATTTTTTGGGAGGGATCATCTTTACTTGGTAAAGTTGGTAATACCGCTTTACCGCAATACCGCTTTAATTAAAGTCTTTGGATCAAGTAAAGTTAAGCACCCCCAACCTTTTTTAGTTAGCTTTATAAGGCTAACTAACGAAAATATCACGACCTAACCTAACCAATCGTCAAGGGCGTACAGTTGACCTAAAGATTGGTTAGGTTAAGTCGTGATATTTTCGTTAGTTAGCCTTATAAAGCTAACTAAAAAAGGTTGGGGGTGCTTATCTTTACTTGATCCATTGTAATAAATGAATTTTAATAAATTTTGTTTTCAAATAAATCTTTTTTTAAAAAAAGATTCTCTTAATTTTTATCCTTATGTCAGACTGCTTCACTTTACTTTACTTTCTGGGAGGGATTATCTTTACTTGGTCATTTTTGGGATGGATTTGCTTTACTAGTGTGACCTGGGAGGGATTATCTTTACTTGATCCGGATATTCTTTCGACTAAACTAACACGGAGCATTGTTGCTTTCAGTGGTGATGAAACACGTACGGAAGCACTTTGACCCTCCATTTACTTGACAATGCTACTGCGAGCTACTCGTACCCTGAAATGGGCGTATGGAAGGAATGATGCTCTATGTGGAAAGGTGTTTAACTCTTCACACTTCCATTTTAACTACGAATGCATCGAAGAATAAAATAAATATATATAAAAAAATCCAAATAAGTTAAAGAGTAATATCACTTTTTTTTTAATTAATATCAATTTCAGTCTATTGATCAAACAACTTCTTTAACTTAACCAGGTTGAACTATAATTCTGCTTGGTTGCGTGTAGTGAAAACATTACAGTAGTTATGAAGTCAGACTCTATTTGCAAGGGCGGTAACTACCTTGTGTTATACAGGGTGTCCATAAATGTTTACCCTGAAAACAGTATGCTCTCATGTTTTAATGACGAATCTTACATCTGTTTTCTTTTTACAGGTGATCTCGTACACGCATAGAGTTTCTGTGCTGGTGTGTTTCGTCTACCGCATTCGCCGCTAGGAGGGCTGTAGTAGCTGTTCAGTTAAGATGGCGTCTGTGACAGAGAAGGCACAATGTGTTGTGTGGCTTGCAGAAACAAAATCTCCTGTCAGTGTTCAGCGAAGGTTCAGAACAAAGTATGGAAAGAATCCACCTAATGTGAAGTTTCTTGGAAACTGGAAACGTGGAAAAGGGAAAGAGCAGTGGTAAACCACCAGTTTCCGATGGGACGGTGGAAAACATTCAAACTGTCATCTTCCAACAAGATGGGGCACCCCCTCATTGGGCGCATGTTCGTGAAACTCTCGACGCAACATTTCCAAATCGATGGATTGGCAGGGACGGGCCAATCCCATGGCCCCCAAGATCACCAGACATTACCCCGCTGGATTTCTTTCTCTTGGGTTATGTTAAAGATTTGGTTTATGTAACAGTTGTTCCAAATATCAGGACATTGCGAGAACGCATTACGGATGCAATTGCAATAGTTAACCCACAAATGTTGGAAAATGTGTGGCGTGAGTGTGAATACCGTTTAGACATTTTACGTGCCACTAGGGGTGCACATGTGGAAGCTTATTAAGTTCATTAACTATGTATCAAAACTTTGTATGTTTATCTACTTATGATTAAAACTGTGTTTGAATACGAATGTTTATTTAAAAGTTATAGCATGCTTTAATCAGGGTAATCATTTATGGACACCCTATACATTTTCACATAACCTTTTGTATGTATAGACAGGATTAATCCATGCCAATACAAAAGTACAAAGTAATGTAAAGAATTTTTGTAAAATATGTATCATATTAATCTTGGAATAATAGAAACCTTTCAGTCTTAGTTAATTAGGAAGGATATACTGTGTGTATATACAGTATATCAGGTTGTAACATAAATTCTGCTCGATTAGAAAACGGACGCTAGATAATAGAATAACCTCAAGATAATGTGAAATAGTTTTAGAAATGTTGCAAAATATACGCGGCGACAGGTTCGCACAGGTTTTATCACGATACAGAATGACTTAGGCTAGTGTAGGATTAGGCTAATGAATATTTTCTCTGGTGTTTTTCATACAGTTACAACGCCACCTCTACGATATTACAGTAATTGAAAAAACATGGAGCCCACGAAAGAGCATATTCGACATGTGATGCTGTATGAGTTCCTTAAAGGATCTAACGCTAGTGAATCCGCAAAAAACATTCAAGGAGTTTATGGAAATGATGTTGTGAGCGAATGGATGTGTAGGAGATGGTTTGAGAAGTTCAGAAATGGAGACTTCAGTCTGAAAGATTATCAACGAACAGGATGACCAAATGAGTTAGATGAAGAGTTGCTGAAAGCAACAGTGGAGGAAAACCCAACGGTAACTGTAAGAGAACTTGGCCTGCAACTCTGCGTTAGCCATATGACCATTCATCTCATTTGAAGCTGTTAGGAAAAGTAGTGAAGGTTGGAAAATGGGTTTTGCATGATTTGTCACAAGCGAATCTTCAACATGGAATCGATATTTGCACAGCACTGCATTCTCGGCAACTGCAGGCACCATTTTTTAATCGGATCGTCACTGGGGATGAAAAATGGGTCCTCTATAACAATATTAAGCGTCGACATCAGTGGCTTAGCTGTGAAACAAAGCCTGAACCTCAGCCAAGCAATGAACCCCATCCAAAGAAAGTTTTGCTATGCGTTTGGTGGGATATGCAGGGAATTATTCATTTTGAGCTTCTGTCAGATAACCAAACAATCACAGCTGAGGTCTACTGCCAACAACTCCAACGACTGAAGATGGCATTACAAGAAAAACGTCCTGCATTAATTAATCGCAGAAGTGTTCTATTCCACCAGGATAACGCGCGCCCTCACACTGCTCGAATCACCATTGCCCAATTGGAGGCATTTGGTTAGGAAAAAATGCTTCATCCACCTTATTCTCCGGACATCGCACATTCAGACTATCATTTATTCAGAAGTCTGCAAAACCACCTAGATGGACAAAAGTTGTAATCCAGGGAAGCTATCGAAAACGAAGTGATCG
Organism: Bathynomus jamesi; assembly: GCA_023014485.1. Taxonomy (NCBI): domain Eukaryota; kingdom Metazoa; phylum Arthropoda; class Malacostraca; order Isopoda; family Cirolanidae; genus Bathynomus; species Bathynomus jamesi. The sequence goes on from JAJOZX010003046.1 coordinate 472,636, forward strand.
CTTTTTTTAACTCGAAACCAAAGTTTCTTCGATCGTGGCATAAAAAAACTTTTCTACAGGTGGGAGGAAGTTATAGAAAAAGAAGGGAATTATATTGATGATTAATTTGTCATTATGTCATTTACTTTTTGTTGTGAATAAACTAAAAATTCGAGCAAATTTGTCCTTATAAGTCCTTTAATTTTTGTTCTGAAAGAACTAAAAAATCGAGCAGAATATATGTTACAACCTTATATATATATATATATTATATATAATATATATATAATATATATATATATTATATATATATATATTGTAATGTTTCATTTTTTGTAATATCGGGGCATATAATATACTCGTATATACCGGGTGATTGCAAATAACTCTTCCCAATTTTAAACATTTATTATGAAGAAACTAACAAAGCTACAGCGAAAAGCAAGATATACAAATCAAGACAAGGTCCTTAAGTGTCCTTATTTCTAAGATTTGTTCTCTTTTTTGGCCTTAAATCTTAATTATTTTTATTTGTTCTTATTTCTTAACTTTTCAATTTTTCATTTCATTTGGCTATCAGAATAAAATGTTGACGATATACAAACCGCGCCTTCGGCTCCCTACCTTACGGGTAGGGCTTGTGATCACTTCCTGATCTTTAACGCCGATCATCTTGATTGATCCGACCCAACGGGCGACTGAGCGAGTGACATTAGCTCCACCTACTTTACGCGAGTCAGCCAATCATAACAAGCGACTGAGCGAAAGAGATATTTGTTACTCCACTCAACTCTGTTCAAAACCGCGCAAAGTTTTTTATTTATACATAGATTATGGATATTCTTATTTTGGGGACGAAATTCTTATTCTTTGGACGTGAGGTTCTGATTTTTATTTTTTAGACTTGAGAACCCTGAATAAAGAAGAACTCAAACAGTTTTATTTACAAGCTATTGAAGTTCAATATGAGTTCCTTTTGTGGCTCTGCACCACATCAAAGCGGTATTCTCTTTCCCTCCATACATTTTGTAGCATATCATACTGAACTTTTCTAACAGTCTCACGTATTCTTTCCTTCAAATGTTCCAAAGTTGTTGCCATTGGTGGAACAAAAACTTTATTTTTAACATAGCCCCAGAGGAAGAACTCAAGAGGGGTTAGACCTGGCGAACGAGCCGGCCTAGGAATGGGGGCCCCATACGCCCGATCCAACGATCAGGCAATTGCTCATTCGGGAATATTGTAACCTCATTGTGGAAATAGGGTGGCGCACCATCCTGCTGAAACCACACATCAGCTTTGTCCTCTAACAGTTGGGGCATCAGTCACAGGTGTAGCATGTCACGGTAAATGATACTGTTGTTTGTTCAGCAAAGAAGACTGGACCGAACACTTTCTCAGCGGTAAGAGCACATAACACGTTAATTTCAGGGCTATTTCTGACGTGTTCAACATTACAGATAAAAATTCCCTGAAATATTCTTTATTTGTATATCTTGCTTTTCGTTGTAGCTTTGTTAGTTTTTCCATAATAAATGTTTAAAATCGAGAAAATCACTTGTAATCACTCAGTATATATCAGATAATTTTTTAAAGCTCTGGCACTTTAAAGATTTGTTTTTTATTAACTGAAATAAAAGCATGGAATTTTACTGCATCTTTTCTACACATGGGGGAATTAATCCCGTAGTGTAAAACATGCTCTAGATGATGTCCTTTCAGCTCATTAACTCTTTACACACGAACAGTAAAATTTTTCAGTCCTCTCGACAGGGTATTTGTTGAAATCCGAGAAATTTCTTGTTCGCTTGATGCTTTCAATTCTTCTATTGTGTATGGATTCTGTTTAAACATATCTTTTAAATAGACCCATAGATAAAAGCCACAGGAGTTTAGACCTGGTGATCTCGGTGGCCATGATATTCCTTTATCATAAACCACAGGAAAGAGTCTTCCGTCGAAAGTAACATGTTAGTATCGTGAGCTGAGAAGAAACACATAGAGCAGGGTTGTCGAACCGATGGCGCATGCACCCCTTGAGGGTGCACGGAGTATCTCCAGGGGATGCACGAGAGGTCTTTGGGATGTACTCTTATTTTACATCTTGTTTTTACCACGTTGTCTGCTCCGAAAAGGAAAATTACTCTGATAAATATTTACATTTGTGAGGTTGGGGTGCACGGGCAGAAATGAATTTGTTTAGGGAGTGCACGAGCCAAAATTGCTTAGATAATATTAACACAAAGCATGTTTTGCACAAGGGGATTAATGTAGACAAGGTACAGTAAAGTGTTCATGCTTTTTTAAAGTTTTAGATCTTTAAAAAATCATCCGATATATATATATATATATATATATATATGAATAGAAACGACATAAGTATTAAGGAACGTTTCTGCACACGAGGAGGAGAGATAACGTTCCTTAATACTTATGTCGTTTCTATTCATTTATATACTGCGCGGTCATTGCAGTTATTTGCATATATATATATATATATATATATATATATATATATATATATATATATATATGCTTCAATAGCACAGAAAATGAAACCTTATAATATTTTAAACAAACACTGAATAAAACCTTTTAATTTACAAATATTGAATTTCTTAAATGGATTAAGCGTATATTTTAAATTTTGTTTACTTCATTTTCGTAAAAGGATAAATTAATTCTATACATTTTACTGATGTGTTTTCTGTACAATCGACGTACTTCTCTTTTGACGTAAAACGTATTTCGAAACTAAACAAAAGTGAGTAAAAATCCATACAAAACTGAATAATTAATTTTATATAACTTTCACACATTGATTATTCCATGGAAACAGAATAGAACTTTTCATTAAATACTTTTCTCTTTTTAACTTTCATTTCAGTACATATTATAATGTATTGAAAATGCATCAATTTAAATATTATTTTGAAGAGAAAATTAATTATTTTGTTTTGCAATTTTAAAGCTTTTTGGATTAAGCTAAAATATTTTTACTTTTGCACATTTTCCATTGTATATATATATATATATATATATATATATATATATATGTGTGTGTGTGTGTGTGTGTGTGTGTGTGTGTGTGTGACACGTTGGGAAACCTGTGGTTTTATATTCCACTCTGACAAAGCACAAAATTTAAACATGAAAATTAAGAGAGGAGTATCTCTTTCACTTTCGGGTTCTCTGTCGTTTTGTGCGATCTTTCAATCAATAGCCCAAGGCAGCAAGGGTTCGTACTTCAGTGGGTAATACCGTTTCTCTATATGAGCAAAGTGAAGAAACTGAGATCGAGGTTTCGAATCCCGATGATGCTGGTAATAATAATACAAGAGTTGGGGCAATGGGCCGCATTTGTTGGCTTGAGCACTGTGCCAGCCTCTGGCCCTCTTCACTGATTATTGTAGCCACGGCAGAGGTTAGAGAGCTTCGAAACTAGAATATCGTATTTCTTAGCTTATGGATTATGAGCGCTATTAAGAACGTAGCATGTATACTAAATAAAATTTAATGGTAAAATCTTCGAGATGAGTAGTTTCAAAGGAAATTTTTCTACTGCAAGCACGATAAATTTGAGATTAATGAAGATCAACTGATGATAAAAGGGAAAATAAGCAAGACGAGAGACAGCACAAAATTAGAAGATGTTGCAAGAGACCGTACAGAGGTACAGTACGAGTGAAGATGGTTCTGGTCGAGAGCACAAACATTTAGAAGCGCTTCCTATACCTATACTGGAAAAATATTTTCAGAACTCTCTCACCCTTTGCCATATTGATAAAAGTAGTGTGGTGGCAAAAACGCAGGTTTCTTCCGGGTTTGAGGGTAAGAGGTAGGAAGGGAGAGGAGTGGCAATCAGTGGCAGTCAGGGGAGCGAGACTGATGATATCGAGGCGTACATTCCATATTCTTCCTACTACTAATGCAAAAAATCTTGGTTTCACTTTACTTGTTCAAGTGCTATCCGCAACGGACAGGGGGCTTTCAGAAGGTACCGTCGCCATCCAACTCCTGACTCTCACTCACCTTAAATTCCTATCCGGAATCGGGCAAACTCTGTTCTTCGACTCGCCAAAAATTCCTTCATCAGACAAAGATGTGAAGACCTATCCAATTCTAATTCTTCTCGCTCTTTCTGGCATCTAGCTAAGAACCTCTCCAACAACTTTACTTCCTCTTCTTTCCCTTCTCTTTTCCATTCCGATGGCTAAGATGTCGTCTCTTCTCCTGACAAAGCTGAACCCTTCGCTCAAACTTTCCCCTCCAACTCAACCCTGGACGATTCCGGTGCTGTTTCTCCATCTCTTCCTCCCTCTGCTTTTATTATGTCTGAAATTAGAATCTCTTCCAAGGATGTTCTTTCTGCCCTATCGGGACTCAACTCTAGGAAGGCGTACGGTCCTGATGGTGTTCCTCCTGTTGTTCTTAAGAACTGTGATTCTGTGCTAACACCATGCCAAGGTAAACTCTTTCGCCTTTATCTTTCATCTGGTATTTTTCCTTCCTGCTGGAAGTTCGCTTTCATTTAGCCTGTCCCAAAGAACTGTGACCCCTCTCAACCCTCCAACTATCGTCCAATTGCTTTGATTTCTTGCCTTTCTAAAGTTTTTGAATCTATCTTAAATAGGAAGATTCTTGAACACCTCTCTTCTCACAATCTTCTCTCGGATCGTTAGTATGGGTTTCGCAAGGGACGTTCAACTGGCGATCTTCTTGCATATGTCTCTGACTCTTGGTCATCCTCTTTTCGGGATTTCAGTGAAACTTTTGCTGTTGCGCTAGACATATCAAAAGCTTTTGATAGAGTCTGACACAAATCTTTAATTTCAAAACTGCCCTCCTTCGGTTTCTATCCTTCCATCTGTGCCTTCATCTCTATTTTCCTTTGTGGACGATCTATAACTGCGATTGTAAATGGACATTGTTCTTCTTCTAAAACTAATAACAGTGGTGTTCCTCAGGATTCTGTCCTGTCACCCTCTCTTTTCCTTTTACTTATCAATGATATGTTAAGTCGTACTTCCTGTCCTATCCATTCCTATACCAATAATTCCACTCTTCACTTCTCCACCCGCTTCACAAAGCGTCCTTCTCAGCAGTCACTCCATGATTCGTGTAGAACGGCTATGGTACACCTGACCTCTGATCTTTCTGCCATCTCTGATTGGGGCAGAGAAAACCTTGTAACTTTCAATGCCTCAGAAACTCAGTTCCTTCATCTGACTACTCGTTCCACTGTTCCATACGACTATCTCCTTACCTTCAACAACACATAACTCAATCCTTCCTCTTTTTTTAACATTCTTGGCGTTTCCTTTTTTCATGATCTTTACTGGAAAGATCACATATACTCTCTTTCAAAACAGCTTCTAAGAGGTTAGATGTATTGTACTGGCACCGCAGTTTCTTCATCTCAACTGAGTTGCTCTCTCTCTACAGGGGTCTTGTCCACACCTGTATGCAGTATGCTTCTCATGTATGGAGCAGCTCAACCCACACAATTCTACATGACCGGGTGGAATCAAAGGCTTTTCGTCTCATCTATTCCCACTTCCCACCTTTTACTGACAGTCTTCAATCCCTCTCTCTTCGACGCAATGTTGCCTCACTCTCTCTTTACTATCGCTATTATAACGGCACGCAACACCAGACTTTCTACACATTCTCATTTCTTTTCTGTTCAACTCTCTAACGCAAGAGTTAATCGGTATTTTCAATCTTTCATCTCCTCAAGCGGTCAACTCTGGAACAATCTTCCTTAATCCATCTTTTTCTCCTGTGTATGACGTCCACTCTTTTAAACGCAGAATGTCCAGACATCTTGATAACCCTGAACCTTGATTTTGGCTCTCTTCTTCTTCTATGGAGAGGGGGGAGGGTTGCGGGTATTCACCCTTAGCCCCTCCTTTCTGCACAAAAACACTAAAAATGAACTTTAATCCCTTTTCACCCCCTTTAATCCTCCATGGATCCTATGTTGTTGAAAGTGTTACTTGTCGGAAGTGCGTGAGGCGAGCTCTCTTTTCGGATGAGTATTTGGTGGACTTGGTAAATAGTTGTTTACTCAGGCATTGTTTGTTCGTTGATGCGAAGTCTAGCTTGCTCAGAAAGAGAAAGCACTAAAATAGTTGCTAATTTTATTTGGTTAGGTCAAATACATTTGGCTGAGGTAAGATTGAACAAAACCACAGGGTCCCCAGTTTTAGTTTAGCTTAACTAAAGACTATTAACTTAAGTCCCTGTAACACATTACTGAAAGGTAGCACATAACATTTCAAACCATTTCTAAAAGGTTGTAAACATGTTATGAAATGAGATTTAAATTAAAACCCTTTGAAATGCCTTTAATATCTAAAATTCTTAAAATTTTACATGTTTAGATGTTGTTTATAATCTTTTAACAACGTGAAAATGTATGGTTGGGGAAACGTTGTGATAACTTTTTTATATAATATTTCAATAAGGTCGTTAAATTATAACGTTATAATGTTAGCGTGATATTTTAAAAACATTTTAAACATGTTTTATTAAAATGGCACTTGATAACATGTGTATCCCAAACACAAAAATTCAAATATGACTGTGTTAACACATAATTTCACATATCCTTAATTCAGCTTTTGGTCTATGGATTCGAAAAATATATATTGTAGTAGGATATAATATGTACAGTTGGCCGCATATGTAATGTTCCTCGCCTCACAGGCGACTCCGTATATGTGGCAACGCCGCAGTCGTCAAGGTACCCCAACTGGAGAAAGGTGGGGTGGAGGGGGGACAACCGAGTCCAACAACATATAAGTTATAACATTGACTACAGGTAAGGCGCCGTTCAAACATTACGTAATGCTATTTTTGCTACCCCACCCTGTAACGTTCCGTAACGTGTGAGGTGTGGGGGTGCCTGGTCTAGCATTACAAAACGTTCCTGGGGGATCTGGGGTGTCAAGTTTTAGCAAAAATAGCGTTACGTAATTTTTGAACGGCGCCTTACCTGTAGTCAATGTTATAACTTATATGTGGTTCGACTCGGTTGTCCCCCCTCCACCCCCACCTCCACCCCACCGGACCCTAATTATAATGTAATGTCGGAGTTCAACGCTGTTCACGATCATATTAATTGTTTATCTTTATGAACACAATGTTTACTAGGCTTATACAGTAATAAGGTTCCATTATGATTACTGCAAGTCTATATGAACAGATACCACAATACAACTTTTTATATACTAGTGAATTTAAACCAAAAATAAACATTACACAACCATCCTCCACACTCCCTCATTCCCCTTCCCCACCCACCAGTCCCGCGTATATTAAATCATTATGTAACAATACTAATAAAGCTGTCTGTGGAGTCCGTGTGCAGCTATAAACCTTTACTAACTTACGAATCTACACGATTATATATATATATATATATAATATTTAGGAGAAATCCAATGACAAGGAGAAATGTAAATGCCATGAAAAGTCTTCTTTAATGCGCAACGTTTCGAGCAATACGCTCATCTTCAGGCTGTATAATAACAATGTGAAATTAAAATCAATAATTGAATGAAAAACAAGACAAAGAAAATTTCTATAACCTATTCATAAAGGCAAATTTTAAAAGACTGAGAAAAGAGGGTTAAATTCTAAGTTATACAGATTTACATATAAAATTAAGAAGCTATTTTTAAATACATATAGTAAATGTGAAATTAATACACTGGAAAAATTAACAATAGTACACTGGAATAATGAAACTAACTAACCTTTCACTGCAATTTCCGAGGCTAAACTGATTTAAGCAGAGGCAAAACGAGAAAACAAACGATGGCGAGGGCGATTGGGGAAGGGGGGATTATAAGGAATTGGGGAAGGAGGAGGGATTGGATTTCTCCTAAATATTAAATTGAAGCTCTGTCGAAGCAACCCGCATGATTATATATATATATATATATATATATATTCAGTGGCGACTCCTGCACTCGGGCTTCTCGGGCTGAGCCCGAGAGGCAATGGGCAAGGAGAAGCATGAGAGATAAAATTGTGTATTTATAGATTTAAGTTTTTAAAAAAGTTTTAAATACAAATTGTAAAAATGTTTTTTGGCTGGTAGTATGTTACTATTTTTCTGTCTAGCCTTCGTCACGCAAGCAAATTTTGATCGCATTTAGATACCCTTACTACCTATAAAAAAACTATATTGACACATTAAGTTTTCGTGTAATCTTTCAAGATCCTTTACTCGGGCGCAAGACATTACGCCCGAGAAAGTATAAGTAATATCGTATATTTAAAGTTCTTTTAATGAATAATTATTTGCTTGCATACGGTTACATAATAGTCCTTCTTCTAATTCTCATTAAATAAAATACGTTTTTCCTCCTATTAATTCTTTTTATAAAGAAAAAACATTTCAACTCGGGCTTATATCCTTCAGCCTTGTAGAGGCACAATTTTTAATTCTGGCGATACATGGTAACTTTTTACGTCTCGATAAGCATGCCTTCAACTGCCTTAGGCGGCGGTGCAGTTTGATTTTTGTCGCAGTGTGAGGTTGTTCGCTTTTCTTAAATAATCTGATTTATTTTTAATATTATAAGTATTCTGAGAAGTATAGCCCACCCATGGAGGACATAGTGTTATTATTAAAAGAAAACCACAAAGCTGATTCAGCTCCTTCTTACCATACCTGTAACTTCTGTTTCAAATGAAAGAAGTTTCTCTGTTCTTGATCGAATTAGATCATATTTAAGAAACACAATGGCTCAAGAACGGCTCTCGTCCCTGGCTAGGATTTCAATTGAAAAAGAAATACTTATTGATTGAGAAAGCAAAAAGGAATTACATGACCGAATATTAAAGGAATTTGCTTTAAAACCAAGAAGCTTGGACTTTATGTTAAGTAAATAAAATTCAAATAATTTTTTTTACCGAGGTATGTATTTATTTATTTTATTGATAATCTTAAGTTATTATCATGCATTTAAATGTCGGCTCATATGTAGACTTGAAAATTTAAAAAGAGCCCGAGTAGTCTTGAAGAGCTGGAGTCGCCACTGATATATATTATATATATATATATATATATATATTGACATTAAGTGAGAAAAAGATTGAGACAGTGTGAGAGAGAGCGAGGTAGAGGGGCAGAGAGAGTTAGTGGGAAATGGCTTATCGATTGTTACACAAAGAACTTGTGGTTCAATGAAAAAGCCACCCCCAGCCTTCTCTGGTTAGCTTTATAAGGCTAACTAACGAAAATATAACGACCTAACCTAGCCAATCGTCAAGGGCGTACAGTTGACCTAACGATTGGTTAGGTTAGGTCGTGATATTTTCGTTAGTTAGCCTTATGAAGTCTACTAAAGAAGGCTGGGGGTGGCTTTCTTTCATTGATCCGAACTTGTTAACAGTTTTGATCTGAATAACAGTAACTGATTATCAAAATCACATGAGTATAATCCACGGTTATACTAGCATAAACATATTTATATATACTTAGGCTGACCATACGTACCGTTTTGAACGGGACAGTACCTTTTTTTTATGGGTTCTGTATGGGTTCTGTCACTGAAGAATAATTGTAAGCTCAATATGTTTATGTACTTACTTTTTCATGAATACAGAATATTACATAACCCCCGTCCCTTTTTTGCCATCCCAATGTCCCGTTTTTGTCTCAAGGAAATATGGTCAGCCTATATAATATACTTATAAATTCATACAATATTATACTAATTTTTGTAAAATGACGTTGATGGGCCAAACCGTAGTGTTGACATGGTTACTTATTGTCACTGTCCAGGAGAGACTACATATGGTCGTGTCAGTGGAAACCGTAAGGTGACGGTTGCATGAAGCAGGATATCACCAGTGCGGCGGTTTGTGG